>NJDC01003027.1:1517735-1589451 GCA_002245475.1 Calephelis virginiensis
ACACACACACACACACACACACACACACACACACACACACACACAACACACACATCAATAAACTGTTTTACTAGCACCGACAACTCAACGTACGTTCCGCTTCGTCGAACTTCTTACTTGAATTGGTGAGTCCAATCCTTTCGCTAATTTCTTGTTTCGTATTTCTTGTTTTGTCGCACTAAAAATGTTGCTCGGGATTGAAAATGTGCCCGGTTGGCGGTAGGACTTCGTGTCTTCGGATAGTCGTGGGTGACCTAGTTGTGTCTCTGCCTACTAATTCGGGGATATGGGCGTGTAGATGCTTTTTTTTGTATAAGTTTTCTTGGATATAAGTATGAATTTCCTCAAAATGACGCCTTCTTCTGTCAAACATAGTTTCGTGTTAAGTATTTGAAATCGCAAAAACTTCGTAGTAGCGGTTGTTGCCGAACGCGGCGGAATGGATATTGATCGACAATATTTTGATTACTGGCTTAAGGTAGATTTTGTTTTTGTTCATTGAATCCATCCCACCTGTTTGTAAATGTTTTGGCATTCTTCCAAAATATTCCTCTCTTTTATATTACAATATTTTTTTATCCTAATTGCAGAATGTTTTTTTTTTTGTATTTTTTTTGTTAAACTACTTTTACTGTTAACTAATTTATTAAAAAGGGCATTTAGAATTGAGAACATATTCTAATAATATCTTTAAAATTACCACATTATACTTTAATTTTGATCACATTTCAAAAAATCAATAAGAAATAAAAAAAAAACATTAGAATATTAAAATTACATTGATGACGCGTGTCATCTCAATTTTTGCGTTGCAAAAATTAGCAGACGTATTTCCTGATTATATTTAAGGTGACAAGAGGAGGTAAAAATAAAGGTGTGTTAGGTACACTATTTATAACTTACAAATGGAAATTACCAATTTAAATATGAGACAAATTTGTTATAGCCCTGATGATACTAGAAACTGAAACCGAAACCGTTTCACTAGAAACCGGCTGACTAAGATTTAAAAATAAAAAATATGTTGTGGAAAGTACAACTGTAGATCAATTGTTTCCACCAATTTAAAATTTAAACCAAACTTACCAAAAATTAATGGAAAGGTTTTTTTTAGCTAGTAATCAAGAGACGGACATAGGATTCCTTTCATCCAGTTCAATTTCCAGGAAACTAGAAAAAAGGTTTTAATTACTCCCATACTAATAGACAGGGTGAAAGAAAGTTAGCCGGAAAAGCTAGTATTGATATATGTCGAGAAATACTCAAACTTAAGTTTCTTACGTCTTTGATAATGTAACATCATCTGTAATACCATCACTAGACACGCCTTCTTAATTAAGTTTGAGTTTTCATTGACTATACTGATCAGGATATCACCAATGACTTTTCATTAGGAAAAACTTTTGTAGCTTAATTTCCTAATTTATATAACCGTACCAGCTGTTTCCCGCGGCTTCGCCCGCGTACTCTATTTATTTAATATTTAGCTCCCCAACGCTACCCGTTAAAATTTTTAGATAAAAAGTAGCCTACGTCCTTCTCCCAATTTTGAAAAATTTTTCATGAGTGCTCAGCTACTATTGGTCTTAGCGTGACGATTTATAGCCTTTAGCCTTGCTCGATAAATGGGCTTTCTAAGACTGGACGAATTTTTCAAATCGGACCAGTAGTTCGTGAGATTAGCGCGTTCAAACAAACAAACTCTTCAGCTTTATAGTATTAGTATAGATATGTTTTATTAATTATTAACTCGGTGCAGGATGACTTATCTTCAAGTCTTATACCAATACCATCACACTTACAGTCAGACTTCAGATATTTACTTTCCGTGAAATAAACATAAAAAAATATTAGTTAGCATTAATTTACAAATTTTGCGTAAAATTAAAAAAAAAAACACCATTAACAACATGAATTTATTGTTTCTAGGATATATAACCAATACATTAAAAAAATATAAGTACCATATTACCACTTTTACAACATTAATATTAGGGTTTTCATAAAATTTTTTTCGTTATAACTTAGATTTCGCTTTTGAATTATCATACGAAACAGGGATGATGGTATCGCGTTTATGGGCAAATTTCCGAGAAACGGTTATTGTAAGGACACTTTCTACAGATAACTTAGATTCCATTCCTTCAGGACTACAACCTTCAGTCAAAGGATATCTTCTGATAAAACTTCTAGAGACGTATCCGTATTCGTCTTTTATTTCTTCATGTTTTCCTTCTACAACAATGAAACCATCGGTTACATTCACTTTGATGTGGTCAGGGGTAAAGTCCTTTAATTGTAAACGTATTTCGTATTTGTCCTTTTCTGTCTTCACTGCTGTTTCGTTTCTCCAAGGAAAATTCTTTAACCAGTCAATCGAACGTAAAACTACTTCATCACCAAAAGGTTTTGGCCAAAGAGACATTTTTTACTATATTTTATATTTAAGTATTTCTAGAACGTTCTAGTTCGCATGCTTTGAGAAGAATCGATTGATCGATTTTTCGAAAAGTAATAGAATTTATATTCTAAGAAACAGAACACAGCGCCATCTACTGGTTGCATTTGCAACCTAGATGTCAAACAACATTAAATAATTTTATCGAAGAATTAACGTACACCGCCATCTATGAGAACTTCATAAAACTAACCAGTAAAGAAACAATTAATTAATACATTTTATTCGTTTACATTCACGACATAAGTGAATAATTGAGATGATAACTATCCTATCTTTTAAGTTAGACTAAAATACGGGTACATGTGAAATTTGATTGAAATCGGTTCAATAGTTTTGGAGTTTATCGGCAACATACATCGTGACACAAGATTTTATATATATAAGATTATAGCTTATAGCCACATGTTCCATATATTTTTATATGCTTAACTTCTAAGACTAACTTTAATAAAACATATCTAAACAACAACTCATTTGTGAGGAATGCAGACAATATCAATTGTCTTGTTCCACGATTCCTGCAAACCTTGCTTAGCTTCCTCTACATAAATTATTCTTATCATACACCTTTGCTGGTCTTAAAGACTCTTGAGACCAAGGGTGGTGCTTCGATGAATCCCAAGTGAATTTGAAAATTTTCATCCGGAACTTGAGGGGAAGCCTATGTATGTATGTTGATAAAACATAACCTAATTAATTTCTAACTAAAGTTAGAATAAATAAATTCTAGTAATTCATATTACAAATAAATTACGAACTTATAATGATTTTTTTACAAGAGTTACTTCATTTATTTATTTATCCTTCTTTATTTAAAAATATGACGTGTTATCCAATTTCTCTTAAAGCTTCAAAGACTTTAAAACGAAGACGAACGAACGAAAAGATAACCCTTGCCTTTGTTGTTATTAATTTATCTATTTTAAAATAAATAAATAACAAATAAAAAAAACAATGTGGCGATTCTGTGGTCTAGCGGTTCGGTGTAGTACTTGAGTCCATGAACTCCTATGTTCGATCCACGGTTTGGGAAACAAAAAGAAATAGTTTTTTCAATTATCTAATAAAAATGGTGTTGCCCGGGATTGAATATGTATGGTTTAAGCTAGGCTTGCGAAATATCACATTGTGGCACTTAATGTCTTCGGCTAGTGGTAGGTGCCCTAGTTTTACATCTGCCTACCTCTTTTGGGATACAGGTGTGATGATACTTAAAAAATCTATTTATGTCAACGGGATATGTAGGTTTAAGATTAAGTTTATCACGACGTTATTAAATTAGGAATGTAACATCTACGCCGTAGCTGTGTCTGTGGTCTACGAGTTAGTATCGCTAAATTGAATATTAAATCCTATTTCGATATTACAAAGGCACAATTTCGTTCGTTAGTATTTGGAGGTCTCCTATACACAATATTCCTAGCTCCTACCACAATATGAAGACCGCCTTTGTATCCGTTTCCGGTACGATACGTATACGTGAATTGCGTGCTTTTTATGGTTACGTGGGTAAGAGGTAAAGGAAGCTTTGTAGGTCCACTCATGCATACCTCCTTCAGTACAATTAAGGTTTTTTGTTTAAATAAAATATAATGTACCTCTATTAAAGAGTGAATATTGGAAAGTGAGTGAAACTTGAATACCTGTATGTTGCACCTTTAGATGCTATAATCGCCACAGAGTCACTAACGATGCATAGTAACGCTTCTTAAATGTACCTATGACATGAGGCTTTTGAAATTTCCGCCATTTTTGAGGGGTCGTCATATTGGAAAGAATCTTGAGCTGCGAGGCTAGGATGCGTAAAATTGTCATGATATAACTTTAAATAAAACCGGCCAAGTGGGAGTTCGACTCCCTCACGAAGGGTCTACTATCATCTATCTATTAAAAATACGTTTGTTGTATGGGTGCCCCATTTAATATTTACTTTGTTGTTATTTAACTATTTATTTTGAAAGGTACTATACAAGTAAATAATCTGTGAAAATTTGAAGCCTCTACCTGTTACCGTTTTTAATATAGTGCAAAAAATACGACAAATACAGGGTTATTGTATGGGGTACATACAGTAAATATAAATAAAGTATTACTGGACCCCTTTAATACTATTTTTAAATTTTTAGTATTTATTGTTATAGCTACAACGGAAATATATCAGTTGTGAAAATTTCAGCTTTCTAGCTATCACGCTCTATGAGATACAGACTGGAGACAGACAGACAGCGGAGGCTTAGTAATAGGGTTTCCATTTTTACCCTTTTGTACGAACCCTAAAAATTTAAGCGTTCTTTGTTTTTGCAGTTTAAACATTAACTATTTGGCTTGAAGCTTGGTTCTAAGCAACATCAAATAACTTTTTCACAGTGCGAGCCCTATAGCTTCGTTTTGGCAACATTTTACATAAAAATGTTTTATGGGATAGTTAAGTCTTCATTGTAGTAGCCTCATCGTTCCTTTCTGTGTTAAAAAACTTTCTACTACATAAAATTATCAAGGTCTGACTATTTCCAGATCTCCATTCAAAGCTTATAAAAACTCGGAAGCTATGCGTGTGTAAAGCACGTTAAAACACTCGGTACGTAACTCCGTGGCTGCAATGTCACTCGTTACGGCCTCGTAACTCGTCGTAACTGACACTGATTGCGATGATTAAAAGGAATAGGCTTTTAAAAAGCCTTTGTGTCGCGAGCTTTAAAATTGCGGGCTTTAAAACGTCTGTGAATTGGCAATGTTTGTGATTTGGTTAAATTTTATTTTTTTAACCCTGGATGGTAAAACAGCGGTGTTATAATTTTGACGTATATATGTTTGTGTTTGTGTGTCGATCTGTCTGTGGCATTATAGCTCGATTTTGAATCGGTATTTTGAAGTGAAAACTTCTTTAGCGGCGTTGCGTACTTTTTTTGGAATGGGTGAAAATTTCTAAACTCTCGTCAGATCGTCAGATCGTAAGACGGCGCAGGGCACATGCGTGAATAAGACGGCGCGAGATCTAAATTAAAACGTAGATTCATTGCTGTTTCTATATTGTTAAGATATTTCGGAAAAGTATAGGATTCGCAATGAATAATACGCCACAATATACCTACCACTACATTCTCACAAGACAGCATAGCAGCAGCAGATATCAGATGCGTATAATATCAAGACATTGCTCTATTTGTTCCATCTTGAAAATAAGCTTTAATAAGCTTTTGTTCAGTGTACAGATAATATGACGATGCTCCTAGCCGTCTCGTGGTCTTACTTAAGCGAGTTTTTGTCAAGCCAAACGCAGGTTATTATTGATATAAAAATAAAATTTGTGCAAAAATGATAGTACTTACATACTGATAATTAAAGCAATTCGTGCAAAATTATTAACTAACCATTCCAAAATATCAAAAGAGCACAACGTTAATATTCAAGTTTTCACTTCTGCCGGCACTCCCTCACACTCGCACTTATATATATTGTTGTGGACATTTTTTAGATCATTTGAAGAGGAATAATTCTTTCATATATATATTTTTGGTATCTTGAACCGTTTTCGCAGCGCATGCAACGGAAGCCCTCGAGCATGAATAGTTTTCCCCGTTTTTTTAACATTTTCCGTTATTTCTCCGCTTCTATTAGTTGCAGCGTGATGTTATATAGCCTAAAGCCTTTCTCGATAAATGGTCTATTCAACACAAAAAGAATTTTTCAATTCGAACCAGTAGTTCCCAAGATTAGCGCGTTCAAACAAACAAACTCTTGAGCTTCTTATATTAAGTAAGTATAGATTGCGACCAACCCTCGAGTCCCCTGGGGCCGGCTCAATAAATAGATTATAGTTTTTTTTTTATTCCTATTGCTATCTCAATTAACAAAAAGTTGAATAGCTCGCTTTAGAAACTTATAGCTTAGTTTTTATGATAATGACTTTTTAATTACAGCATTTTGTTTGTTCTGAAGCACACATATTTTAATAAAATTCAAAAGAACATTTGGCCGCGGCTTTGGCCGAGGGGCTAGCGTACAAGCCTAACTGATGATCATTTAGATGCCTGTATATCCGGACTTATAAAATGTTTGATAATTAAAGTATTTCTACGTATTACTATGGTTATACCCATGACATAAGCATATAATTTGCTTACATTGGGGATAGTTTCTATTTATGTAACTTGTTTAGGGTATTATTAGTATTTTTGGTCAAACCCAGAATAAATATAGCTACTATTAATTGAAATGAAGTTCGGAGCATTCAAATGTAAGCAGTTCTTAAAAGCCATTGTCGAAGATCCGATCCAACATTGACCTTCAGCGAGCTAATAATAGAATAAAATTAATTTTATAATAAGTTTAGTTTATTAGAAACATTAAAAATATTTTTTTCCAAAAATACTAGACATGTTGTTTAACATTATTTAAAACTTTTCATTATACCGGTATTGTATTGTTTTATTGCGAACACATTGGTATAGGGTTGACTGCAACCCTATACCAATGTGTTCACAATAAAACAGCGTATGGTTGACATATTTTTCTCTGTTATCCAATCTACCTGTACCTGTGTATACCTATATACCTATACACATGCCTTACCAAGTCGTTACAACCTAGTCGTTCGTCCCCGTAAATAGCAACCCAGCGTCGACATTTTATACGTCTCATGCTTTAAATAAGGACAAAATTTTCTTATTTAAAACTGACTGACTCGACAGACCTTGTTCTGTTCAAAATATAAATTTTGATTTTTTTAAAGAATCTTCACATGACGATATTTAGCACAACAAAGAAGTGTCTATCGCTTCTGTGGCTGACTTAACTTCATAAGGTCCTGGGTTCTATCCTGGGTCGGTCAACAAAAAGAAATGTATTTTTTATTTTCTAATAAAAACAAAGGTGCTCGGAATTGGAAATGCGCCCGATTAGCGACAGTCTTGCTACCTATCATATTGTGGGACATAGTAATTTTAGCTAGTCGTGGGTGCGCGTCTGCCTAATTCTTCGGGAAGAGGGGCGTGAAAATACTTTCATAAAAAAGAAATAGTGAAATTGGTCTCTCTGTTCACGCGTGATGCGAAATAAAAGGGAGTTATGGATTCCTTGTTTACCGACTCCAGAAAAGGAAGGAGGTTCTTAATTCGTCTGTATGTTCCTTTTATTTTTGTGTGTATTTATTACTAGATAACTAAGCCCATAGGTTGGTTGTTGGTTGGCAAAAAACGAAACATACAGTCAAATTAAGAACCTCCTCCTTTTTTGAAGAGTCGGTAAAAAATCAGCTTTATAAACCAGTGATGTGTTGCATTTACTGAATATCGTATTCTAAATATGGTAATTTCTTCATTTCTCACAGCAAATATTTTCATTTTTCTGCACTTCATTATAATATGATCTGTAATGATATTATTATTTAAATTCACTGTATTATTTAAATGTCACAGCTCTTACCATAAAAATCTTCTTTATCGTCTTTTTGTGTCTTTTCATCTAAGTATTTATATATTAAGTGTATCTATGAATATACTACCTATATATATAAAAGAAAGTCGGGTTTATTACAACACTTATAACTCAAGATCTGCTGGACCAATTTTCATGGTTTTTGATTCGTTGGATTCGTCTTCCCCAGAATAGCAGAATATACCTCAAAAACAAAAAAAAATATGAAAGACGAATCAGTTGGTTGGCGATAGGCTTGCCACCTATCACATTGTGGGACTTAGTATCTTCGGCTAGTCATGTGTGGCCTGGTTGTACCTCTGCCTACCTCTTCGGGGATACGGGCGTGAAGATACTTTTAAAGACGAATCAGTCGTGATAGTTAAAGCAATTAGGTAGAAAATTGATGGAGAGGTAGCTTAGAACCGGGAGAAGGACATGGGGTACATTATATCCCTTACAACAGCGAGGAAACTAGGAAAAACGACATTTTAATTTTTCCCATACAAACTGAACTGGTGGAACGAAGTTCGCCGGAACAGCTAGTTACTTATAAATTTAACATATTCTAAAAAGGAGTTAAGTAAAGGTTATCAATTCGTCGGTATAATTTATGTCTGTTACGTTAATTCCGCGAATTGTGAATGGATTTTGATGATTCTTTTTACGAAAAGTAGCTTATGATTTAGAGGTGGTCTCAATTAAATTGGATCATGATCCGACTAGCAGTTTATGAGTTATGTTTAATAAATTTCTCCTTGTTGTTCAAGGCTCATTTGCAGAATAGATCATCTTATAGATCATTTTATAAATTTGTTTCACAGAGTTTTCTTTATTGACTTTTTAACAACAATTCCAACACACGTTTAAGTAACTGCATCGTGGTCAGTGATGCCAACGAAACATTTTTCCAAAATTGAAGTGTTCCTAATAAGTAACTAGAGTAACTATACAAAATTTGGTATAAATCCGTATAGTAGTTTTTGCGTGAAAACATTTAGAGATATTAGAATAAATTAGAATATACCCAAAAATTTAGACATCTAAATGCCATCACCCTGTCGCGAATCATACCTAAGCCTCGCGGTTGATCGGTAGAGTTGGGTGTGTACACTATTTATTGCTTAATTTAATTTTGAAGATTTTAAACTTATATTTCTTTTTCTGATTCACGATTGAAATTGAAAGCTTTTATATCGTGTTCACAGGCCACAGCTCGTAAATTGAATCAGGATCAAAAAGAATTAGCTTTTTATATCTATTGAGTAAAAGTACTTACACTGAGTTCAACTGAATTGGACATGTGAAATGGAAGTTTTCGTTTTAAATTCGTTTTTGTTTATAGTAAAAGGTACTTTAAGTATACGCTACTAGTGTTTAAATTATGCGCTTGGGTTTTACACTTTTTACTCTTTTTACACTTTATACTTTTGTTTTTAAATTGGCTGACCTAATCTCAATTTAAGCGAAATGATTAATTATGTGTAATAATAACTCTATGTAGATATTTTTAAAACACATTCGGATTTCCGAAGCTTGGCGAATATAGCCAGAGCGCATAATTTAAATACTACTACTGTACCTACTAGTTACCGGGCCCTGTGAATAGTATTGGCAATTGCTATAGAAACTTTGTAAATCTTATATCATCCTTGTTTTTCATTAACATTTTTTATTATGTAACATTTTATTGTCTTGACGGTACTCATAATGTACATCAGTAATCAAAAAATACAAACAATATTTTTTTTATTTTTAATTATTATTACTGGAGGTTATACTCCTAACAAAGATCAGGTTACCATAAGCTTTTAAAACAATATAATTTTAATAATATTTATTGTCATCGTAGAAAGACAAGCTTAAAATGTATGCCATAAAGTTGCATATATAAGTCGACATTTAGCAACATGAAAATAATACTGCTATAAGCGTTAAGGGTAGGGCTCCTGCTGTCATTTCTGAATACGACTGGCTGACTCTAAAGTACTGAACTCTCTTTGAGTCTTGAGAACAAAGTCAAAACGAAAGATAGGGCAGTATATTAGATGAGCTAGCAATATTTGAAAATGACGTCAGGCTGGCGACGTCATGACACGTACTGGGTACGAATTGGACTTAGCGTGACAACAAGTAAAGCATTTTTGCGGGCTGTTTAATAATATAAAAGGAAATATTACATTTTCGCAATAATATTTAAAATACATTACCTTTTAAGCTATATTAAAGTTTGATCGGTTCTTTTAAAGTAACCCTGTATAATAAGAACTAAAATTTTCCACCGGGTTGGCCCATGAAAGAAAAGCTTATCTTCGGAGACGACCCACATGTACAGTAAGGTAGTATTTTTTTCCTAGTGTATACGAAGTGTGTATACATAGTTGTGTATTAAATATTTGTACGAAATTATGTCCGTATGATTATAAATTTAATTTACAATAATATATAGGAACGTTTCAGAAAGAACATTAATTCATTTCATATTTTTCTGACAAGATATGTACGACAAGTAAGTAAGAAAGTAACTATCTTCACGCCCATATCCCCGAAGAGGAGGCATATGCCATTGCACCCACGACTAGTCAAAGACACTCAGTCCCACAATGTGATAGGTGGCAAGCCTATCGCCAACCTGGCACACATCTAATCCCGAGCAACATTTTTTTTATTAGAAAATTGGAAAAACCACACTTTTTTCTTATTGCCCGACCCGGGAATCGAACCCGGAACCTCATGAAGCCAAGCCTAACACCTAAACCGCTAGACCACAGAGGCGATGTCTAGCTCTTTATTAAAATAAAAATAGTATTTACTTTGGCGAAACTACAAATATTTATGTTATTATCAATATTATGTAATGTTATCGTTATTATAAAAAAATATTTTACAAATCCTCAAGAAAGAAATATAAAGATGGATAAATATTAATCCAGATGAATTATATCACGTACTAAATTTCATGCAAATCTCTTTAACGTAAGCTTTTGTTTTGAAGAAATTAACGTGATCCTGGGTTAGCGTTGGCGGGGTTTCAAACTGTTCTGACCCTTCCGGTATTTTAGGTGTCTTTTGTTACTATACTTTTTGCGACAGCTTTATTATCAAAGCATGCTTTTGGCTTTGGATTTGGTTACCAACTAGCGGTCCGATACGTGCTTCGCTACGTGTATGACCACATGAATGACATAACACAAGAAAAGAGAAAAAAAAAAACATTTGAAAAAAGTTTTATAATTACAGCACAACCACCATTCGAAAAAGTTTCAATTTGCCTGAAAAATACCCCTTAACAAAATGATCCGCCAAGAATTTATGCAAACTTTACATAAACCATCTATTAAATAGTCCGAAGAAAGCCTAAACCTTTGGTTTGGATAGGTGAGCCCATTCTTGAGTTATAAAATTACAACGAAAAATAATATTGATATAGTAGTGGTATAGATAAGAACGTAGTACCGAATAACTAAAAAAAAAAAAACAAAAAATCTTAATTCTCTAAGCTGTTATAAGATGCTGTGCAGCAATTTGTCTTGATTAAAACCATGTCCTAACTAATTCTAACTGCCATATTGAAAGCACGGTAATATAATATACATTATTCTATTTTCATAAAAACGAGCAAAATCGCTTTTACACTCGAGTCTAGGCCTCTTGAGTCTGGTATGCACTTGGTACTAACGGGGTACACATCATTCGCGGCTGAGCCGCTGTGACGAACGGTCCATGTGATATCGTTTTTTTTATGACGTAACCAAATGGTAAGCGTGCTACAAATATTACTTTGGTTTGATGCGTTTTAATTTGACATTTACTGTTATTTTTTGACATCATTTGTAATTTTCAGTATTTCGAGATGTATTTTATTGTACAATGTGGTATTTTTGACATTTTTACCAAAGAAGTTCAATTTATTTTATTTTACCATTATTGTAAAAATTAATTTTAATTTGATTTACATTTTTTCAAACATTTCTTAATAGTAGAACTTAGTTTAATGGATAACATTGGTAGTACTTAGTTAAGGGAAAATTTCCCCATTACTGCGGTAAAAATCTAACGTGTCAACCCAGTCAATTCAAATTTGTTTACTAATGTCATCACTCAGTATTTTTTTATTTAAATACCGTCATTTTTGAGGATAACAATTAGACGGTATTATTTTCAACGAAACTTCAGTTGTTATATAGCCCTGATGATGCTTGTATAGCGAAACCGGTTAGCTAAACCATAAAAATAAAAAATAATAAAATATATTGTGAAAAGTACAAGTGTTTCCAAATAAATTGCATCAAGAATGGAATTCCCTAAGCACCGACGGTAAGAAGAATAGAATCTTACTTTGGTTTAATTATTTAAAGTGTATACTTGACATGGTAAAGAACAATTATCTTACATATAAAATACCGTACTCCTCCGAAACGGCTTTACCGATTTTTACCAAATTTTATACTCATATTCAGTAGGTCTGAGAATCGGTTAACATCTATTTTTTATAACCCTAAGTGATGAAAGTGAATCACAGCAAAAAAAAGATGGGTTGCACTCCGGGAGTGCCGGCAGAACTGAAAATTTGAATATTAACGTTGTGCATTTTTGATATTTTAGAATGGTTAGGGAATAATTTTGCATGAATTGCTTTAATTATCTATGTGAAAGTACAATCATTTATGCATAAATACTATTTTCATATCAATAAACTGCGTTTGGCTTGACAAAACTCGCTAATGTAAGACCACGTGACGCCTAGGAGCGTCGTCATATTGTCTGTACATCGAACATTGCTCGTCTACACATAAAGCTTATTTTCAAGGTGGAACAAATAGAGCAATGTCTGTTCTGAGAATGAAATGGTAGGTATATTGCAGTGTATCATACATTGCGCATCCTATACTCTTCGGAGATATCTAAGTAATACGAAAACAGCAATGAATCTACGTTTTATTTTAGATCTCGCGCCGTCTATTCTCGCATGCGCAGTGCGACGTCTTACGTTCTGATGGTCTGACGCGAGTTTAGAAGTTTTTACCTATTCCAAAAAAGTGCGCAACACCGCTAAAGAAGTTTTCACTTTAAAAAATAGCAGAACAATGTCTGCTGGGTCAGCTAGTATTTCTTGATTCAATATTGATGAACCCAAAATTCAAATGGGCAGCAGTTATAACACTGAAGGCGCGTAGCCTTATCGCGTGTTGACGCACCGCTCGGCTGTAGGTATTTATTTCTGAAACAGAGCCGACTTAAAGTACTGAATATTACATTACCGTGTTGAGGGTATTCTGACATGCAGCGTAAAGTAGCCAATAGACTCGACCATGCAACCTAAAATCAAGCATCAAGATGAAGCCACCTATAACATCTATGGTATATATTTGATATTTTCGATCTTCGGCGCTTGGTAAAACTTCCAAATATTCGTTTAAGTTCTAGCCCTGATGATGCTGTCATAAGCGAAACCGGTAGGCTATTTATAAAATAATAAATTGTAAGTGATACGTAAAACAGTACAAGTGTTTTTTCATTTAAAAATACGAATCTATGGTATACATGAAATATGAATCTATGGTATGGTGATTTTTGTTATCAGAATAGTCGCTTACTTCACCGCTAACTTTAAAGGACATTAAAATTGCAAAAAAATGACTTTGATTTAGTAATTAAGTCAAATTGGTACACAAAAATTAAGTTGGTATTTTCCTGATTGCTCTGGGATCCCATCAGATCCAGACTTGATGAGAATGGATTTTAAAATCGATTCAGAAAGTACGATGAAATCGATTTAAAAAATAAAAAAAATATAGAAGTCGAATATATTGCCATTCCATTTTTCTGAAGTTGTGCAATAAAACTGACTTCTCTTGTGCCCTCCATTTATATCAAAAGAAATCATATATTCCTAGAAGTTTTCCACAATTACAATTATCAGTACTTATTAGATGAAACGAAGAAACCCGATCCGTCAAACCACGAGCGAGGAACAAACAAGCAAACAATTACCAATTACAAGAATCCCGTAACCCGACTCCACCGTCTCCGCGTCATTCCGGGACGCGAGTGGAGACGATCGATATTCCTTGGAAATTAACGAGAATGTTTCCTCTTTTGTTTTTCCAATCTTTCCTTATTTCTAAGCATATAGATATCATTTTTAACCGCCTCGTTATTCGAGAGGTAAGTGTACACGCCTAAATCCACCGTTCAACTGCAAAGCTCGAGTTCGATTCCCGGAAGAAGCAGGCATTCGTGTGTTGAACATTTAGATGTCTACATTGACGTGCCTAGGTGTAATTGACCGCCTCGTTGGTCGAGTGGCTAGCGTACACGCCTAACTACATCGACCAACCGCGAGGCTAGGATTCGATTCCCGACGGGGACAGGCATTTGGGTGATGGACATTAGATGTCTGCGTTTCCGGATCTGGGCGTTTATTAAATTTATTCTGGTATCTATTTATGTATTTCTATGTATTAGAATTGGTGACTAACACCCATAACACAAGCATATAATTTGCTTACTTTGGGGTTAGATTCAGTTTGTGTAACTTGTCCAAGAATATTTATTTATTTATTTAATATGTAGTCTAGCGGTTCAGGTGTTGGACTTGACTGCATGAGGTCCCGTGTTCGAATTTGATTGTGATTTTTCCAATTTTCTAATAAATAAAAATGTTGTCCGGGTTTGAATATGTGCCCGGTTGGCGATAGGCTTGCCGCCTATCACATTGTGGGACTTACTGTCTTCGGCTAGTCGTGGGTACCCTGGTTGTGCCTCTGTCTACCTCTGCGGCGATATGGGCGTGAAGATACTTTTTTATATAAATAATTATTTCCATGTGAAAAACAAATGTACCACAAGTATATATTTTGCTTACTTTGGGGCTTGATTCAATTTATTTAACTTATCCAAAGTATATTTATTTTACATTTATACGAGTATGTTTATCAATGGTTTATCATTACAAACAGACTCAGAAAGGAGCAGGTTGTTAATTCGTGTGTCTTTTTTATATGTTACGAGATACTCTGACAATAAAGAATAGATTTTAATGTTTTTTTTTGTAACGGTCTTCCGAGATGGTCCTATGTAAATTTAACATAAATTTTGAGCTTATTTATCGTTAAAACGATGTCGTCAATGCAAATGAAAATTTGAGCATTGTGAACAACAATATAAGTCAGATGTTGATAAAATATATGATTAGAAAAAATAATTATTAACGTAGTAATAAATTCGCAACGTAGTTATAGGATCAAAGTCGTTTTTTTTGGATTTTAGTGAGTCTAAATTTTATTGGGAAGGCATGGAAAAAAGGATTCAAAGGTTATCCCATATAAATTTGATGAATATGTGGGGTTTGAGTTGCATTTAATAATGTATATTTAATTGTGCACCTAAATGACGTTATTAAATTGGAGTAAGAGTTTTGTTTCCTGAGCAAACTGTTCTTTTAATGTGAAAAGCAATGTTCTAAATATTTAGGAATATGCACAAAATAAACATTACTGGAGGTATCGGGTGGGATTTACGATCTCCCCCGGGTATGGAAACATCGGATGCTTCGAAACTTGCATGCGGGAAATAAAAGAGGATCAAGACCTACTTTTAAGAACATAAACTTTATGGTTTCTTATCTTGAGATTCATGATCTCTTTTCTATTTTTTTAACCGACTACTTAAAGATGAAGGTTATCGATTTGCCAGTGTTTTTGTATGTTTGTTACTAGGCTAAAAACTAACTTACAAATTTTGATGGTGTGTTATAGGTAAGTAGTAACTTTGAGATGGTCACATATGTTAAAGGTTTGATTAAATATATATTTGATAAGCGTACATGCTTAAATCTACCGACCAACTACGAGGTTCGGGTTTGATTCCCAACGGGGCAAGCATTTATGTGATGAACATAAACGTATCCAGGCCTGAGCATTTAATAAATTTGTACCAATATTAAGTACTTCCATGTATTAGTATCGTTGTCATTCATAACATTATTATATCATTTGCTTACTTTGAAGTTGGATCAATTTGTGTAATTTGTCCAGATATATTAATTTATTTATCATGATCCGATAAGCGGTTTTTGAGTAGTTTTTTAAAACGCATAAATTTTCTTGTACCTCGACGATATCGTGGCGGATATTTTTTTCTTGTCAATATCATTAAAACGTTTTTCGGAGTTTTACTACACTTAAAGTTTTTGTGTTACAAAATAGTAAACACGCAGTCTTGTGATGGTGGATGTGTGGTCTGGTGGTTGTGATGCTCGTGTGTCGTCGTTTGTACGGTACGGTCGAATTCCTGAGGATGCCTCGGTGTAGAGGCGAAACGTACGTCGAGTGCGATTTGGTGTTTTCTGTGGTGAGTGCTTCGACAAAGTTGGCGAAGGACGTGACAAGTGGTTTTGTTTCCCGTGTTCGGACTCTATTTGTGATCTGGTCGCAGAGGTGGGAGGTGGGAACTTTAGGTAGGGTTGTCACATTTAAAGAACGTGATAATTTATATTGTTTCCCGAGCTCTTCCTATATTCGTGTTCTGGTCGCGGAGGTGGGTGGTGGGAACGTCAGTTAGGCTTGTCACATTCTGTGTCGTTTGGAGGATTATTTGCCACAACAGTTACACTGCTTACGCGGAATTAGCAAAATAAAGGCTTATTTTACATCTGTTATAATGGATTTCCGCAAAGTAACGCCTGATTCAATAAAATACACTATCCTTAGACTAAAAAAAAAGTGTGTGTGTGTGTGCCATTTACGACGCACGATTGGAGTTTACTCCTTACGAACGATAATTATGATATATATCGAATAGAAAAAAAGGGTAAATGAACGCATCTGCTAAAATGATAAAAGAAACAAGCATATATCTGTAATTATTCGGATTATTTACATTACTTCAATAAAGCGTATTATATATATTATGTTACAAAATAATCTGCGTTTGAAATTATTCGACTAATGTCAATGCTCGGGGCGACTCGACTTTTGTTCGGGCGAGATCGTCAGTCCTAAAGGAAAAAAAATACTGAAGACTTACATATGTTTGTCTCTTTCTACCTAACGCCTCAACTTTTCGTGTTACACTTGATTTTACTCCTCATAAAATTTCCGTACCGGGCCCTATAACTCAAATCGTTTCTTAAGGTGTAAACTCCAAAAAGTTAAAACTATTCTAAAAAAACTTATGACGAATAAGTGGTTAACTAATTGCCGAGATCGCAGACGGTCCATTAAATTTAGCTGTAAATTTATTCCATTGTTTATCAATGACATTATTCCAGTCATCCCAGATCTCAAAAGAATACCAGTGTCCTGTGGTTTACTGGTCCTGCCCTGTACATCAGTAGTAAATAAAATGGCGATTATCATCCCTTCATTCTGTGCATAGTGATAGTGCCGTTGCTGATGGTGATCAGTGGAAACATGTCCCATATACCTATTATATGCATACAGGTTTGGTACAGTTGTAAAAACCGCAAGGTTACCTACACATCACTACATAGTATAAAACAAAGTCGCTTCCTATGTCCCTATGTCCGTTTGTATGCTTAAATCTTTAAAACTACGCAACGGATTTTGATACCGTTTTTTTATCGATAACGCGATTGAAGAGGAAGGTTTGTATGTATATTTCATAACCGTGCGAAGTCGGGGCGGGTCGCTAGTGTCCTGCCGGTGATGAGGAAGATCATAGGTACGATCAATAGACCTAATTTAGACCCGGGGTATGATTGAACACTTTTCTACACAAGATAAACATTTTCGTTGTTGCTACGCCGTAGCTTATCGTAGCTTATTTCATACCGATATTTTCTAAACTCTACGAAGTTTCATTTTTTCAGAAGATATTAGTCAGGTTCGATATGTGACGACCCCATCACCAGGCAATAGTGTTCTAGTATTTTTCTAGATTTTTCCATCTTTGCAGTCGGTTATAACTAGATGGTGTTGCTGGAATGCAACTTGTCTGGATTAGTAGCACCACCGTACCCTCACATGTCGTTAAAGGGTGCTCGTTATTGTTGTGTTCCCTGCTGAATAATCAGGTTACCGCTATGCATGTACACGTGATCTGAAATTCCATCTAAAAGATAACGAAACGTCAGTATCATCTATAGTGTCAAAGAAGGCTACCAGTTTAAGTCTACCGAATACAATACCGAATAAAAAATAATTATAAAATTCAATCGCCCCAGAAATTGTCCGGTGTTTCGTGTCCAGGTCGGGAACTTCAAAAGTGTTTTTTTCAGTTTAATAATAAAGGACTGCTCGGGATTGGACAAGGGTCCTGTTGGTGTTAGGTTTGTCACTTGCCACTTGTGGGACTCGAGAAACCTTTAGTTAAACGTGGCCCTGGTTGTACCTCTGCAAACCTCTTCGGGGATTAAATTAATGCAATATGAAAACGTCGGTCGTCATCACACAGAGCCGAAAAGTGCAATAACAAAAATATCTGTGGAGATCTCTTTCTTTAAGAATTTGGGAAAAGATTGAATAGCTTACGCGGCAAATTACCGAAATTAAAATATTTTAATGTAATATAATTAGAACAAAGTACTTATACTACACTCGTAATATGATTCCTTACCGAAATTCAAATGAAAGACAATGGAAAACTCTCTCGGGATGTTTTCCAACCACGTCAATGCTCTTTTAGGGACGTCGTGTTATTCCAGATGTTTAAATATTTTAATTAAATAAAGCAGAGCAAGGACGCAAGGCATATTGTTGTCTTCTTATTCAATGAAAAAAAAACATGTAAAAATGTTTTGTACATGCTTTTTTAACAATGTTTGTAAGGTAAAGACTAAAAGTTTGTAAATTTAAAGTTTTGGTAAATAAGTTTAAGTTAAATTTTGTAATTTTAAAGTTTCAAGTTTTCACTAAATTTTATTCTTCATAAAAACATGCACACATGCTTTTTTTCAATGTTATTAGGTTTGCTCAGACCGATTAAAAATATATTATTGGTCTTAGTAGATTTAAATCAAGTTTTGTGAATTGAAATTTTGGTAAGTTTGAGTGTAATTTTGTAATTTAAAATTTTTAAATTGTTGCTAACGCTTAGTAAATTTTTTGTTTAAAATTACAAAATTAGAGTAGCAATCGCTAGTCAATGTTGCTATTTGTCTTGTCTGTTCCTGTCACCATATCGTCTTCCTATTGTAGTGTTTAGTGATGAAGGTCGTATTTCAACCTATAGGATAGCCGGTAGCTTGGATCCATCCATCCAAATCCAGGCCTATAAATGGTGATCTACAAACATCAATAATATTCATTGTGTCTAAAAGCGACTCCTGTCTTCTCATATCTGTTCGTTTGCTGTCTAATCTATGTACGGGCGTGCGTACATAGGTTCGACAGCATACTGCCTACTACCTACTCTACCCTTTACCACGGAACACTTCTATGCCAAGTGCTGACGTTATAGCGACAGAAATATATAAAAAGGTTAAAATATAAAAAGAAAATATCTTCACGTGCGTACCCCGAAATGGTAGGCAAAGATATTATCAGAGTACCGACGAATAGCCGAACACACTAATGCATATTTTATAAAATAGTCTTAAAATTTAAGGGTAAAGTATAAAACACATACATATCTTCACGCGCGTATCAAGAAAAGGTAGGCAAAGGTACTATCAAAGTACGCACGAATAGCCAAATAGGCATGCTCTCACCAACTAGTCTTAAAGTTTAATTTAATCACGCCTCAATCGCCTGCTTTCTATCTAGATAACGTTAGTGCAAACTTTGTTTGAAACAAATCGAAATTTGGATTAAATGTTTTAATCCGTGTGGAACCCCTGTTATAAACATTGATTTGCATCCGTCTGGATCGTAGATGTACCTAATCCAAATTTAACAGTAATCGGAAGATGGAGACAAAATTTTCTCCAAGGTTACTTTAGTGGTAAGGCGTGTTTACAACCGTCTGGAACCCCTATTAGGTGTTCTTTAAAATTTACAAGCCCGATTGCTTATTGACCATCCGTCTACTAGGTGACAGTTATTCTTTTTTTTATGATAATGGTAAGCAAACAAACAGACGGATTTCCTGATGAAATTCACGCCGCCTAAAGACACCTAAGGTGGTAATGGTGCGTTGCCAACTTGAGGCCGGGATGTTAGGCCTCGAGCAAAATTAATTTTATCGGCTAACTTACCCTCCGAACCGGAACACGTCAACGGCAAGCGCTAACTTTATGGCGGCAGGAATAGGAAAGGCGTTGGTACCAATCCGGGCGAGTCGCTGCGAAACTCTACCACCTACAATGTTAATTCTACAATGAACAAATTCCACGTGAAAAGGAAAAAGTTAAAATGCTTCGGTGATATCGGCAGATTTTGGATAGGTCTCTAATATCTGCATTTACTGTCAAAACATTCTTTATTCAAAAAATCTCTATTGAAAAAATCTACTTAAAAGTTTAGTTGGAAGAGTTTTATTTATGGGGATAAGCACGCCAGTGTATATTGGATTTCTGTATGTCATTTTGTTAATGTATATTGTGTGTGAACAACAAATGTTATAAAAAACAGAAGTGTTTAAGAAAAATGCAGCGGAGCCCTTACCATGAGTTTAAGGCTTGTCAAGTTTCCTGTACTCGCTATGGTCTCTGTTAATAATGAAAACTTTGAACAGCGCCTCGGTTGGTAACTAACAGAAACACATTTTTGGACTAAAAATGTCATAGACTTCGACACGTAACTTACCGAACGTTATCTATACCAACTCATGGTAAAGGCTCCCTTATTTTTTACTCAAGTCAGTAACAATCGAATTCCTAATATGACATTGTAAACATTGACCTTGCAAAGACCTAAAAGTCTGTGTATTAGGTATACGATCAAAGCCTTATACCCTTGTCAAATTCACAAGGCTTTTTGCCAATATACAGATGTATTGGATGGCTTCCAACAAAATGAATCAATATAGAATTAATATTCAAAACCTATATATATTTTATTAACGCTAATGTTGAATAGGTGATTCCATGCGTCAGCGGTTTTATCAATTGCTTGGATTCCGTTGTGGCCTCGACCGTCCCCAACTTTCATAGAAAAAAGAAGCATATCAAAATATCGCTATGACGGTTTGGCCATACAACTTATTGATATACTTACGGATATGCGTAGTTTATGTTAGGAAATTTATGTTTATCACTATGTTTATTCCTGTATAAATTACTTTAATTAAAATTAATAAATTATGTTTAGTATTTATTGTGATATCTTAACGGTTGCTTTTTAACTAACGGATAAGCGGCGTTCGACAATTAGTATAATTATTCTAAAATGTGTAAGCGTAAATGAACTTGGTTACTCGCTTACAAGATCCGACGAAAGAAACTCAATAGGTTTCTATTTTTAACCGACTTCAAAAAGACGAGGAGGTTATGTTATGTTATACTCATGGATTTTTTATGTATGTTCGTCGATTTCTTCGTCATTTCTGAAGGGATTTTAAAAAATATTTTTTTATTCGAAAAAGCGTACTTGTAAGCACCATTACTTGGAACGACCATTACCATGTTTGGACCTGATGATGGAATCTCGGGGAAATAAAGGGTAGTACCTAATTTTTGTATACTTACTGAAATTGAAGTAAACTTTAGGAGTTTTACTGTGCTTAAATTATTTTTTATACTTTAATTAGCCTCTGTGGTCTAGCGGTCCGGGTGTTGGATTTGACTGCATGAGGTCCCGGGTTCGAATCCCGGGTCGGCCAACACAAAGTAAATTGGATTTTTCCAATTTTCTAATAAAAAATGTTGGTCGGGATTGGAAATGTGCCCGGTTGGCGATAGGCTTGCCACCTATCACATTGTGGGACTTAGTGTCTTCGGCTAGTCGTGGGTGCCTTGGTTGTACCTCTACCTACCTCTTCGGGGATATGGGCGTGAAGATACTATACTTTACTTTACTTCTTTAATTAGGTAAATTTAATTAAGTTATTCGCCTTTGCGGTAGCTGCCCAGGTGTTGGACTTAACTGCACGAGGTCCCTGGTTCGATTCCCGGGTCGGACAACAAAAAGAAAATTTGGTTTTTCCCATTTTCTAATAAAAAATTGTTGCTCGGGATTGGATATGTGCCCGGTTGGCGATAGGCTTGACACCTATCACATTGTGGGACTCAGTGTCTCTGCCTACATCTTCGGGGATGTGGCCGTGAACATACTTTAAGTACATACTTACATAGGTAAGCTATTTAAAAGCGAGGTTTTGAGTCAATATGCTAGACTCGCTTTGCATAATTCTGTGCTTATAATGATGTACGGAGGTGAGAGTTTTGTATGTCAGAAAAAGCATAAGAGTAAGATAAATGAGATAATGATGATACTTATATTAAAGAAACATCTGTTATATAATAAAAATACCTACCTAACATCTCGTCCATATATTCAGAGGAAGTATAAATTAATTTGATCTCGTTGAAAACGAACCAGTGTTATCTGAAATACGTAGAAGGTACCTAATACAGCAATGAGCATAACATTAGTTCCGGTTGAACCTTTCTACAGGCTCATTTGATTTCGCAGAGCCGTTTATCGCTCTCATATTTCATATATATTTTTAATTAATGATGCTGAATAACTAGCTTGATATATCGTTGCTGAAAATTTTGGATTTTGATCGCCTCTGTGGTCTAGTGGCTTAGGTGTTGGACTTGACTGCATGAGGTCCCGGGTTCAAATCCCGGGTCGGGCAACGAAAGAAAATTTGATTTTTTCAATTTTCTAATAAAAAATGAATAATGTAATTAAAAAAAATGAATAATGATAAATGTTGCTCGGGATTGGAAATGTGCCCGGTTGGCGATTGACTTGCACATATATATCGCAGTGTGGGACGTGTCTTCGGCTAGTCGTAGGTGCTCTGGTTGTGCCTCTGCCTACCTCTTCGGGTAATGGAAATTTAGGTTTTTTACGAGTTAGTAAAAGTAATATGGTTTATAGTTTTCGTCGACAAGAAGAACAATAATAAAGAGAATGTATAGAGAAAACATTGTTGGGAAAGAGGAAAAGAAACATTTAATTTACCCATATTCGCAAGGCAAGATTTCCGTGTCTCTTAGGTCCGTCCGTAGGTACTTTTGGTGGGAAAATACAAAAAAGGCACGGAAACGAAAAACCAGTACTATCAATGTCAAGCAGTACAAAGTTCATCGAGTTAGATAGTATACAAATATACATAATATACAAAGTAATTTTCCTTAACTTGGTCAACCAAATTGTGCGGACCAGACATATAATACTGCTTAAAAAAATTCGGTACAAGTTTCCAAAAATACAAGCATTTTAAAGTTTATTTTTGTTATTTGCTGTATCTTTGTTATATAATGGTATATTTTTTAAAATCAGACTCATCTTACAGGTAGAAAGTAAACCTATCTGTTTTATTAAAATATAGTAACAATTTGAAACAGGAAAACCTAATAAAAAGTTTACACATCAGTTTTTTTTAGTTTTTTTTTACTTGATTGCTATATAACTTTTAAACTAAGTCGTTGAGGTATATTTATTTGCATAATTCCAAGACAAAATTTAAATATACTAATAATATTTTGAAATTCATTTGAGATATTACACATTTTTAATCAAAAGCATTGCTACGATGATTTCCATTTAAAAATATAATTATTTATTTTCTTTTAATACTTTCACAATATTTTTTTTACGAAATTTTAAGTAAGTAGCACAATACTTGAAGAATGAATGATATATTTAAATTCTAATGTATGTTTGAACAAAATTGCCCAAATGGGAGCATGACATTCAACAGCTGGTTTAAAAATTCCAAGAGCTTACAAATGGATGTGCAAAGGCAAGGGCCACCATAGTCGTGCAACGTAAAACATGACAGATTGTATAAAATAATAGGATAATTGTATTAGGATTTAGGATAATAGGCATCAATATCCTACTAATATTATAAACGCGATTGTTACTCTTTCACGCTCGAATGGCTGAACGGATCTGTCTGAAATTTGGAACACAGATAAATTGTGACCTGGATTAACATAAAAGCTACTTTTAATACCGATTGCATAACGGTTCCCTGTGAAATTGCATGCAAAGCCGCAGGCAACAGCTAGTGTAGTATGAAATAATATCGTTTTTACGCTGTTTGTACCTAACTTTAAAAATACGCAACGCATTTTAATGCGATTTTTAATATTTAAAGTGATTCAATAAAGCTAAAACGGGTTGCACTCCAGGAGTGCCGGCAGGAGTGAAAACGTTGTGCATTTTTGATATTTCGGAATAGTTAGGGAATAATTTTGCACGAATCGCTTTTATTATCATTATGAAAGTACTATCTTATGTTTATGTGGTATATTGCAATATTCATGTATTGCGCTATCGTACACAAACATGACAACACGATCATTCGCGCAAGCGCCCTTCACCGTCTTATTCGCGCAAGCTTACGAATTTTTGGCTTACGAATCCGGTCACATGTCCTGACGTGAGTTTAGAAGTTTTTACCCATTCCAAAAAGTGTGCAACGCCGCTTAAGAAGTTTTCACTTCAAAAATTATATGTATCCTAACATAGAAGGTTGTCTACCCGTGCGAAGTTGGGACTGGCTGCTAGTTAGATTATGTGTTGATAATAGGTTTATAACATTTTAGAGAAATGTCGTCACAATTCAGATAATTTAAAGCAAATAAGCAAGCTTAACTTATACTTATCTTCAGTCGAATTACGAATGTGTTATTCGTGGAAAATTACGAAAGGGAATATTAGCAGTGAGCTAAATTTTCGTACAAATTGAGTCTCGAGGCTCATTTGGTTTGAGCGGTACATTCTCCCCGTTCACATTTCATGCCATTTGATTGGATACCACTCCGTAATCCTCTTAAACATAAATAACGAATTTTAACGTAAAATAATTACTAAAGGAGATTTTATGAATAGGAAATGGCGAAATGGTTCCAAGACAATGTTTTGTTGTTAATTATTCATTCATTATCGCATTATTTTTATTATGTTATTGCCTCTGTGGTCTAGTGGTCAGGGGTCGGACTTGACTTCGAGAGGTTTTGGGTTCGACCCCGTGTCTGAAAAAATAAGCAAATATATGTTTTCAATTTTCTAATAAAAATAACGTTGCTCGGGATTGGATATATATGTTAATATGGTTGGCGATAGGCTTGCCAACTATCACATTGTGGGACTTAGTGTCTTCGGTAAGTTGTGACCTACCCTTTCGGGGATATGGGGGTAAAGTTACTTTGATTTTTAGATTCTGATTCGGCAATGCAGGTACGTCGAAAGAACGCTCTTACAAATTAAAAATAAACTCGAAGTCGATAAACAAATGACAAAGGAATTGCAAAACATACATAAAAAATATACAACTCTCAAAATTTTTAAAGTTGGCTGAAATACTTCAAGTATACGAAAAGCAACCCATCTAAACGAATGAATACTTTACAATAAATTCCGGGAGTAGATGTCTGTTTGGCTCTTCTAAATCCAGATTTAGATTTTAGATTCTACAGTCCATCTGGCTTTACATACATTGTATATATTGCTTGTAGATGCGAGTTCAGGCTAGCTTAGAATACACTACGCCATACGGTTTTTATTTTGAAATCCGAATAGAATGATGAAATAATAAAGGGATTCTGAATGTATGTACTGTATGAAATAATAAAGGAATTCCGTTACGATAAATATACTCGTCGAATATTTTACTGCCTCCGTTTTTCCGTCGATTGAAAAATACGGAAAGGAGGTTATGATCCAGTCACCAAATCACCAAACGTAATATCATTAAACTTTCACCCATCAAAAACTAAGCAGATCGATATCATTAAAACCGATAAAAGTACCACAATCAATCAGAATGTGTTAACCCTTAAATCCTGCGTCATTAATCCCGAGGTGAGCGCAGGGTTATTCCGAATATCATTTTTCACGATACAAAACAATGAAATTGATACCTCTAAAATATGCAGAACTGTATGACCCAGATGCCAGTGGCTGGCGGTTTGCCAAAGTGTGTTATCAACTGTGAAGAGAAATAATAGAGTTTCCAATTTTTTTAATTATCTTGACTTTGATGCTTGGAAACGCTGCACTGCATTCATTATAGCGATACGTCCTTGACACGGTTACATAAATTATGATCCATGGCCAAAATTGGTTGCGAACTAGTTAACTTAATATTTCTTAGATTAGTATTTTCTATCTTCGTCAATATTCACGAATATTAACGAAAATTTAATAATATTAAGTGATTTGGATGCTGCTTTGAATATAAACATTTCTGGACAAGTCACACAAATTGAATCTAATCCCAAAGTAAGCAAATTATATGGTTATATATTGGGTTGGTTTTATTATGAATGTTAAGTCAATGATTCTACTACAAAGAAATACTTAAAAAGATACCAGAATAAATTTCATAAACTCGGAAATGTAGACATCTATAAATATTTATAAATAAGTTGGATAATTTAACACATTGGTTAATAAAAAAAATGTAATGAGTTTCTAATGTTGAACGTTACTATATAATACCTTACAGTGGTCTGAGGTATATTATAAGTTATTGTTCGTCAGCTTTGTTTTTTTATTCTTGTAACTTTTATGGTTCTAGTCCCATCGTAACCTAAACTTACCACATATAGTGACTTTATTAATGCAAAACTGTACCCATCAGGATTTGCGATTTTTGTTTCGGTCGCGCTAATATGTCCTTAAAGACTCCAATGTCATACTTGTTTTTATTACGATTATTATTATTAACTCTTTATTGTACACAACAAAAGTAACAAAAAAAATTAAGACTAAAATAAACGTAAGTACACAGGGCGAGCGTATTTCTAATGTATGAAATTTCTTCCAGCCAACCCGCTAAAGGAAAACAATAAATGAATTATGTAGACCTGGTGTACAAAACTATACTAAAACCTATTACATACTTAATACAATTACAAACTAAATATAATACATATTGAAATATAACTACCTACACAAACAAAGCTAAATAACTCTAAGAAAAAGTTCTTTTAATAGTTTCTTGAAATAAACATTCACGAATCTCACTAGGAAGCGATTGCCATAACCCTACAGCATAAACTGCAAATGAGTGCGAATAGGCAGCAGAATTGCTTGTGGAAATCGCAACTGAGTACGGACATGTGAACGATAGGGTGAATCGTGCGAATGTAAAAAATGAAGTTAAAAATAAAAAAAATAAAATTAGGAGACAACGGATGAAATAAACAGCAAACAAAGGATTTGAAATTTTCTGCGCTGTCGTATTGACAGCCATTGCAGTTTAATTCGAAAACTAGAAATATGGTATTTTTTTATACCAAACACGAAACGAATACAAAGATTTTGCAGCTTTTTTTAAGTTTTTTGAAGTTTATTCACTACTTCTTCAGTGGCATCAAGATAACATAACTTAGCGTAATCAATGATGGGAAGTATCAGGGTATGCATTACACATATTTTAGTTTTAATTGGCAAAAAATTTTGGAGAGGCTTAAGGAGTGAAAAGTGTAATATTTTTTTTTACTTAATTTCCTAACGTGGGAGTTCCAAGATAGATCAGAACTTATCAAATTCCTTTAACGAAATGATTAACACAGTAAGCAAAAGGTATAGGTATATTGTTATAATATAAGTTAGGTATCACAACACTATTTAGAACATTTAACATATGTTGACTTTTTTTTATGATATTGGAAGGCAAACAAGCAGACGGATTTCCTGATGGTAAGAATTCCAATGATTATTGACTAGCTAGCTAGCTTGTGACTTAGCTGGATTTACAGAAAGGTCAAAAGATTGAGCCCAATAAAGGATTCGATTCAAATCCTTATTCATATCACTAATAGCGTTTGATATGTCCCCGGCACGAAAGTGGCGATATATCTGTAAATCATCCGCATAGAGGTGGAAATTTGAGTGGATAATATTTGTTATAGTGGTAATAAATGGAAAATACAAGTGGTGAGAGGATACCTCCTTGAGAAACTCCAGCCATAAAATCAATCCCTTTGGGCATGACTTCACCAGAGATGACACATTGCGAACTTCCATTTAGATACGAACTAAACAAGTCGAGGCCGCGGACGACAAGGGAGAGAGGTAAGAAGAGATATTTTAAGACGCAAGCATTCTGATAAATAAATCAAAATCTACTGAGTTAAAAGCACTACTGAAATCTAGAAGAACTAGAGCAGTAAGTTTTTTTTTGTTATATTTTCTCATCAATTCTTCAATACTATTCCTAAACTTACAACATTCTACAAAAACGTCATGTTGTATGTCATCCTTGTCATCAGCTTTGTTTTAAATAACATAAATAAAAAAAACATTAAATACCAAAATTGTATCAGATATATAAACATAAAACTCTAAATAACAGCATATGACTCTGTCATGATCCATTCTGGAGGGTATGGTAGTCAGTAAACTTGTCTACAGTGTCTATAGACGACGGTTGCCTCTTACCATTAGGAGAGACGTATACTTGTTCGCTAATCTCTAACTTTAAAAAAAATATTCCTTCCTAGCTGAAACCGAACCCAAACCTCGTGCTGGATAACTTAGACACTCAATCTCACTAAGACATGAAAATGAACAAGTTTCCAGGGAAACATTTGCAAAGAAAGGGTTTCTTGTTCCACATGAGTAACTATCGACCCTACTGGATTACTGCACGTCTGTGAAATGGTAAAAAAACGGGATACAACTCCATTATCCAGATTGAATATATGAATTGAATATAATTATATCGCTTCACACCTCAAGGATAGGGTTTCCATACAAAATGCTTTCCTGTAAAACCCCAAAAATGCGGATCGACTTTCCATGAATATTATTCAGATGAAGCAACAAAGCTGAGACTGCTTTTCATGAGCTGAAAGACGAATTCAAATTACTTTGCTTTAGTTAAGATTTTATTCTTAACATTGTAATTGAAACACAATAAAACGACTTCGATTTTGATAAAATTTCATTTAACTCTTTAGTTGCGCAACAGTTCTTAAACAAATTTTAACTGGTGCGATTGAGATCGAATTTGCCCCAACCATTTTTTACAGTACGGCTGAGGTTATACAGACCTCACATTTCAAGTAGTGACTTACTTCCTTCGTAATTTTACCTAGATTAGGCTTAGGCACTCTTTTTCGTGGTAATCATTTGTCAGTAAAGCCTTAAAATTTACTTACATCCGCCGATGCGTCTGACCTCTAGTTCAAGAAAAAATATGTAAATAATTTATCCGGTGTTTTAGGCCTCAAAATGCACTGAATTTTGTTTGAGACTAGAGAAGGTAAAGTAGGTATTTATTTATTTACTTTATCGGTAAATCTTATTTATAAAATTCCCGTGTCACAATGTACTAACATTGTAACGGAAACTATACCGTACTCCTCCGAAACGGCTTGACCGATTCTCATGAAATTTTGTGAACATATTGACTAGGTCTGAGAATCGGCTAACATCTATTTTTTATAACCCGAAGTGATGAGGCGAATCACTGCCAGCTCAGCTAGTTATAGATATGAAAAGATCATTTTGATTTAGCCCAGCCCTTTGACCAACTTAAAGTCAACCTTGAGATTGACTTGCCTCAACCCGCAGTGAACGTGTTAATTATAGAAAAAGATGATCTTTGATTTTATTGGACTATTATAATCAGATACAGATGTGATGGCAATGGGACCGTCACGGAAGTGTGTTAATTAAAAAAGAAGAATATTTAAAATCATTCACAAATTAGAGAGGATTTTTAAGTATGTTACTCCACACACATAAAAATTGGAATCGCACATATGACATCCTCTTTTTCAATGACGGTTAAAATAAATATTATGCATGTGTTTTGGAAATAAATTAAAGGTAATACGCATCCATTCAAATTTTGTGCAACTTAAACGGAATAAATAAAAACAAAGAAAAAATCGACAATTTTATTATTACGTTCGCTTCAAAAAATAATCGTCATCGTTGTAAAAAAACGTAACATACCTACCTTAATCTATACCTATGTAAATATATCTAATATGCCTATGTAAATCCAAAAACCCACAGTCGGATTCTAATCCAATTTATATGGAATCTCTGAATACCTACCTTATGGAAAAGTATGTATGAAAAGGGTTATGAATGTGAAGGAAGCAAGACAGGTTTGTCAGGATCGTGAGGTCTGGCACTCGATACTCTCTGCCTACCCCGTAAGGGAATTGGCGTGAAGATATGTATGTATGTATGTATGTATGTATGTATGTATGTATGTATGTATGTATGTATGTATGTATGTATGTATGTATGTATGTATGTATGTATGTATGTATGTATGAAAAATTATCTTCAGGATAAAAGTATATTCACGCCCATATCTTATAAGAGACAGGTAGCGGCATAACCAGGGCACTCACGACTAGCCGAAGACACTAAGTCCCACAATGTGATAGGTGGCAAGCCTATTGCCAACCAAAAAAATGTGCCCTACATATCCAATCCTGGGCAACATTATTTTTATTTGGAAATTAAAAATTGTAAATTTCTAGTTTTTTTTATTGCCCGACCCGGGGATCAAACCTAGGACCTCAAGCAGTCAAGTCCGATTCCGGGCCGCTAGATGCTAGAGAAAGAATCAAAACCCATTCATCATCGGCGAAGTAATGTAACTCACAATAACACTGTTTAAAATTTACCAACTAACAAGTAACTTAGTTAAGAACTATCTCAATCATGTTGCCTTTTAAACAAAAAATCCTCATTAATCAGTGCATCCGCTTAAAAGTTATAAGGTCACAGACACAAATATACACAGACACGTAAAAATAACCACCTTTTCCCGTCGCGGTTTAAGAAAGCAACAAAACAGACGAATTAAAACAACTTTTGATATCGATTAAAATACTGAAACCATAATAAAATCATGCAATTATCTTAATCTTAATATATATATTTCTTGTGTTCGTGTGTTTGTCACTGAACTCCTCCTAGACGACTGGAGCGATTTTGATGAAATTTTTTGTGTGTGTTCAAGGAGATTCTAGAATGGTTTACAATGTTTGATTCAAAATTTCGTTTATTGGAAATGTCTTTTTAATTATTTTTTATTTGTAAGTAGTCATTGATTTTAGTATGTTTTACATCGGGTCCGACAAACTGCGCTATTATCGAATTAAACATTAATGTTAAGCGATACGAAGTGTGCTGGGTCAGCTAGTAAATATACGAACATATAAATTACGCGTGACGTTGTTTGTCCGCGATGGACTCCTAAACTACTTAACCGATTTCAATCGAAATTGCACACCGTGTGCAGTTTAATCAAACTTGAAAGATAGGGTATGTTACAAATCATTTAATGATCAAAAAAATTACCATCCGTGCGAAACCGGAACAGGCAAATAGAAATCTATAAATAACGAAATTAGGTGGCTAAAATGTTGTTAACTAACACTTTCAATAAATAGCGTAACGTGAACTAAAGTTTCATTAATTACAACTAGCAACGATTAAACGTTCCGTTCCGAATGGAACAAAAACAAAACTTTGTTCCGTACTCCCAACTAAACATTACGGTTGGCGCTGCGCAACGGAACGGATAAGTTTGTTGCCCGAGTGTTATTTAGAACTATAATAAAGTTTTTAAATAGATCTCAACTTCGAGACATTCAGAAATTACAAACATCACAATCCTAAAAAGAATTTGTGCTTTTCATCGTCGGCACTTGGTGAAATTCTGTTGTATATACATTAACAAATAACACTTGAACTTTTCCTCAACACATTATATATGTATACATCAATACGTTGTATATTGTTTTTCCAAAAGTTTTTTTTGTTTTTTTTTTTATAATGAGTAAAGAACTTGATTTTTTAACAAAGTAATTTAAAATTTTATAACGCTGTTTTTTTCATGATGTTATACTGCCAGTGACGTCTTCCAGCGATGGAACTTTTCAAAAGTCAAGAGTCCCTACAAAACTTAATACTTAGTTATGTTATATGAATAGAAAGTATAGGATAGTAAAAGGAGCTTTTATAGGATTGACCTCATACTCAAACTTTCAACGAATAGATAAGTTATGATAGACGTAGATTTGGTTTTGATGTTTAAATTTTTGTTGAAAACTCTGTACAACTCATATCCTAAAACATACGCTAGCTCTACAAAGCAAATTAGAATACTTTTTTATCTCACATCTAACAAACGAACACAGTCAAAATGGTGCCAGAAATATGACTTTAGATGAAAGTTCGGGCGATAACTTACAGAACTTTACCCTAAATTTATCTAATATGTAAAAAGTGTTAAAATTTGTTGCTTTTAAACCATACATACTAGAAAACCGTTAATTGCAACTTGCAACAATTACCATTCCAAACAAAACAAACTTTGTGCCATCCTTTCTTACTAAACGTTATGGGTGGTTCCGTGCAACGGAACGCAAAAATTTTGTTGCAGGAGTGTTTTTTAATGCAAAAGTGAAGTCGAAATAGCTCTCGATTTTAAAAAGTTTTTATTTGCTTTTATTATTACTTTTGACTAAAATTAATAATAACAGACGTGTAGGTAAAACTCTATTTTTCATTATATTTTCAACTTCTGAAAATTGAGGGAGATCTCAATTCAACGTGTATGTTATCTATATTAGACCTAGAAAAATGTGTCCTATACCTTTCGTACTACAAATGCAAATAAAGATATATTATTGAAATAGAAAACTATAGAATTTCATTAGTATTAATATTTCATTAATGATTCTATAAACAAACGCTACTAGGTACACCTATTAAACTTGCCAGTCCTGTTTCGATCAGGAAATTAAATGATAAATGAACGAATGATAATAAAACAAGGAATGAAACGAAAACTTTGTTTGATCCTTACTACTCCTACAAAAGAAAGATTATATTAAAACATAGTAAAAATTAAAAAAAAAACTAATCTTTAACTTAATAGAAAATGTGTTCTTCACGCTCAAACAGAAGACAGGTTTGGTTTAAACTGTGTACATTCGTATACTAAATAATCAAAGACTCTTTGTAATTTTCAAACCTTGAGCATCAGCTAGTACATATAGCTATAATCACTTCAGACATTTTTCAGCAGGGAGTTTTTAATAACTAAAACAAAAGACTTTTATTTGCCTTATATCTTTTCAATAAGACTTTAATGAAAAAGCCATTACTTTTTCGGAATCCAACCGTAAGTCGGGAATCATTATCTACGAACAAAGAAATGATCATTATGATTCATATTGTTATTCAACAATACGTTAGAGTTTGGTTCGTTAAATGTTGTTTACGAACAAAATTAAAATGTATTTTCTTTATGAATGAATGATTAAAATTCTGATTTGTTATAGCACTGTAATAAAAGCCAGACTATACCTGACAAAGTTGTCAGGTATAGTCTGGCTTTTATTACTGAAGTATTATTACATGAAGTAAAACGAAAACGATAAAATTCATCAACATCCTAGCGTTTATGCCAATAGGGGTTTTACTCTCCCTCTGTTTTACAGTTTAGGTATGTTCGGGTATAGCAATAAATTCCAAATTAATATAATAATATAAAACGGAGGCTCTTACTCAATTTCCAATTTTTGTTTTCATTTTCCTTGGTGTTGGTCCGGGTCCGCTATGTAGATTATCAACCTTTCTGTCAGGTTCTAAGAGGCAAGCGTTGGATAAAATATAGGTCAGTACTAAATAGAACACTGGTGGTAGAGTGCTGTGCAGCAATTTGCTCAGGTAGCTATCCATAACCTTATCTATTCCTGCCGCCATCTTTTTTCTCTGTCTGTGACTCTTTCTTTCTTTCTTTAGGTTTTGGCCTTCACGTTAGTATTTTGCCATTAGTCAAGTAGAAATTTGCATACAATTTTATATCAATGTTCATCTAATAGAATTAGTCATCAGTTACAAGTTGTCAGTCAGTCTGTCAGGCTCTTGAGTAAAGCAGTGGCCTCATTACACAAGCTCATGTAATGAGATTTGGCGGCAACGAGGAAATACACGATACGCTAATTTCTTCATGATTAATTCATTTGTGCACTTTCACTGAACAAAATTGTACAAAATGCCACTAAAATTGACTAATTTCACTCAATATCAACACGAAATTCAATAATTATGAAAAAACTTCGACCATCTTTTCTCTCGATGGCGCCAAAACTCGTCTGTGACTCTTTAATGTTGCGCTGGACAGCGTCGTACCTGTTACATCTATGATACCTATAGGCCACGGTTGTCTCTTACTATTGGAGATCCGTGTGCTTGTAAACTGACCTATTACATAAAAAAAATTGTTTCCTCCGTGTTAGAGATGGTATAATTTTTATGAAAAGTTTACGCAAAGCGGAAGCAAAACTGTCACGTACTACGAGGAGAGCAGAAGAAACCGTTTTTAATTGCCAAAACAGTACGCTAAAGGCGTATTGTTTTTTTAGCTTTTATTGTTCGACAAAGACCATAAATACATTGATACGCGATAAATAAATACCTGTGTTTACAGGTTTTGCTGGAACATATCTCAAGGAGACAAGCACGCTAATGTAGATACGATCTTTATCTAATATTGTACACTGTAATTTGAGTGTACGTAAAGAATAAATAAATAAATAAAAATAAATTATATTGCATTATTTTAAATAAATAAAGCAAATGTATTCAATTTTACTAAAATAACCTGTTGCTACTGAATTTCTAAAGCTTTTCTCGCTATATTTTTCTTCAATTCTTGTACCTCACAAAGTATATTCATGAAATGTTCTAGTTTGTTTGATTTTACTCTTGCACATGATTCAGACCAGAACAAGGAACGGTTTCTAAACAAATTAGGTACTAAAATTTATAGTAAACGTAACCTGTAACTTATTCATAAATAGTAACAGGTATATTTTAAATCATTAGCGGTTTAATAGTCTGGTGCTAGGGTTGCATGAAATGAACAAGAATCCATGGGCTCGATTTCCGGACCAGACAACTTTAAGTGAGTTTTTTTATTAAGTTTTTGAATAAAAACAAACGTTACCATCGGCATATGTCTGAAATGATGAAGAATTTCTTATTATAAGAAAATCTGTTTTGTCACTTCGTAGTACAAACAAATTCGCTGCCTGTCCCTGTGTAGGTTAAGATCTTTTAAAACTATGCAACTGATTTTAATATGTTTTTTTAGATAGAGTGATTAAAGGGAAAGGTTTACACGTATAACATAGAAGTTTTTCCACCTGTATGAAGCTGGGAAGTTCGAGTTAGTTTATACTGAAAATATAACCCCATCTACATAACTTTTTTTAAAAAAGTTTACAATATGCTTTGCGCGTATTTTTGATGTTATTAAATTTCTCTACAATTCATGAACTGATTAAAAACCGTTATTTATTCAAAAGAGCGTAATTTAAAGATAATTTCACTTACACCAAGTCTGGAACTGATGATGGCGTCCCAAAAAATAGAGGAATGAACTCAAGTCTGTGTATTTAGAGAACGTTGTTAAAACTGAATTCGGAATTAAAATAATTAAAATCAGTTACAAATGAAACAACCTCGACAATTTGAATAATTATATAAATACATCTATATTTATGTTATATTTATTAAATAATTGAAGTAGCTACTATTAAGTGACGGTTATCCCAAAGCTAATTGAGTAATAAGAGGATAATACCCCTGCCAGCGGGTATAATCCTACGATTTGGTTCTGCTACGTTGAGTCCAAAGCTGAATTTTAAAAGCCTTTCCTCGTTTTGTCTTCATGAGAATTGTCACAAAAATATTTAAATCTTCAATAAATAGTCACTACATAGTATAAAACAAAGTAGCTTCTTATGTCCCTTTGTATGCTCAAATTTTTAAAACTACGCAACGGATTTTAATGGGGTTTTTTAGTAAATAAAGTGATTGAAGAGGAAGGTTTATGTGTATAGTTTAAAATAAAGTCGTTTTTCGCTGTCTGTTCTTGTCCTTATGCTTATGCTATGCTTAGAGCTTTAAAATTACGAAACAGATTTCAATGTGTTTTTTTTAAGAGATAGAGTTGTTTAAAAGGAATGTTTATAAGTATAGCAATATAGACGTTTGTACACCTGTGCGAAGCTGGGATTGGCTGCTAGTTTAATATATAAAAAATCTTGTGTTACCATGCTAGTCATTGTATTCCTCCTAAATGGCTTCACCGTTTTTTACCAAATTTTATATGCATATTCAATAGATCTGAGAATCTGAAATACTATCTCGTTTTCATACCCCTAATTGAGGGTGACTCACACCATTTTTTTCTAAAATCACATTAAAAAGTCTAGCGCCGGAACGCTAAACCACAGACAAAGGTACCAGATCGGTTTTAGAAATCGTCAAGCAAAGATTTATTAAAAAAGTCTATAATCATATTTAAGACAGGACGATGCCTATCGGTTTAGCGAGTATTTTAATAAACGATGACAAGCACGACCCGGGGATCGAACCCGGGATCTCAATAAGTCAAGTCCGACGCCGGACCGCTAGATCACAGAAGTGATTGTATATGTGTGTGTGTTTGTTTGTCCTTCTTTGTTATAAAGGAGCTATGTTAAGGCGTAACCTAAGGGGGTGAAAAGAGGGTTGAAGGTTTGTATGGGAAACCGTAATTTTTTTAATTTGGAAACATGGAACTTTATTTTTGGGCTACTTATCAAAAATTAGTACGTACCTGTTTAGGCGTTTTTGGAATTTCTAAAATTCAAATTCAAATTCAAAATAGCTTTTATTACGTAGATCCATATACAGATTCTTGTAACGCGTCTATATAATCTAAAAACTACCACCGGATCGGAACGCGGCCACTCACTGAGAAGATCCGGCGAAAGAAAATCAGCGGGCTTGTCTTTTTTCTTATAAATCTAATTTACAAAAGTTTATTACATTCACAAATAATTTGCAGAGATTGGCATAAGGAGCAATTAATCCCAAGCATTTCTGTCTTCTAAATATTCTGAAATCTTATAATAACCCTTACCATACAACTTTATCTTAATACATTTTTTAAATTTATTAAATACACCAAAGGGGGTGAAATAGGGGTTGAAAGTTTGTGCCAAAGTCCTTATCAATGTGGTACAAAATAGTCTTTAATTAATATGATATTTTAAATTAATATCTGAATACAATAACTGCCACGCGAACAAAGCCGCTAAACAGCTAGTGTAATATATTTTAATATAGGCTTCCGCGAAACCAGATTGTGCGTAAAGAAGAACTTTCTTGTCAAATTTTACACGAACGAAGTCGCAGGCATAGATAATTCGTCATAAAATCTTATCATGAAGTGCTATAACAGATTTTTCATTCAGCCTTTGTAAAAGATAGTTCAAAGTTTACAAGCTATTGCAATTTTACTTTGACGCTTGTAAATTCTTTTGAAACACTGGAACGTGAAATGACAGAGCCACTTCACATAGACAGTGGCAGTTCACCACGTATCATAAAGCGCCTCTTTAAATTCTAATGGGCTGTAAGGGCTACAGCGGAAAATGGTTGTGTTCACAAGCACACCTACAAAGATATTATGCTAATGGTGTATAAAACAAATTATATTGTAAATGAACAGAATTTTCTTTAAGAACTGCAAATCTGAAAATATATTTTCTTGCATTGATACAAAACGAAGAAGCACACAGTTCTTCTGATGGTGAGAGAGTGCTGTGGACTAGAACCAAAATAGATGCTTTGCGATTGGTTTGCGCCTTTCATATTTCGAAACTTAGTGTCTTAGTCTCGTCGTGGGAGCCCTATTTGGGCGTGAATTTATTTATAATTTCTGGTATACGTACATTTCAGTTGACCAAGTCCAAAATCGCTTTGTATATTACTAGCTGAGTCGTTGAACTTCGTACCGCTTGCCATAGATAGCTACTGGGACATGGGCGTGAAGATACTTTTGTCTAGTAATTAATAAATTAGAAACCTACAAATATAGCTATTTCCACAGTGAACTTGTTACTAATCTGATAATACCGAAACCAATTAGCTGAAACTGGTACATTTTCTGATAGGAAAAATCAATAACAGACATTATCTGAACTCGCTATCGACTTGACGTCCGATAATAATTTTAATCGAATCGAGTTTTATGGACGTTTTCATAAACAGAGCTTACCATGAGTTTATATCGCGTCTGTGGTCTTGCGGTCCAGGTGTTGGACTTGACTTCATGAGGTCCCGGGTTCGATTCCCAGGTCGGGCAACAAAAAAGAAAATGTGGTTTTCTAAAAAAAATTTGCCCGGGATTGGATGTGTGCTCGTTTGGCGATAGGTTTGCCATCTATCACATGGTATTATATGGGCGTGAAGATACTTTTTCTTTTTTTTATATTGATTAATTTCTGTAATTTTGATATCGAAATCTATAGCGTTTTGTGTCTAAAAATTTAGTGATCCTACCAATCTACCAATAGAAGTGCTGTTCAAACTTCAAAATTTTCATACAAATAATTTACGTATATATTAGCGAGTATAGTGAACTCGAGACGCCGTAAACCCATGGTAGGGACTCTATACTAGCTATTCGGGCAAACTACCATCTGAGTTTTTTGGCGCCATCGAGAGAAAAAATGGTCGAAGTTTTTTCATAATTATTGAATTTCGTGTTGATATTGAGTGAAATTAGTCAATTTTGGTGGCATTTTGTACAGTTTTGTTCAGTGAAAGTGCCAAAATGAAATAATCATTAAGAAATTAGCGTATCGTGTATTTCCTCGTTGCCGCCAAATCTCATTCATGAGCTTGTGTAAAAAGGCTACCGCTTTACCCAAGAGCCTGACATGACTTCCTGACGACTTATGACTGATGACTAATTAAAATTAATTTAAATTGATATAAAATTTTATGTAAATTTCTACTTGACTAATGGCTAAATACTAACGTGAAGGTCAAAACCTAAAGAAAGAAGAAGGACTACCATCTGCCCTGTGCCACATGACTTTTTAGGGTTCGAAATTCGACATGTCCTTCTATCCGTCCTTATATGTCATTTAATCCTAAACTATTTGTACTACGCAGTTGAAACTTGTTAGATTGGTATATTAGGTGAACCATTTAATCAACTACAAAAAGGAGGAGGTCCTCAATTTGACTGTATGTTTTGTTACGCTTTTCCTTGGCCAATAATAAACAAATTTTTAGTTATTATTCTGAGTTCGTCCCAATTTTATTATAAATCACTGACAAATAATACGGACTAGCCCTAAGATGACGACGTACCTTGCTGTTTTTATACATAACGATTGACCTATTTATTTAATAAATTGATAGTAATAATGTAGCTACATTCATAAACGCCAAGTCTTACGGGGTAGGCAAAGAGTATCGAGTGCCAAATTTAACGATCCGGGCAGACCTGTCTGGCTTCTTCTACTTTCAGTACTCTTTTCATACAAACATATGGGGATCTTATCGCCCGTATCCAAAATAGAGGCAAACAGAGGTATCAAATAGGGCACCCACAATTAGTCGCTTAGTCTCACAACATGATAGTTGGTAAGCCTATCGTCAACCGGGAATCCAACTCCGGTCATAGTTGATTTTATTAGAAAATCGAAAAAAAAAAATTCCGTTATTCGAACCTGAGACTTCATGTAGTTAACGCTTACCACTACACAGAGGCGATAGAAATACCAAAGAAAATCTGTTTCGCTTGTTTATGACATTTGTCAAGTATTCTGCATGGTGTGAGTTGTGACCTGGCTCAAAGCCAGATGGTATTATACTAGAAGTCCCGACATTAAACTAGTAGCGTTACAATTAAATCTCGTTTTATGCAAGATTGGAAATTGGAATCGGATTTGTGTCATTTTGTACTCTTGAACACAATATATGAGCGAATTATTAACAATTAGTTCAAAAAAAGTTAACGAATCAAAGAGTATCTTCTTCGCGCCCATATCCCCGAAGGGGAGGTAGAGGTACCAGCCACTAGGGCACCCACGATTAACCCAAGGCACTAAGTCCCACAACGTGACAGTTGACAAGCCTTTTGCTAACCGAGTACATATCCAATCCCTGTCAACGTTGGTTGTTTTTTTTAGAAAGTTGAAAATATACAATTTCAATTTTTTTGCTGCCCGACCCGGGTATCGAAACTGGGACCTCAAGCAGTCAAGTGCGACGCCGGACCGCTATGCCAAAGTGGCGATCCGAAAGAATAAAGTTAAATTAATCCTATAATAATTTCATTATATCGGATTCGTTGATTTGTTTTTTGATATTTTTGATATTTTCCATCGTCGGCGCTTGGTAAAACTTCCAAATATTCATGTTTTTAAAGAAAGAAACACTTGTACTGTTTTACTTATCACTTATAATTTATTACTTTGTAATTAGTGGCCTACCGGTTTCGCTTATACATTAAAAATTTGATTTGTTTTGTTCAAGAGTACAAAATCATACAAATCCGAATCCAATTTCCAGTCTTGCATAAATCGAGATTCAAGAGTAACAACCGCTCTGACGTTTCAAATTAACTAAACCATTAATATTGATCGCCTTTGCGACATGAATTTAAAGTTAACATAATTGAATGACTTTGACATTTTCGGAGTTAGGATGTGAAGTCCCTATTACCTGTTGGTTACAAGATTGTACCGTAGTGTTGTCGGTCATAGCAAGATGGTTGAATGCTGTGCAGCCGTTTATATATTGACCAACCGCCGAATTGACGAACCGTTATACGATTCACCAGTAAAATTGTTAACATCATTGTCATTTGTGGATCCTTGATAGGCATTTGATAGGAATATACAACAATACAACTAGTAGGTAGATATAAGTACGTACCTAACATTATCTACTTTATTAGAAATTTTAAAGCACAAGCAACGCAACGTTATATATTTTTTCTACTTTTCGTTAACAAAAAAACAACAAATAATGTGCATTTAATACGGCCCATTCGTTTAGGAGTTATGACGCCACCGACATACTAATACACGAACTCGCACTCACATAACCTCATACAGACATGTCAAACTTGTAGTACCCGTTACCCGATTTTCCATCGGGGGTTAAAGATTCAGCAAGTAAAATATAATAATGCGTTTTTTTGTTACTTTACGGCGTTGAATTGAAATGATGGTTTTTATCACTAATATTTCATTCATTATATTCATATAATCATTATTTTCTGTATTTATTAACGATTATGGAAAGATTGGAAAAACAAAAGAGAAAACATTCTTGTCAATTCCCAAGGAATATCGATTGGGTGTTGTCTCCACTCGCGTCCCGGAATGACGCGGAGACGGTGGAGTCGGGTTACGTGGTTCTTGTGCTAATTGTTTGCTTGTTTGTTCCTCGCTCGTGGTTTAACGGATCGGGTTTCTTTGTTTCATCTAATAAGTACTGTTAATTGTAATCATGGAAAACTTGTGGAACACTTACCCTTATTTACTTGATTGTATGACAAACAAGCAAATGGGCTGCCTGATAAGATTACTAAATATCTATATAGAAAGAAAAGAAGAAAATAAAAAAATACTAACTCGAAACCGATAAAGTTAAAATACACAAAAACACAAACAAATTGTATTAATAAACATAAAAAAGATATTATTTATGTATTATTCATTTAACTAAACTAAAAATATGTACTCTTTACTACACTTTTCTGTTAATAAACATGAATAAATATTAAACAATTAAGTTTAGTGAACTAAGCGTTTCTTACCAGCTATTATAATATGAGTTGGAATCAAATAATAAATATCTGTGAACAAATTATTCAAATGGACCTAAATCCAAATTTTGCAAATCATATTTTTGTATAAAGGAAGTAACTCAAACGTACTAATATATAACTAAAAATTATTAAAAAAATAAAAAAAAATGCTTGAATCCAGATATACAACGTATACGTTTTGTTTCATAAATGAGTGTCCCTATCGGAAATCAAAGCCAAACCAAAAAAACGAGCTCAAGCCAAATTCGAAACCAAGCGATAGAACTAGAATCCAGGCGAGAAAAAGTCAAATACAGCTGAAAACATAGTCAAGCCAATCTCGATACAAATCGAGAAAAACTCGAATCCAGACGAGTAAAAGTCAAATCGAACCAAAAACGAAGTCAAGCCAAACTCGAAACCAAGCGTGAAAACTGGAATCTAACTGAGAAAAATTCGAATTGAGGCGAGAAAAACTGGTGTTTCTCTCAGAATTATAAATCGATACTCGATTAATACAACTAAAGAAACAACCTTTGATATTACTCGTCTGAAAATTCACATTTCAGTGCTTAGCTTCGGTTATGCATTGAATATACATTAGCCGACAAGAACAAAGCACAATGCCTTATATATGTGGCTTAGATTGCTCATTGAGCATTTAGTAGCTGGCAAACGTATACGTTGCGCATACTGTTCAGGAATTACTGGGTGTAACACATCTATAGCTACTTCAGCCACTACATACATATACTTTATGTATGTACTGATTTGCTAAAAGCGTTTCAGTACATAGCGTATCAAACCCCGAAAGAAAAAAGCGTTCTGAGTTTGATGTGTCTTTATGTGTGGTATTATAACTTGTAAACGAAGGGACCGATTTCGATGTGGAGTTTTTGAAAGCGATGTGGTCGAGACTTTTTCAGCTACTTTGGGCGCCTTGTTACTCGAGATGCTAGTGAACACGCCGACGTTACAAGCAAACCACGAGGTTTCGATTCCTGACGAGCCAGCCATTTGTGTGATATCATTTAGATGTCAGCATTTCTGGCTCTGGGTATGTTTATTAAATGTATACCAGTGTCTATTTCAATATTTCTATGTAATAGTATAATAGTCATATATGTATATATGACTAACACTTGTAACACAAGTATATAATTGGCTTGCTTTGGGAATTTTGGGATTCTCTTTGTTTTATTTGTCCAGGGATATTTGGTTTATTTTATTTAGCTACAACATAAAAAAAGCATCTTCACGCCCATATCCCCGAAGAGGTAGGCAGAGGTACAACCAAGGCACCCACGACTAGCCGAAGACACTGAGTCCCACAATGTGATAGGTGGCAAGCCTATCGCCAACCGGGCACATTTCCAATCCCGACCAACATTTTTTTTATTTGAAAATTGGAAAAATCCAATTTTCTTTGTGTTGGCCGACCCGGGATTCGAACCCGGGACCTCATGCAGTCAAGTCCAACACCCGGACCGCTAGACCACAGAGGCGACCACAGAGAGCTACAACATGACGTGTAATAGCGTAGCGTAGCGTATGTATTAATTCTTGTAAGAGTTTTTTTTCTTTACTATGATATAATAAACTAGCACACGGCTATCCTGGTAGTGAGAGATAACCGAGGCCTATAGACACCATAGATGTTATAGGTGCATCACTGTAGTTGCGATTTTGGGCCTACTAAGTTTACATTTCTTTAATATCCGCGCCGGTACTGTGTCGTTATGAGGCAGGTTTTTTTTATATTTTTATGATATTGGAAGGCAAAAAAAGCAAACGGATTTCCTGCTGGCGAGAGAGGTGGTAATGGTGCGTGCCAATCTGATGCCTGGGTGTAAAGTCTCGAGCTATGTAAGTTTATCAGCTATCTTATCCTCCCAACTGGAACATTTTAACCGCAAGCACAGACGTTATGGCGACAGGAATAGGCAAGTCGGTGGTACCAATCAGGGTGAGTCGCTGCAGAACTCTTACTTTGTCAGATGTCACGGTGCAAGTGACGGTAAGCCTATGCTCGCCTTTTACAAGGTGCCTGGCGGGAAGGCAGATGGCATATTCTGCAAAGGAGCCCGGACCAATACGAGGAGAATATTAGGTAAGGAGGTGGATTCCTACTTGTTCTGTTGTTAGTTTATGCACTGTGATCTACCAGCTACCGTCTTGTTGAAAATAACTTATTTTACTCATGCTCGCTTCTTACAAACAGCCAAATAGTAATGAGTGACAGGTAGGGTTACCATATGTAAATTTCAAAAATCCTGAGAAATTGTTCCAAATCCAGTGAAAAATCCTGAGATTTTGTCACGACCGTTAAACATAATCATGTTAGAAAAAAATACTCAATGTTCGCTTTTTGCACTGCGCTCTACACACACACAATGACGGCGCGGTCAGTTTGGCGCAACTTTCATATAAAAAAATGAAAAAAATTAGTTTGCTATGTTTTTAATTCGCCCAAATCATACGACACTAGTTGCCTTATATCTGAATGCCTTTAGACTTACTTTCAAAATTATACGGGTTATTTTTTTCAAGTAAACTTCACACAAAATTCGGGTTTGCTATGTATCTATGGAAGTCCCGCCTCTTATTAAGTAGTATTTATATACTCTTTCGGCGCGGTACGCTCATCTTATTCGCCCCTCTCACTCCCACGCACGCACGCAGCAACCGCACATCTCCTCTCCTACCCAAAGTCCTGAGATTTGCCCAAATATTCGAAATCAGGCCGGATTCCTGAGAAACACCTCAAAATCCTGTGATCTCAGGAAAAATCCTGAGACATGGTAACCCTAGTGACAGGGGACTAATATGGGGAAAACATAATAGTCATTAACACATGCTGTTCCATTTCTCTAGGAAGGCCAAATATTAATTTAATCGGTAATTGGGTTGGCGGATCCACGTTAGCAATGTACGAAGTTGAAACAGTTTTAATGAAACTAACCGTATAGATCCGTCTTTATTAATGAAAAACGACAGTACGATCTCACTTGTTTTCTAGAACATTCTGCCCAGAAAAGGTGCGTCCACACTATCATCATTTAGAGCACAGAAAAAATTTAGAGATCATCTGTTATCGTTCTTGTTTAAGATTTGTAGACGAAATATTTCTCAAAAAGCATAACTAAAATATGCACAAATAAAAAAAATTAAGAGCTTAAGCAGACGGGCATGTAATTTTTAACCGACTTTGTAAAAAGGCGGAGGTTGTAGTTTAATCAATATCTACGTAATTGATTTAATCGATTTAAAATTTATTTTTTGTTTAAAAGAGCGTTTTTCTAATTTATTGTCACCAAGTCTGGATCTTATGATGGTCTTGGAAAATTGATGAAAATACTTATTGAAATAGAATTCGGTTGTTTCGCAGTTTTACTGCAATTTGTTTTGCTGCCCTTAAAGTAGTATGATGAAGGTAATATCTGATATATTTTATAGCACGAACAGAATTGATTTTGTCCAAGTGTGGGATTCGACTATATTTTTAGATGATTGTATCTAAAGATGGATATGAATTAAATATTTATCAAAAAAATTAACGGCTTTTACTCGGTAACTTAATTAACAAAAAAACTCGAAAAATTAAAGCGCAGTAAAACTTCAAAAACCGACTCTGTTTCATTGGGTTCCACGTCGCAATTTGATCATTATTTTTTCGAAAGCAAATATTTCTAAAATGGTCTCACATAAATTTTATCAACATCCTACTAGATCAGAATATATCATTGATGAGGTTGTCAAGAAAAGTGAAAAATATATGCACTGTTAAGTATAACTCAAAAACCACTAGTCCGGTGATAAAATATGGGTTGTAATATGGGTTCACCTCACAACTATGGTCTATCTTCCTAAACGAAAACCACGAAAATCGGTCGGCTATTGGCCGAATAATCACGGAACAACATACAAGAACATACAGTCGAATTGAGAAACTACTCCTTTTTTGGAGTTGGTTAAAAATACGACTGAACGATAGCGTTTTTTGTTAGGAATATGACTAGAAAAGTTGTAAAGATTCTTGAAAGATAAAAATCACTGACTTTAGAGTTAGAATTTGGGATAAACAAATCTAATTTCAAGGAATTAGAAACATTTTTTTAATTATTGTGTATCGTAGGCCTTCAGGAGAATTCTGTGCTTGTTTGCTACTACATATCATAAAAATACTTGTAGTTTAGGATATACCACAATGTAAGTAATGCACAGACGACGAGCAGTCACACTACCTGTTAAAGATGCCTTGCATCATGTGATCGCAGCGAACGTACGGGTGAAGTTGCGAATAACTGCAAGTACCGTCAAAGAAACAGTGTGAACTTAGCTTTATTATCTAAGACATCGATGCCCTTGAGCGAAACTTGCCAGAAACAAGTTTACAATACCCGTCTTACTAAGAGAAAATCCTATTGCATTGTTGATACGAAACTTTCAATTGATATTTGATGTAGTTTTCAAACTGATCGATGCTGCTTTCCACGATATTTTAACCGATTCCAAAAAAGGAGGTTCTAAATTCGAATGTATGCTTTTTTTATTTTGTTATGTTTGTTACGCGATTACTCTATCAATAGCTACCCGATTTTGATAGCTCTTTTAAAAAGATAAGTCATGAATTCGAGATTGTCACATATTAATTATAATATCATGGATCAAATTTGACCATCATAAATTTTAATATGCTTTTGATAAGAACGCCATCTTCATTTATCAAGACTAGTTGGTCTTTTTTGTTTTAAAATGTAATGTATATAATTTGTGCGCCATCTATAATCTTTTGTCGTTTTTAATATATTTGTTTGTGTGTGTTAAGTGCGTGGTAGTATGTGTACTGTTTTATTTAATATACTTTGTAGTCATATTAGCGTTCTGCACTTCTCCTATATATCTCCCATAAACTGTAATGAAAATTGTTCATATACTCCGTCCGCGCAATTTCGTAAAAAGGAGTCCAATGTTTTTGCTTTATATATTAGTATTATGATAATGGTGGTAATTTTGCTTTCCACAAACTAAACTTGTTTAAGATGCATGCTATCTTTTTCAAATCAAACAAAAACAAAAGAGATGGAACCTTTCAGACATGTCAGATTAGTCCGTATCAAATTGTTTTTAATCAACGTTTTCCGAGTGATAGATTAAACGTCTGTAGAAATGTCGTGTACGGTCATTTGGCAGCACTAAAAGTGTCCTTTCTTTCTATTACTTTCGTTGAAAGAAGACAGCGATAACTTAAAATTAGTTTATTGAGTGCGTAACAAAATTACCACCAATGCCTTTACAGTGTAGACACATGATGTATGATTTTATAGTACAGAGCAAGGATAATAAGCCCTCCCTACTCCATTGTTCCGTTGAGCTGGCGTAACCATGTATACTGGCTTCAGGCATAATTTCCCATCCATTCAGTATTCGCTCTTGTAAGCCATCAATCACTTACTGCTCTTCATTACCCACTTCAAAATATAATTGAAATTAAAACTCTTTTTGCTTTAGAGATTTGATAATATTGTTATATTGGACTAGTATTTTAAGACGTCCCGAGTTCGATCCTGGGTCGGCAATAAACAAGGTTTTCTCGAATTAATTAATAATCGCCTCTGTGGTCTAGCGGTTCAGTTGTTGGACTTGACTGCTTGAGGTCCCGGGTTCGAATCCCGGATCGAGCAACAAAAAAATTGAATTTTTCCAATTTTCTATTAAAAAAAAGGTTGCTTGGGATTGAAAATATGCCCAGTTGGCATTAGGCTTGCCACCTATCACATTGTGGGACTTAGTGTTTTCGGCTAGTCGTGGGTGCCTCTGCCTACCTCTTCGGGAATACGGGCGTAAAGATATTTTTTTTTACCTCAAAACGTAAAATTAATAAAAAAAGCCATAAATGAAACTAAGTCAATAAAAACAATTATTGTCGCTAAAAAGACAGTGCTCTCATTTGTTCGCTGCAGTACATCGCGCGTTTTTTACGAAATATTAAAAGTGCCATATAATTTGTTTATCTTGAGTTTATTTTTTACAATTTCAGTTAATTATCCAGAATATCCAATTTAAATTACGAGCACTAATTTAAAAATACCTTATTTAATTTTACGGCAGTAAAACCACAAACATCTTTTTTGTAAATTTAGATTATATAGGATTTTAAACTTAAATCGTCGCGAATTAATAACATTTTTAATTATTTATACGGGATACTCACGATCTCTTTTTATTTTATTTGTCGATATTTCGGCCTAGTTGCATAGGCCGTGGTCACGACGGGACTGCGGCGTCGAGCTGTAACTTTTGACAGGAGGATCTACTGACAGACGAGCCTTTCAACCCTCCGTCTAATTCTTCTTTTTTGAACGTCCTTGTCACTATCATTTCTGGGCACTATATCGCGACACACAACACTAATTATGTACCTACACTTTACGGCACTTTTTGTAGTTATAGCCCGGCACCGACCAACAATTGGATCCCACGCCTGGGCCAACTTAAAACCGTCTTCCCTATTGAAATTATTTGGTGTATTTCGAATTTCAATAGCTTCACGTACTAGGCGAGGAATGTAGTGGTAATGTATGAATGTAGTGGTAGGTGTAATGTGTTCCATTAAGACCTGTAGTTAGCCAAATAGGCTCACCAACATAAGGTTTTGCAGCCTTCAGTAGGACACACAACATCTTTTGTTAAAGACTCGCGGCATTTTGTGGATATATTGGAAAGCCTGAGGCTTGAAACCGGAGACACGATGGTAAGCTTTGATGTAGAATCTTTATTTACAAATGTGCCTATAACAGAGTGTCTAGGAGTGGTTAAACAGCTTTTAATTGATAATAACATCTCAACTGACTACATAAGATTACTAGAGCACTGTCTTCGTTCTGGGTATTTCATATATAATGGTCAGTATTTTTTCCAAATCGATGGTGTGGCTATGGGAAGTCCAGTGGCCCCAGTAGTAGCTAATTTATGGATGGAGCATTTTGAGAAGGTGGCCATAGCGACTGGGCCTATGTGCATTAAGGTTTGGAAAATATATGTCGATGATGTGTATGCGATAGTCAGAGACGGAAATAAGCAGGTTGAGTCCTACGCAGCTCATTTGAACTCCATTCATCGGAAGATAAAGTTTACTTTTGAACTGGAGCATGACAAGAAGTTATCATTTCTTGATGTGTCAATTAAATCTCGCAATGATGGTACTCTTAGTCACACGGTGTATAGAAAGTCAACGCATACTGACAGATACCTACACGGAACATCACATCACCACCCAAAACACTTGACGTCAGTAGTCACAGCATTGACGAAGCGGGCCTACGATATTTGTGATCAAGACCACCTGGAAGAGGAGCTGAGACATGTTGCTAGGGTGTTATGCCGAAACGGTCATGTGCCAAGATGGAAAATACAGCAGCACAAACCTAGAAGTCGTAGCACCGTCGAGCGATGCACAGCATTTTTGCCATACCTATGTGGCATAACGGATAAAATTGGCAGACTCTTGGCACGTAAATACAATATAAAAACTGTATTTTCGGCCCAAAAGAAAATTGTAGCCTATCTTCGCTCGCCTAAAGATAGCATACCATATCAGTGACCAGGTGTCTATAAGGTTAATTGCAGCTGTGGTAGTTCGTACTTAGGACAAACTAAGCGAACTATTTCAACACGTATTAAAGATTATATCAGCGCGATCAAGAAAAATGACCCTCAGAAGTCTGCTATTGCTGAACATCTTTTAGATTCGTCCACCAACCATTGGATACAACTACATAATCCACAAATAGTTTCTACAGAATCCCACTACATTCCTCGCCTAGTACGTGAAGCTATTGAAATTCGAAATACACCAAATAATTTCAATAGGGAAGACGGTTTTAAGTTGGCCCAGGCGTGGGATCCAATTGTTGGTCGGTGCCGGGCTATAACTACAAAAAGTGCCGTAAAGTGTAGGGACGTAATTAGTGTTGTGTGTCGCGATATAGTGCCCAGAAATGATAGTGACAAGGACGTTCAAAAAAGAAGAATTAGACGGAGGGTTGAAAGGCTCATCTGTCAGTAGATCCTCCTGTCAAAAGTTACAGCTCGCCGCCGCAGTCCCGTCGTGACCACGGCCTATGCAACTAGGCCAAAATATCGACAAATAAAATAAAAAGAGATCGTGAGTATCCCGTATAAATTATTAAAAATTTAGATTACACAAAAAAAACAGTAGTTTCCTCGTTAGCCTGGGATTTCGAGTACAGAATCAGGCTTGTTATAAATGGTATCACCTGCGAGGAGCGCTTTAGGAGTCGAACATAATATAATCTATTCCTTTTTTCCCAAGTCGGTTTAGTTTTTTTTCCAATAAGACCAACGTTGCCTGGAATTGGATATATATACGATATCACACCTATTCTCACCTATCACATTGTGGGACTTAGTGTTTACGGCTGGTAATGGGTGTCCTGGTCATACTCTGCCTAACTCTTCGTAGAAGCAAGCGTGAACTCACGTTTAAAAGGGTTTTTTCTATTATAGTGATTGTAATTAACCTCATTATAACTTATTTAACACATTTTTAAGTACCATGTTGCCTTTTAACAGATGTAAAATAAGCCTTTATTTTGCTAATTCCGCGTAAGCAGTGTAACCGTTGTGGCAAATAATCCTCCAAACGACATAGAATGTGACAAGCCTAACTGACGTTCCCACCACCCACCTCCGCGACCAGAACACGAATACAGGAAGAGCTCGGGAAACAATATAAATTGTCACGTTCTTTACATGTGACAACCCTACCTAAAGTTCCCACCTCCCACCTCCGCGACCAGATCACAAATAGAGTCCGAACACCAAATATCACTCGACGTACGTTTCGCCGCTACACCGAGGCATCCTCAGGAATTCGACTGTACGGTACAAACGACGACAAACACGAATGACTTGCGGCGGTAAGTCGGCAAGGCGGCAAGTTTTTAATATTTCATTTTTTAATAGCGGCATTTAATAAAATCGTATTATTAATAACTCAAAAATTACCAATAGAGTCAAGATAAAACTAATCTAGAAATCATGACCTATCTTTCTAAAAAAACAATCATAATCAAAAAACAAAAAAAAAAATATACAGTCGAATTGAGAACCTTTTCCTTTTTGGAGTCGGTGAAATACTGACACTCACTGTTTTCTAGAAAAGCAGAAGGTCTTAAGACAATAATGTACATGTAAAATAAAGTTCATCTGGTATTACAAAAGCTTAGACCTAAGAAATCAAAACCTAAAAGTTGTAAAACCTACGTTCAATGTTTACAAATAGACTATGAATTTAAAACGAAAATACATGCTATTCTGAATAAAATTTGAAATAAACTTATTGGAGCGTGGAGCCCAAAGACATCAACTTATTATATATCATAAAACCCGTCACATATCCGAATAAAATACTTTCGGCACGTCTTTATATTGCGGCTCCAATTGTCTATGGTTCGCAGTGCCTGTCAATAAATCAGGCCAACAATTCTTTATAAAAACGTCGCTTTTGTATCCCAGCGGACAGATAGGTCTAACATCAAAGTTTGTCAATCTCCCAAAAGATTTTGAGGGTTTGTTGACGGAATTTTATTTTCATCGACTTTGAAAGTTGGGTAGTGTTTTTTTTTGGAAAATAATAATGGAAGTAGGATCTGTCAGTAAATTCGCTTGTGATTATTTTTCCTACTTTTTGTTGTTTTTGACAACGTTCTTCTTAAAGAGAGATAGAAAACACCTATATCATAGGTTTAATCCCGCAACAAACCTGTAACATCTATGGTTTCTGTATGAGTGTTTTTTGCTATCATAACTTGTACAAATGTAGTATCAGTAAGTTATGACGATTGTTACAAGCTTTGTGCATATTTTTGCACGTTTTTAAATAACAACTTAAAAAAACTAGACATATTATAAAAAATAACAGATTTAATTTTAACATGCTACTAATCAGTTCATTCGATATCTGTCTTTTTTATGTAGCGATGTCAAATAACATATGTACAAACATCAGAAATCTTTGCATTAGTAGCATATAGATTAGTAAACAACATAAATCATACACTGACACTCATTAACCCCGTGTTAGTTCGGATCCCCTGTGTAGTATAAACTTAATGATTTCCTGACTGACAGCTCATAAGAGGCAAGCATGAGTTAATTGACTCATTTTCAAGACCACTGGTGGTAAACTTATGCCGCCATAATGCCAGTGACATATTCGACACTGAGAGCAGGAGATTTGGTAGACTTTCTTTTTTTTATTGTTTTTGGCGTTGACATAAACATTTGCCATTAGTCAAGTTAAATTTTGCATCAAGTTACCCGATTTAATAAATAAATTATTCAAAATAGTCATAAGTCGTCAAAGAAAGTCATGTCACGGTCTTGAGTAAAGCAATTGCCTCCTCACTCAAGATCTTTTAATGAGATTTATCGGCAACGAGGAAATACGCAATACACTTATTTGTTCATGATTATTTCATTTATTGACTTTCACAGTTCGAAATTGTACACAATGCTACGAAAATTTACATGCACGAAATTCCATAAAAACTAAAAAAATCACGACTATCTTTTCTCTCGATGGCGCTAAAACTCAGTCGGTAGACTTGCACACTAGGCTTAAAACCCGGCCATAAGACAACAAAGCACCCGTAATATCTATGGTATCTATAGGCCACAAACCTCCATCAGTACGTCCAACGTACCATCAGGAGAGCCGCGTAATTGTTCGCTGTCTAATATTATAAAAATATCACACAAAATAAATATATTTATGAAGTTGCCGTTTATTGGCGTGAACTATTAATTTTGAATATTAATCTAGAGCTATAAAGAGCTTACTGCCCCATAATATCCTGATTGATATCGGAAACACAACGCGATTATGATACCTGTGCTTGTGATTAATGTCACTTTATTTTTTTTATCATTAATCATCGTTTATTTTTTAATTGACTCCAAAAACAGGAGTTTATCAATTAAACGGTGTTTACACGTTTGTTACGCGATTACTCGGATAATAACGAATGGATTTTAAAACTTTTTTTAAAGTGGCCCCAAATAAATTTAACCTATATTCGGCATGTAGTTTTTGAAATAGATTTAGTCACGTTTTTTTCACCGATTTGAAATAGGAGAAGTTTATCAATTCCACAGTCACAGTAATCCCACAATAGGAGACAAGCCTATCGCCAACCGGGAACATATTCAATCCCGGCAACGTTGCTTTTACTTTTATCGAACTTTTTTTTTATTGGAAGGCAAACAAGCAGACGGATTTCCTGATGTTAAGAAATTCACGCCGCCTAGAGACACCAAAGGTAGTAATGGTGCGTTGCCAACCTGAGGCCGGGATGTTAGGCCTCGAGCAAAAGTAAGTTTACCGGCTACCTTACCCACCGAACCGGAACACGTCATGACGTTAGGTAAGGCGGTGGGTTTACTTTTATCGAATCTGGGATCTGATGGAGTCAAGGCCAACACTAAACCGCCTAACCATAGAGATGTTAATAAATTGATATAAATATACTTTAGTTGTTGTGGTTTGGAAATATTTTTAATTAATTTTATATATACTGTAACTTACAAATTTTTCAGCTGCGAATTATCTAGTCAGCGTAGAATAGATTTTCTTACAAACATTCATCCCGTATTTTAGTACTTATTGGGGGTTTCATTTTAAAAAAAAGTTTAATGTATCAAATCTCATCAAAACCGGTCCAGCGGTTCATCCATATAAATGTATCAGACAATCAGACATTCGCATTTGCAACATTAGTATGAAAGTATGACTTTCATAATTTACTGAAAATGTGTATTTAACATTAAACCTTTACCGAAAATTTATTTTTAAACTATGCTAAAATAAGAAAAGCAACACTGATTCCCCATAAAATTACCTTGGGTTACACATTGCAATATCGTTAGGAATAGGTAAAGCTATGGCACCAATCCGGATTAGGTCATGGTCATGGTGTTAATAACATACAAAACGAAGGGCCGATTTCACTGAAAACCGAGTTTACTCGTAAAATTAAGTTCAGTGTATTTTTTTTATGATAATGGAAGGCAAACAAGCAGACGGATTTCCTGATGGTGAGTAATTCACGCACACATTCAGAGACACCAAAGGTGCTAATGGTGCGTTGCCCACCTGAGGCCGGGATGTTCGGCCTCGAGCAAAAGTAAGTTTACCGGCTACCTTACCCTACGAACCGGAACACGTCAACGGCAAGCATTTGACGTTATGGTGGCAGGAATAGGTAAGGCGGTGGTACCGATCCGGGCGAGTCGCTGCGAAGCTCTGTCACCTAGAGGGATGTCACGGTGTTAGTGACGGTAAGCCTATGCTCGCCTTTTACGAGCTGCCGGGCACAGGAAGGCAGATGGTCTATTCTGCAAAGGAGCCCGGACCAACACGGGTAAAAAGTAACCAAGTTCAAATACTGATTACGTAAAATAGTTTAAAAATAAAATATTTACAATACCTAACCAAAATATCTTTGACTATAAAATTGACATGATTGACTTTCTTGACAACAATTGACTAAACGTTTGACCGCCTCCACTACACTACTACATTAACCAACCGCGAGGGTTGGGTTCGATTCCCGACGGGGGCAGGCATTTGTGAGATGAACCTTTTATTTAGGATTTAGATATCTGCATTTTCAGGTCTGGGTGTTAATTAAATTTATTCTGGTATCTATTTAAGTATTTCTGTGTATTAGAATTGTTGACTAACACCCATAACACAAGCATATAATTTGCTTACTTTGGGGTTAGATTCAATTTGTGTAACATGTCCAGGGATATTGATTTATATTTTATACTAGCTGATCCGGCAGACGTTGTTCTGCTGTATTTTTATGTGATTTTAATAAAAAAATTGAGGTGACTCACCCTTATCATTTAGGGGTATGAAAAATAGATGTTATCTGATTCTCAGACCTACTCAATATGTTTACAAAATTTCATGAGAATCGGTCAAGCCGTTTCGGAGGAGTACGGGAACGAACATTGCGACACGAGAATTTTATATATAGGATAGTATATAAAATTTATTTAAACGTTTTTTTACGACAATCGCGTTTAAATTTGACGGTGAAATCCAGTCTAAGCTGCATGGTATAAACTTAGTTAAATTAAAAGGGCGGCTCTATGCGCAACTTACATATAGAGATGACATAATCTCACATCAATAATATTCAATTCAATTTTCCCCATTATTAATTTAAGGATACATTTTATTTTTATTTTCACGATATTGGAAGGCAAATTTTCTGATTTCCTGATGGTAAGAAATTCACGCCGCCTAGAGATATCGAAGGTGGTAATAGTGCGTTGCCAACCTGATGCAGGGATGTTAGGCTTCAATCGAAAGTAAGTATAATGGCTACCTTATCAACCGAACCGGAACACGTCAATGGCAAGCATAGATGTTATGGCGGCAGGAATAGGTAAGGCGGTGGTATCAATCCAGACTAGACGTTAGTATCTATTTTTTACATTTTCGTTTTATAAAACTAGCCAATTTGTTTTCTTTTATACATATTTCAGGGCTCAATTCGCATAGATAAGTATTTTTTTATATGAAGACGTTCTGGAGATTGATTATGTATCTCAGTTGCCAACTAAAATGGAAGCAACAAATAGCTGTCAAATGACATGTTTTATATTTGCTATCTCCAGTGACCAACAGGAATACAAAAGAGATAGCAAACACTAATGACGTCATTTGATGTACACTTTTCCATTTTGAGTTGGCAACTGAGATGCATAATCAGCCCCCTGAGCTTACCTTAGTTCTAATAACATTACATCTTTTTCACCCTAAGGTTTTCTATGGGAAATCGCTCCAAAACAACATGACAGCCTTTGTGTACCTTTCGTTGTAATTATTAAAAGTCACATGAAAACTTCCTACACTTTTTTAATATATTTTGTGTTATACGGATTAATCAAGCTTAAAAAAATATCTATGCTAATGTTTTAAATGTAGAAATAGCCTGCCTGTTACGCTTTAACAGTTAAAGCGCTCGAACTGCATTGATGAAATTTGCTATAAATATAGTTACAGAGCATTTACCGATAGAGGCGCTGTTCGAAGTTTTCATACAAATAATTTACAGAGATGGTAGCGCGTATAGTAAACTTGACAAGCCGTTAACTCATGGTAGGGGCTCAGGCCTGACTAAAAACCTATGCTTGGAAACGGTGGTAGTTTACGTTAAATCCTATTATCCTATTAATATTATTAATGCGAAAGTTACAGAGCATTTACCAATAGAGGCGCTGTTCGAAGTTTTCATACAAATAATTTACAGAGATGGTAGCGAGTATAGTAAACTTGGCAAGCCGTTAACTGATGGTAGGGGCTCAGGCCTGACTAAAAACCTATGCTTGGAAACGGTGGTAGTTTACGTTAAATCCTATTATCCTATTAATATTATTAATGTGAAAGTTTGTATGTTATTTTGTTTATTACTCCTTCACACAAAATCTGCTGAACCGATTTTCAGGAAATTTGGCACACGCATAGAGGGTGGTTTGGATTAACATATAGGAGAGTTTTTATCCCGAAACAAAGTTCCTGTGTGACCACACGAGCAACGCTGCGAGCAGCAGCTAGTAAGGGTAAATTTAAGTTAAAATTTTAAATATTTCATTAAACGTAATTATATTTTTTTAAATATTAAAATATTTGTACAACCCAATGTTGTAGAATGTGTTAAGATGCATAAACAGTTTTGTAAAACCTTATAACACAAATTTTGCAAATAAATAAATATCATTCCATTTCACTGTCAGCTGTAAAATCGATTAGCTCACAAAAAGTAATGGAGTCGAACATAAGATATTCAAAGTTTTTGGTTTTATTAAAATATAGCAAATGTTACCGAAATACATGGAGCTGTATTTGAGGTATACAAATATTCACTTACCTAATACCTGTCTCGTCAAAAATCGTCTAACACACTAAAAACATAGGAGTTAAACTTATAAAATCCTAAGGTTTTGGTTAAAAAATAGCAAATGTTACCGAAATGCGTGGAGCTGTATTTGAGCTATACAAATATTCACTTACCTAATACCTGTCCCGTTAAACTTCGCTGAACAAACGGCAGGGACGGAAGAGACGTTTGACCTACTTAGGAATTCCTTACTGCCTCCTCTTGTAATTCCTTCTGTAAATGTACCGTTGAAATCTCTATTTCTAATTGTGAAATGTTTACCTTGCTTTTAAATTTTATCAATTTTCCTAATATGGTTACTGCTTGTTTGCTTTATACAGTAATTCTAGTTTTAACCTTAAATAAACGTATACTAGATGTCGTTTATAAGTATTAAAGCTATTTGGCTATATATATTTACATATATTTTGTAGGATAACCACACTAACCCGTTTATGTATTGGGATAAGAGGTAGTTTTAATGTTAAAAACATTAAAATCTAATATTATGAACTAATGTAGTTAATTTCTAAAAAATAGTTACAGTAATTAGACGCCGATTACAAAGTCATGCAAATATCTGTCATGTTCATCAGGTATGAATTACGTTTGAGTGCTTACTAAGTATCTGTTGCCCGCGGCGCTGCCCGCATGATTAATGGTCATCCCACAGGATCATTTTTTTGGTATAGAAACTATCCTATTTGTTAATCCAGGTTATCATCTATGTGTGTGCCAAGTTTCATAAAAATCGGTCTCGCAGTTTTTGCGTGAGTTAATAACAAACAAACTAACATACATATTTTTGCATTTATAATATTAATAGGATGTAATGATATCGACAATAGACACTAACTCATGAGTCAAACCAAATTTTCAATGGGAAGAGCACATTTTGATGTAAGATAATATGGGATATTCATAAAAATGCAGAATTGGGATATTAATAGCAATCTATAACATAAAAATGAATTGCTAAATGTATTGGTAAGCGCACAACTTTCGAACGACTGAATCGATTTGGCTAATTCTTTTTTGTTGTGTTAGTTGTTGTCAGAAGAAGGTTCTTATGAAGAGAAAAACAGGGAAAATTGCTTAGAAAATGGGAAAAACAATACCTGATTTATTTTTCCCCATACAAATTTAAAAGGTGGAACGAAGTTCGTCGGCAGAGCTAGTATTAAATAAAAAACGCATAAACAAAAATTTGGGTGAAATAATGGCGGTTGAAAAGGATTTCGGAAGCCGTTTAAATTTGTTGGCTGTTTAGAGATGCAAGTTTTAGATAAACTGTTGGCTGTAGTATCGCCAACTCTTGACATTTGACGTAATGCCATTACACGAGCACTCAAAAGTCATGATTGATGCAGTCCATCGGCCACATATTCCACTAGACGCCTATTCTTTATAATTTTGCTCTGAAACAATTCTGGCAAATTGCTGAGGTGCGGGGAAGCGAGGAACTGCTTTCCTATTGGCCTTTGCAATGACGACACGTCATATTTATAAACAGATATGTAAGATTAGGGATGAAATACATTTAATACGAACAATATAATTTATCGATATGCCTTTTATTTTATGAAGTATTTATTTATTTTATTAATCAGTTTTACCAACAGTTGCTACAATAATCTAATTTACACATATAAAAAATAACAAATAACCAATTGCACAACATCTTACAGGTAAACACATAAAACGCACACATCTATTTTTTTACACTAACAATTAGTTGTTATTGATAAATTAATATAACTTTACTACATAAAAAAGTTCAAATTGATTAAAAAATAAATATTTACTAAATTAAAACATGAAAATTCATTCACACAATATTTTTTTTCTTAATTTTAACTTTTGAATCAGAAAAAACATCAAAGTTACCACAATATATGTTAACCATAAAATGGTAAAATGGTAAAAATATTAATTTCCAAAACAAGTCTACATCAAGCCATTGGCGTCTCTTTTCAAGTGAAATCACATTTAATTTACTTAACTTTTCTTTGTAAGATTAACATTTAGCTGAAAGCTTGAGACAATAGTACAAATGGTTAGAAAAATGTGGGTGCCATACTACGCTGCAGTACTCTAATTTACTTCTAACAAAACTGTAATAAAGAACCTTCTTAGTGCGAACATTGCGAAATTCCTTACTGTTACGTATAATAAATCCCAAATTTTTGAGCGCCTTATTGGTTACATTTTGTATGTGTGTAATAAATGTCAATTTACTATCTCAAACTATACCGAATTTTTTAATAGAATTCACCTCAGATAGGACAATACCATTAATAGTGTAACAAGAAGAAATGGTGTTAGTTTTACGAGCAAATTTTATGTAATTTGTATCAAATTGAATTGTTTTTATTCATTCGAGTAATTCCCTCCTGAACTACAGAATATCGTTGAAATACTGTAAACAAATTAGTTTTAAAATTGTCCCAGTCCTTTGAAAGTTTTATGACATATTGACCCAACATAGCCTATCGGAACCAGTCTTGAATTTATATCACCCAGATAAGCACCTAATGCACTTAAAAGAGTTCAATAAAATCAGCTCAACTATTTATGTATATATATTTATAGCCCTCTACCGCAGAAGTTCAGTTTTCCATCGTGTTGGTCCGGGTCCGTTGACTTAAATAGATCACCTGTCCCTCTGCCAGGCACCTCGTAAGAGGCGAGCTCAGGTAAAACAGGTAATTGTCAACAAGATCACAGGTGATACAGCAGTGTGGAGCAGCTTCCCTGGGTAGTTATCAACCCCCTTACCCATTCCTGCCGCTATAATGACAGTGTCACATTCCGATTCGGAGGATAGGGAAGCTAGTAGATTTGCACAATAGGCCTTACATTCCGACCATAGGACAGCAACGCACCTATAACATCAATGGTGTCTATAGGTCATGATTATTTGTTACCATTAAGAGAGCCGTTTGCTTGTTCGCTGACTTCTCACATAAAAAAAGAGTAATTATCCAGAGGCCAACTCAAATGTACACAGAGTAAGAAGTTATTTATTGTTTCTGTCAGTGCTTAAATTTATCGATAAAATACATAAATACCTACATACAATACCGGTATCCTATTTAGGATAAGTAAATAAAAATATCGATAAAATAGATTTGCACATTAGTAGATCACTAGCTGTATGCAAACGAAAGTGATAGCTTGAAAATCACATGTGTAAGAAAGGGATATAAACACGCATCGAACAGTGACTGACCAGTATATGATGAACTCCGATATATATTAAATAATTTAAAATGTAATTATGAATGTTATTATTTTTAATTAATCTACGGAAATTTGTACCATCTTTTCGGTAATTTGAAGTCCAGCTGTCTTTATCGTACCATTTAATTGAAGAAACAGTCATTTTATATCTATTTTTTTTTACTTTTGATACAATAACGCGACAATGTTTACAGGTCACAAGCCTGGTCGATACTGTTCATATTTTTTTAAGTAATAAGCTACATTAGAACAATTACACTTATGTGTTGACAGAACCGTGTTGCCTCATAGGTATGCGGTGTCTATTGGGATGTGTGGTCGATGATGCAGTCAGTCAGTCGTCAAAAAACATAATATTTAAATAATTGTTACTAAATTTCATGCATATTATCAGTCATCTCCTTACAAGCTGTGACTGCAAAAAAACTGACGGAAAAAAACTAACGTGTAATGGTCACCCTTTTTTCGCCATTTTAGTACGTACCGTTCGTTTCCTCCGTGTAATACGAGTATGATGCTGCGTGAAAATCGCGCTTGGCGTACACCCACTCGTGAATATGTCACTGATAAATAGCCAGGTTACATTGAAATGAATAGTTAGCACTGTTGACTGTTATGTATGTTTAAAAAAAATATCCCTTCGAGGACCGTTACATGTCTCAAAATGAAGAACGTATGTGGAAAAAATTACATGTGTATTTTTTTCCCTAAAACTAAGTGAATTTATTGATATCCTAGTATTAGTATCACTTATGGTACTGTTTCTGTTGCCATTTTATCACCCACATAAATCTTAATGGATGGAGTATGAGCAGACAAAATGGCTTTAAAGTATTCAAAAATATGCGTGTGTGTAAATATTTACACGAGTCTAACATGTTTTCAAAGAATTTGATAATACTAATGTTCTGAAAGATAATCAAAGCAGAAATATTTTAAACGTAATTAAACTTATTTGTATTCCAATTCTAATTTTTACACTTTCAAATTTTAGTTTCCTTATTTGTAAGCAAAATCATTTCTATTTCAATTCTTATCCTTCTTAATTTTAGTTCTCCGATTTATACAACAAATTTCATTACAATTTAAACATACATACATACATAAATATCTTCACGCCAAGTCCCTTACGGGGTAGGCAGAGAGTATCGAGTGCCAGCCCTCACGATCCTGACAAACCTGTCTTGCTTCCTTTACATTCATAACCCTTCCAATTTTCCAATTTTTTATATATTCAAAGTTTAGAGATGGATTTCTGTTGCAAATATATTTATTAGACATATCAATTTTATTTCCTAAATTCACAGAATATAACAATTCCAATTCCAATTTTAATTCTTTCCATTCCTAATTTTAGTTACCCAATTTAAATTGTTGAAACAAAACTTTCAGCGAACTATACAAATATTCAGTTGGTAATACCTATGTCGTTAAATTTCGCTAAGCAAACGGCGAGTACGGAAGAGAGGTTTGACCTACTTTGGAATACCTTACTGCCTCCTGTTATACCTCTTTTTATAAATGTTCCGGTGAAACCTTTATCGTCTATTGCTACAATTCTTTTTGATAGCCTCGTATTGGTCATAATTCTAACATATTTGTAACTTATATTTTTAGATTGTATTTTTAGTATTCAAAGTGAAAACTTCTTTAACGGCGTTGCGCACTTTTTGGAATTGGTAGAAATTTCTAAACTCGCGTCAGGACACGTGACGTGATCGAAAATTCGTAAGATGGAGGAGAGTAAACAGCCGGCGCGGGCGTGGCATAGGAGAGGAAGTCCTCCTCTCTTGCTACAGCGCGGCGAAAATGTGCCCGCTCCTGCTGCTTCGTTTAGATGGCGCAGGGCGCTTGCGGGAATGTTCGTGTTGTCATGATTGTGTATGATAGCGCAATAAATGTATATTGTATTCTACCACATAAATAATAGTACTTTCATGCTGATAATTAAAGAGATTCTTGCAACATTATTTCCTAACCATTTCAAAATATCAAAAATGCACAACGTTAATATTCAAGTTTTCACTTCTGCTGGCACTCCCGGAGTGCAACCCGTCGATTTCTCATATTATGTAATAAGGCATAAAAGAAGCACATTACTCTCCTGACGGTAACAGACAACTAATGGCTATAGACATTTTATATATGTTGTATATAATATTTTAAATACTACAGGTGCATCGATATCCTGTGACTGAGGTGTTATTTCTAAAGTGCAAGTTTACCGGCTGGAAATAAGTTTGCGGATTGGGATTGGTAAAGTAGTGTATATAAATAGGTAATTTCATCGTTGATTTTGCTGTATTGTTCTGTTTGCGTATTGTTTATAGCCCATTTAATCTATGGCCGCTTTTTAAGAGACAGATGATGTATTTTACTCGGACCAACATGAGGGAAAATTGATATTCTGCCTATCATGCGTAAAATAATTTAAACACATACCATATTACAAATAATTTGAACACTCGTTAAACTCGCGTTTAACTAAATACTCCCTAAAATTGGGTTTTCAACCAAAAAACATGTTAATAAGTCATCGACGTGCAGCATATAATAATTCGAATGTCAATCTTAGACAGTGTTTATTTAAACAGACGCGTAATTTTTATGTGGTAAAGTAGTTAAAATCTTTATTAAGTATTAATTAATTAATTCATTATTAATAGGTATTACTTTATTTTTGTAGTTCAAATAATTAATTTAAAAAGATCTACAAGTCAGCTTTTTTATGTGAGAGGTCAGCAAACGAAGCACACGACTCTCCTGATGGTTAGAGATAACCGTAGCCTATAGACACTAGATGTTATAGATGCGTAGCTGTAATGTAGTTAGGATGTTAGGTCTGTTGTGCAAGTCTACCGGCTACCCTACCATCTAGGCCAGAACAAGACAGAGTCATCATGGCGGCAGGAATAGGTAAAGCGAAGGATCTCTCTTCGGGCAAGTTGCAGCGCAGCACTCAGCCACCAGTGCTCATGTTATTAGTGATCTATTTATAAACCAGTTCTAGCTAAAACTTCCAAATATAGCTTTCGGTAAGTCCAATTCATTCTTAGCGCACTATTTTGCCTGTTTTGTTTAGATTTAAGTATGGATTTCCGCAAAGCAACGCCTCCTTCTATCAATTTTATAATGAACTATGCCTGAGATGGGCCCATGGCCTAAAACATACATAAATTTCCTTACCAACCAGAGTTTAACCGCATAATCTATACTGAAATTAGAAAAGCGAATGTGGTTCTGTCTGTCTGTCACGCTTTCACGTATAAACCGCTGGATAGTTTCAGATGAAATATGAGGTGAATATAGTTAAAGTCCTATTCCTGTCACTATAACAGTGTTGTGTTCCGGTCCAGGGTTTGGTAGTCGGTATACTCACAAAATTGGCTTAAGATCCCGATAGGAAAACATCGATGCACCTAAAATATAAATGGTGTCTGTAGGCCACGATTATTTCTTACCAGCAGGTTAGACAAAAGTGTGACTTTTGGACTTTTGCCATAAAAAATACAATCTTTATATGTACTTCAAAACACATATTATATTATATTTTTTATTCATTTGTTTAATATTTGCACACAAAACGAAGAGCTGTTGAAAAGTAGTGAAAGTAATTGAACTGAATCGAATTCTAATTTAAAACAGGATATCTTTAAACTTAAAAACAATTAAAAAGTTTGTTGGTTCATAATTAAAGAAGGGCGATGAGTAACGCGATATGCGAAAGTAAAACAGCTTAATATAATATAGATAGACAAAAATAATGAAGTTAAAAGAATATCACATAGAAAATTTCACTCTGGTCGAACTATTTTGCATCGGGGCTCGTATTAATATTAAAATAACTTGCCTTTGACGCCAGTTTGATTGAAAAAGAAACAATACAGTTAACTCATAAAATTTATAACCCAATACCCCTCTACGTGATGAAACTAAGAGACATTTCGATTATATCAGCTTTCAAACCCAATCGCATAGAAAAGTGATCCATCCTTGTAAGAGTTATGTTTGACACAGACATACAGATAAATAATACTTACAACACCCCTCTTATTACGTCGGGGTTGAAGTGTCCCGGTTCGGTGGGTAACGTAGCCGTTAAACTTACTTTGGCTCGAGGTCCAACATCCTATCCTCAGATTGGCAACGCACCAATACCACCTTTGCTGTTATTAGGCGGCGTTTATCGCCTTTGTGGTCTAGCGGTTCAGTTGTTGGATTTGACTGCATGAGGTCCCGGGTTCGAATCTCGGGTCGGGCAACAAAACGAAAATTGGGTTTTTCCAATTTTCTAATAAAAAAATGTTGCTCGGGATAGGATATGTGCCCGGTTGGCGATAGGCTTGCCACCTATCACATTGTGGGACTTAGTATCTTCGGCTAGTCGTGGGTGCCCTGGTTGTGCCTCTGCCTACTGCCTCGGGGATATGGGCTTGAAGATACTTTTTAGGCGGCGTGACTTTTTTACTTTCATTAAATCCACCTTCTTGTTTGCCTTCCAATATCGTAAAAGGAATAAAAATAATAAAAAGAGCATTTTTATGAAACTGGTTGAAAGTCATTGTACGCCCACATAATAAACTTACACTTTATGTAAAAAGCTTTTACAAATAAAAGTTTACACGCAAAATGTGCCAACGTCGCAGTTCGTAAGCCGCTAATGTGGCATTTTTCACATTAGAGCTTTTACAAGCTTAGCTACCCTAATCGCCTCGAGGAGGTGAGTAGAGGCTTAATGGGTCATCACTATTAAGACTGGTGGTGGTAGACTACCATGCTGCATAATGACAGTGTCCAGTTCCAGTCTGGGTGGTAGGGTAGCCAGTAGGCCACAATAGGCCTAACTCATCGACCACAAGACTGTGGGTCACAACATTTAGGGTGTTTATAAGTCAGTAAATAAGTATCTTCACGCCCATATCCCCGAAGACGTAGGCAGAAGCACAACTAGGGCACCCACGACTAGCCGAAGACACTAATTCCCACACTGTGATAGCAAGCCTATCGCCAACCGGGCACGTATCCAATTCCGAGCAACGTTTTTTTGTTAGAAAATTGAAAAAACCCAAGAAGAAAAGTCCCAACTCCTAGAACAGATTATATATTTTTCTGCTTAAACCATTGAAACCAGCCATTGAAACCTTAACGAAAAAGTTTTTTTAAAACTGAATAAGGTCTGACCAAGGACATGAGTTTTGGCGCCATCAAGAGAAAAGATTATCGAAGTTTTTTTTATAATTTTTGAATTTCGTGTTGATATTGAGTGAGATTAGTCAATTTCGGTGGCATTTTGTACAACACTGTTCAGTGAAAGTGCACAAATGAAATAATTTTGAACAAATTAGCGCATCGTGTATTTTCTCAATACCGTCAAATGTCACTATATGAGCTCGAGTAGTGAGGTTACCGCTTTACCCAGACCCTGACAGGACTTATAACTTATGACTAATGCCTAATTATAATTTAATCCCGATTTTGGTAAATTTAATGCAAATTTCTACTTGACTAAAGGCAAAATACTAACGTGAATGCCAAAACCTAAAGAAAGAAGGACCAAGGACATGAATTCAGGATCCTGAGTTTTGTGTATGTTGTGTGCTATTCATGAAAATTTAAATACGTGAAAATTCCGTTTAAAAGTTTTCCGTGAAATAAAACGTACACAGTTCCCTCCGAGGAAACTCTTAACTTCGTAGTGAGGAGTTTTCGGCGTCGCCTCCGTAGTTTGAATCAATACTTGTGAGGTGTTTCTGGCCGTTCAGGTGCTCAGATAACTTGTATAAGAAAGAACAAACTAGTATACTGTATAACGTGTTTAATTTTTAAAGGTGAAACTACTTTAACACTTTTATATGATTTAATAATAATTATAATAATTTTATATCGCCTCTGTGGTCTAGCGGTCCAGGTGTTCGACTTGACTGCATCAGGTCCCGGGTTCGAATCCCGGGTCGGGCACCAAAAATAATATTTGGTTTTTAAATTTTCTTATAAAAAAACGTTGAGCGGGATTGGACATGTGCCCGGTTGGCGATAGGCTTGCCACCAATCACTTTGTGAGACTTAATGTCTTCGGCTACTCACGACTTGTGTCTCTCAATATCGTGAGTATCACGTATAAATAAATAAATATTCCTGGACAAATTACACAATTTGAATCTAACCCCAAAGTAAGTAAAATATATGCCTGTGTTATGTGTGATAATCAACGATTCTTATACATAGAAATACTTAAATATATACCAGATAAAATTTAATAAGCACTCAGACCCGAAAAAGCAGACATTTCATCATACAAATGCCTGCCTCCGTCGGGAATAGAACCCGATCCTCGCGGTTGGTCAGTGTAGTTAGGCGTGTACGCTAGCATCTCGACCATCGATGCGGTCGAAATCAATACGAGTACATAGTATTAAACAAAGTCGCTTTCTCTGTCCCTATGTCCCATTGTATGCTTAATTTTTTAAAACCACGCAACGGATTTTGATGCGGTTTTTTTATTAGATAAGGTGATTGAAAAGGAAGGTTTATACGTATATTTATTACCCGTGCGAAGCGAAGGGACGCTAGTAAATCATATAAGTATATTAAAATACAAAATTACTCTCCTGCCTACCCCGTAAGGGACTTGGCGTGAAGATATGTATGTATGTATGTAAAATACAAAATGATACTTATAACAATTACAGAATATACAGAACATATCCCCGAAGTGGTAGGCAGAGACACAACCAGGACACCTACGACTAGCCAAAGACACTTAGTCCCTCAGTGTGATAGGCAACCCTACTGCCAACCGGTCACATATCCAATACCAGCTCAATGTTATTTTTAATGAGAAATTTTAGAAAAAATCACCCAAACCCGAGACCTCACAAAGTTAACACTGGACCGCTAGACCACGGAGGCAATCTATTTCTATCTTTCACTACATTTCTCTCTATTAACAGTTTAGTAAAAATAATACATCAAAATGAAACCCTCGTCCGTTTTTTGGGGGTTAAAAATGAATGTTTGTTGCGGATAAATTAATTTATTATCACGTTTCATTTCACTACTACCCATCTGTTTGATGATCTCAAAACCGCAGACGTCGATATAATCGTACCCGTAGTTAGGGAAGGTCGCCGAAATGCTATTATATGGTTTGAATTAGGACGTAATTACATTTTATATTTCCTTCACCGTATTCTTAATGTAATGTTTAGAACATTTTTTGAGTTTTTTAATGATATTGGAACGCAAACATGCAGACAGATTTCCTGGTAGTAAAAAATTCACTAGAGACTCTAAAGGAAGTTGATGCTACCCTCCGAACCGGAACACGGGGAAACATTTTGAGATGTTTAGACATTTGTGGAAATGTTAATCCTTCACAGGTAATGCCTGAACTGATTATGTTAAAATTTGGCATTATTTATCATCAAAGTAAAAAAAAGTAGTATCTTCACGCCCATATTCCCGAAGACGTAGGCAGAGCACAACCAGAGCACCCACGTCTAGCCGAAGACACTAAGTCCCACAGTGTGATAGGTGACAAGCCTATCGACAACCGGGCACATATCCAATCCCGAGCAACGTAATTTTTATTGGAAAATTCGAAAAACCAAGTTTTCTTTTCGTTGCCCGACCCGGAATTCGAAACCGGGACCTCAGTCAAGTCCAACACCTGAACCGCTAGACCACAGAGCCGACTCATCAATGTAACGTTATAAATACACGTTAACGGTGAAGAAAGGAATTGAAAATTTTGCCACAAGACTTGAATTTTCAGTAGCTCAAATGGTTCGTGCATTCGTCGGCTTGAGACGAAAGGGAAGGTTCGAATGAAGTCTGAGGTGAATTTTTCTTTTTCTTTAAAATGTAAAGTAACAATATATAGTGTTAACTGCATAATGTTACTGGTTCTTCGGGGAGGTTTAAATAACTGAGATGTGCAAAATCATTGCTAGCAGCTCTTTTTTTGTGATAAAATAGTCGCCATAACAAAAGTTCAACCTTGGCCGATAAATGCCATTGAAATTGTATACGTCGCTGTTCTGTGGCAGAGATATTAGTCAAATGATGTAAGTCTACTGGATATCTGGTATGACATCTGGTAGTTGACGGTAGATTAAATTTATTATAATATAAATAATACATTTATTTATATTCTAAAAAATGTTTGTATTAATCATCAATCTTGTAATCAATACTATTAACAGATACTATTAACTTAGTGTCTTCGGCTAGTCGTGGGTGCCTTGGTTGTACCTCTGCCTACCTCTTCGGGGATATGGGCGTGAAGATACTTTGACAGTGTTTAAATAGTAAGTAAATAAATAATAGTAAGTAAAAACAGTGTTTAAATAATAATTTAAAAAAAAGTAAAGTATCTTAAAAGTAAGCCCGGAAAAGGTAGGCAGAGGTACAAACCAAGGCACCCACGACTAGCCGAAGACACTATGTCCCACAATGTGATAGGTGGCAAGCCTATCGCCAACCGGGCACATTTCCAATCCCGACCAACATTTTTTTTAAATTAGAAAATTGGAAAAATCCAATTTACTTTTTGTTGGCCGACCCGGGATTCGAACCCGGGACCTCAAGAAGTCAAGTCCAAGACCGCTAGACCACAGAGGCGACTCTAATAATTAAAATAACTAATTTAATTAACAACTGTTAAAATATTTGCACACCACAAGTTGGTAGAATATGTAGAAACGCCTAAATAATTTTGCAACATCTTTGTAACACTCATATTCCGCAAATAAATATTTTTTCTTTTCTTTCCTTTCTTTTCTTATCCTACTGGGCTAAAGCGTGACACTGTCATTATGGCGGCAGGAATAAGTATAGTTGTTTTTTTATACATGAAAAGTTTGCTCTGTTTCATTTTAAGTAATTATAATATTATTGCAAGTGTTTTCACATTTAAAAAATACATAATGGACTTTCACTAAGTGCCACAGCTGGAAAAAAAATCAATATATAAGGTAGTTAATCCGTACTTGCTCAAGTTGCACAGCACTCTATCTTAATTGATTTCGTTAATAATGATCCACTTAACCTATCCTCGCCTCTTAAGTGCTACCAGGCAGGGCGGCAGACAGTCTATTCTACGTAGAGGACTAGAACTAATCCGAGGGCAAACAAGCTAGTTCAAAATAAGGCAAAGGCGGGAATTATTTTTTTGAGTTGACTAATGTGTTGCCAACCACGCGGTTTTTACAACTTCATCGGGCTTTATGTTTCGGGAAGCAAATTTATGAGCGTATTTAATTTCGCTATAAGTCATCTGTTTAACGATGCCAAAACCGCAGACGTCCGAATAATCGAAACTGTAGTGCGTGAAAGCACCAAATAATTATAACGAGGTTTCGTTTAATTATTTTAAAACAATGTTTATTTTAGCCGATTTAAAAAGGGAGGAAGTTATCTATACGACTTCTACATTTTTTGTTTGTTAATCAATTTCTCCGTTATTTCTTAACCGATTTTAAAAATTATTTTATTTTAAAGAGCGTTCTTCTATGGTTATATTGCCAGCAAGTCTTGATTTAATAATGACACTTGTATAATTCTTACGCTATACTTAATTTTTGGTGTACGAAGAGGATTTACGTATTGACATCGAAGTCCATTTAATTCAGTTTTCATACGCTTTCATGATATATACTTGAGGTTTCTTCCGCGTGACTGAAAGTGTGGACGGTAGACTTTTTAATTACAGCTTTGACTTCAAATCTGGGTGTAGCTGATTTAGATCATGATATCAAATAAGCTTTATAGATATTATAAATTAAGAGTTTTACATTATCAGACTGGGCATTGATACCATAGAAACAGAAAAAAGATGTGTGGCACTCGGAGACTGCCGTGATAAAGCTATTTCATGAGCAGGCATGAGCCACCAGATTGTGGGGCGAAGAAGGGAATTACGCATGCACAGTAACGCCGATACAATGAATGTTACCTAGAGGGGAGTTGCTGAACTAAAGAGACAAGCGTGATCAAAAAGTAATTAAAAGTTCTGGTATTCTTCGATAGGTGGCAAAACTAAAAAGTATCACCGCTGTGCCGCTCGGAGTGAGGGATGTTAGGTTATTTTCGTTACGGAATTTCTGAATTCGGTCTCCACGCTCAAGGCCCGCGATACAAGATATGCAATAGCTTAACAAAACCATTATTATTCATGAACACTAAGTGGGGTCATTACGTACAAACATTAGGAATGACAGTGATTACATTTATAACAACACGATGTTGACTATCCATCAGTATGATTCTCATAACTCGAATCATACACACACGTTGCATATAATACAGTCTTCAACGGTCAGCTACATATTTCTTATCTATAAATACACAGGTTATCTTCATTTTCCTTTTCTGTTTTTTTTCTGTCGTATTTTGACAAGGGTGAAGGGTGACTACGTCTTCAATATACTTAAATTTTTCAAATCTTATTTTAATCTGTTTATATAAAGGTTTGTTATCGTTACATTTCAGTATTTTTATTAGAAATAATCTTTTCCAGTTTTGGTTAATTTCATCTGCTTTATCTCTGTTTCTGTTTTATTTTTCTTTAACTGGTTTTTCGTTGCTGTGCTCGTAAGAATAGTTGATCTTTGCTGCTCTGCCAATGCCATTTTTTTGGTTTTAACATCATCTATAGCCTTCCTATCTTCACGACTGTAAGTCGGTTTGGTATTTCTTTTGTAGTTATGAATGTATGGACCAATTTCGGTCCGGATTGCTTTTTGCTTGAAAGCTGGCGTGAACGAGACGGTTCTTAGCTACATTTTATATACGCTTTCTCGAGGATTAATTATTTTTTTTATAAAACAAAAACCGATCGCCTCTGTGGTTTGGCGGTCCAGGTGTTGGACTTGACTTCATGAGGTTGGGCAACACACAGAAAATGTGTTTTTCCAATTTTCTAACAAAAAATACTACTTGGCATTGGGTGTATTCCCGGTAAGCGATAGGCTTGCCATCTATCACATTGTGAGTCTCAGTGCCTTCAGCTAGTCGTGGGTTCCCTGGTTGTGCCTCTGCTTACCACTTCGAAGATATGGACGTAAAGATACTTTATATTTTTTTATGTACATATTAATCGACATCTGACAAGTAGTTGTCGAGCTGTCATATTCATTCAATAATGCGCCGTTTTTGTGTTGACCGAGATATTGATAAAATGATGAAATTGCAGTCGGGTTTTACAGTTTTCTTGCTCTTAAAATATTTTCAGTTTTGTACTTAAATTATAGTGAATAAAAAGTACAACCAAGAGATCGCCAGTAATATACTTACAATCGATCTTTGAGACAGCAGCTAGGTCTTTAGTCAATTTCCTGTGTGAAACGTGCGTCGGGTACGAAGCCTGGGGAGGATATAACTTAACAGGTTGTTCCCAGGAGTTCCCAGTTTCAGAGGGAAATGCAAAAGCAATAAGACATTTTTATGAATAAATGAATGAATAAACTTTATTATGCACCAAAATTTAATAAAAATGATACACATTCTTTCAATTATAATAATAAATATCCTTGAACAAGTTACACAAATTGAATCTAACCCCAAAGTAAGCAAATTATATGATTGTATTATGGGTGTTAACAAACGATATTCACACATAAAAATACTTACTCGTATATAGATAAGAGAATAAATTTAATATTTAATTTAGGTGCACAAAGGCGGTCTTATCGCTTCAGAGCGTTCACTGCCAGACAACCTTAACCTTTTCATGTGATGAGATAGCGAACAAACATGTTCTCATAGCGGTAAGAGATAACCTTCGTCTATAGACACCATAGATGTTGTAGATGTGTCTTTGTCGTATGGTCAAGGTGCTAGGGCAATCATAAAATTGTACAGGATACTCTTCCTTCTAGACACACACACACACACACACACACACACACAGACACACACACAGACACAC
>NJDC01003027.1:1589549-1632384 GCA_002245475.1 Calephelis virginiensis
CACACACACACACACAGACAGACACACACACACACACACACATACACACAGACACACACACAGAGAGAGAGACACACACACACACACACACATACACACACACACACACGGTTACGGTTACGCTTACGGTTGCACTCAGAGAGCACTTAAATCACGATATTGTATGGAAAATGTCGTAGTGACTAATTAAAAGATAACTGACGTCACTGAGCGTAGCCGTTAGTCTACAAATCACCAGTTTGTACAAAGTATAAGCAAGAAAAGACGCCTTTTTCAACCTGCGTACAATACGAAAAGTAAATAAAGCTGTGTATTCGACTTAATTGTCTCAAGAGGAAAAGACTCAACATTCTGAAGTATTGTCAAGGTGTTTTTTTCGGCATTTGTTCCATTCTTTCACACCTCAAGTTTCGTCTTTTCTTACTTTTTATACGTTTTAATATAGACACTGGTATTCCAGGTAATCAAAACTTCGTTATTAGATTTATATTTCAAATTCCTGCCGCTATTATATCAGTTCTTGCCGTTCAGAGGATAAGGTAGCCGGTAATTATACTTTTGCTCTAGGCCTAACACCCCGGCCTATGGTTGGCAACGCACCTTTACCATATTTAGTGTTTCTAGGCAGTGTGAACTTCTTACCATCAGGAAATCCGTCTGATTATTTACCTTCCCATATTAAAAATAATTAAACGCAGTTAAACTGCAAAAAACGACTCGAACTTCATTGGGAACAACGGCGCGATTTGATAATTCTATTTTTGAAATATTGCAAATGGCTCCGAAATGGTCCCACATAAATATCATTAAGATCCTTTCATTAGTTTTTGGCTTACACCTAATTATGCATACACTTTTCACTTCACCCTTGATAAAGAACCACCAAAATCGATTGGGTATTAGCCGAGGAAGCATGTAACAAACATAAGAAAGAAACGAACATTCTAATTAAGAAAAGAAGAGAAGGCTCTTTTTTAAATTCGATTAAAAAACAGTTGTAATACATCCCCGATACAACGCATTCCTGCAAAGAACTACTTATTCACCGGTTTACCTATTCCTGAAGCCATAACGACTATCACGTTCCGGTTCGGAGGGTACAGTAGCCGGTAAACTTGCACTATAGACCTAACATTCCGGCCTCGATTCGGCCTTCGGGAATCGAACCTGAGTCCCGCGTTTGATCGATGGCGTTAGACGTGTACGCTATCACCTCGACCAACTAAGCGGTCATATTGTTTTAAGCTCATTATGAACTGTCCAATAGTGACAGGTTCCACTACGATAAATCTGATGAAAATAAAATAATATGAAAACATTTTATCCAAATATACTTTAATATATTACTTGAATTGTAGAATACAAATTTTTCTCATAAATCATAGGCCTGATAAGTTTGTAGCATATGGCTATTTGGTCTCGCAGCGAGTGACATTTTATGACAAGGGTCAGAGAATACGAACATTTTAGAAATCGGTTTCAATAGATTGGCAGTTTTAGTATGACTATACACAGGGTAACTTTGAAAGGACCGGCCAAATTTTGATATAAGGGGGTAATGATTTTTTAAATATTATTGCCAAATTGTAATAATTACTTTTGTAAGCATTCATTTAAAACAGTCCACGAAAATGCAAAATGAAAATGATTTACTTGTTTCCCATTCGCTCAAATAGATAGAACATTCGTCGGCTTGAGATAAAAGGTTACAGGTCCATATCCTATCGAAGGCGAAATTTTTCTTCTTTTAAAATTTATAGATATTGTTATGTTATTTTTAATGGTACATTTCGACTGAATCAGAATCATTTATTACACAAATAGGGTTACAAAATAATGGTATTATTTACTGATATTATATTCCTGTATTGGTCCGGGCTCCTTTGTAGAATAGACCATCTGCCTTCCTTGCCAGGCAGCTTGTAAAAGGCGAGCATAGGCTCACCGTCACTAACACCGTGACATCTGACTAGGTGGTAGAGTTTAGCAGCGACCCGTCCGGATTGGTACCACCGCCATACCTATTCCTGCCGCCATAACGTCATGAAGTGTTCCGGGTCGGAGGGAAAGGTAGCCGGTAAACTTACTTTTGCTCGAGGCCTAACATCCCGGCCTCAGGTTGGCAACGCACTATTACCACCTTTGGTGTCTCTAGGCGGCGTGAATTTCTTAACATCAGGAAAATCGTCTGCTTGTTTGCCTTCCAATATCATAAAAAATCTCTTATTTGCCATACAGTTGGCATCCAAATTACATAAATAAATAAATTACATAAATTACTAATTACTGATTAAAAAAAATTAAGGTCATTGAGTGTGGTATACAGTCCCAAAATATATTTGTATGGTAAGCATTAACATAGAGATAATAATAATTTGTTTGTTCACAAATATTTGATGAATATTTTTTAAAAATCCAATATCAAACCATTCACTAGTAATGTATTACAAATTTCTACGTATTATTAAAACGCGGACGTGAATATTTTCTGACATCATGTGAAAATGCGATGTTAAAGTTGATAATATTATCTTATTAATATTATAAATGCGAAAGTTTGTGAGTATGTATGTATATATGGATGTTTGTTACTCTTTCACGCTAGAATGACTTAACGGATTTGTCTCAAATTTGGAACACAGATAGATTGTGACCTGAATTAACATAAAGGCTACTTTTTATCCCGATCGCACAACGGGTTCCTGTGAAAACGTGGGTGAAGTCGCAGGCAAAAGCTAGTGATTACAATGAAATTAAAAATCTAGTGCCATTTGCCCACCATGACGATTATTGTCCCACCGTGACCATTATTAGGTCCAGAGATTTGTGGCAACTTCATTGGTACCTCCGTCTCATTTATTCTAGCTTTGTTATGCTGCTACCTTAAACTGGGAGGTCTGGCCTAACCACACCATACTTACCCAATAATCAGATCCACCCAGTCGAGGTTCGGTCTGCCGGGAGATAGCCCTTGTTGCTGGCGTTGTAGGTAACAGTTCAATCCATCTAAATAATGATGCCTCAGACTGATCACTCTGCTCGCCCATTTAGTCCGGGGAAATTGTAAAAACCGCGAGGTTAGCGATACATTAGCCATTCATAAAAAAAACTTTTTTGTGTGAGAGGTCAGTAAACAAACACATGGCTCTCCTCATGTTAAGAGATAATCGTGGCCTCTAGACACCATAGATGTTACAGGTGCGTCGCTGTTCCGTTTAAGGCCAATTGTCAAGTTTACCGGCTACCCTACCCTCCGTACCGGAACACGACAGAATCATCATGACGGCAGGGATAGGTAAGGCGGTGGATCCCTACCCGGGCAAGTTGCTGCACATCACTCTCTTACCAGTAGTCTTGTTACTGATGACATATAGTTTAACAAGTGCTCGTCTCTTACAAGGTGTCTGGCAAAGAGGCAGAACGTCTATTTTACTCAGCGGACCCGGACTAACACGGGGAAAACAGCGACTGATACTTCTGTTGTGTTTTACTTTTAAATATTAGTGTAAATAAATAAATAATGTAATGTAATGTGTGTAATGGAATAAATTACACAAATAGATCTAACCCTAAGGTAAGCAAATTATATGCTTGTGTTATGGGTGTTAGTCAACAATACTAATACATAGAAATACTTAAATATATACCAGAATAATTTTAATCAATAAATTAAAAAGGGTTTGGACCCTGAAATACAGACATGTATTTTCATCACACAAATGTCTGTCCCGTCAATCGAACACGCGCCTCGCGGTTGGGCGGTGAGCTAGTTGTGCACGCTAGCCACTCGACCAACGAGGCGGTTACAGTTTTTGCTAATACAAATATTTGTCGAATTTGTACCTTAAGTTAACGGATATGTTTGTCGCATATTCTCCTGAGTTTTAAAGTTATTTTTATCTCTTTCACAAGAATTACTGGTGTGAAAGAGTACAATATATCAATCTTTATTTTATTAACCAATCGATTGCCAACGAGGCGGTCAAAGAGTAGTTAATAATCTTACTATAACAAGCCATTATATTGCAGTCTTATATAGGCACCCATTATATCAAATCAGTTTGCGTGCCTTTAAAAATAAACTTTCAAAATATACAACTAGATCAGACTTTCCTAAAGTAGGCAATAAGGCCACTTGTGGGCACTGAAAACCTAAAGACGGGCGGTAAGGAAAGCTAAAAATAAAGTTTTTTTTAACTCCAGACGAGACAAATATGTTCTAAATGAGGTTTAAGACGAGAATAAAGGTGAGGCTACAAAATTTTCAAAGTAGGCGTTACATGGAATAAGTTTGGGAACCTCTGAACTAGACAGAAGCCACTTAATACTAGCACAACTTTATTTTTTTTTTACCAAAAAGTCAGAATTTGCGTCAAATCTTAAGATACTTCTTACATGAATTTAATATAAGTTGCATTTCAAATTATATAGCCAACATATTTCATTTAACTGATGTAATTTTTACATCAATTCTGAATTTTATATTCGCTAAAAATTTGCATTTTTCACAAATACGAATAGAAATATCAAGAATTTTGCGAATACCAAATACACCGACGCCCAAGCCTCGCACACATATTACATCTTGAGAACGTAGGCGTCCGTAAATCTGATCATCTTGGCCGCGATTCATTTTAGCTCACGAATTTAAATATTTTCCTACCTTAAACATTTTAATCATTTCAATTATATTATGTTCTTTTATCGTGTCTGTGGTCTAGTCTACATGAGATCTTGTGTTCGATTCCCGAGTCGGACAATAAACTGTAAAAATGTTTATCAATTTTCTAAGAAAACTAGGTTGCCTGGGATTGGGAATAGATTCTCCATACATTACATTGTGGTAGGTACTTTATGTCTTCGGCTACTCGTTTGTGATTTGGTTGTATAGTACTACTGTATCATGCGCTTCGGTTTTACACTTTTTACTCTTTTTACACTTTACACTTATGTTTTTAAATTGGCTAACCTAATCTAAATTTAAGCGAAATGATTAATTATATTTTAAGAAATCTATATAGATATCTTTAAAATACATTCGGATTTCCGAAGCTTGACGAATATAGTCTAAGCGCATAATTTAAGTAGTACGCCGTGACATCTGACTAGGTGGTAGAGTTTCGCAGCGACTTACCCGGATTGGTACCACCGCCTTACTTATTCCTGCCGCCGTAACGTCATGACGTGTTCCGGTTTGGAGGGTAAGGTAGCCGGTAAACTTACTTTTGCTCGAGGCCTAACATCCCGGCCTCAGGTTGGCAACGCACCATTACCACCTGTGGTGTCTATAGGCGGCGTGAATTTCTTTCCATCAGGAAATTCGTCTGCTTGTTTGCCTTCCAATACTTATCATAAAAAAAACTACGATACGTCTGCTTAACTTTTTGGGATACGGGCGCAAAGATATTTCTTATATTATGTCATAATTATTGACGACGAATGCACTCGAGTATAACCGAAGGCTGATTCAAGCGCACACGAAACTTCAGTTTGAATTAATGTAATATTTATTTGCATTCACCATATTAAAGTAATGCGGGGTATTAATACGCTTTTACTAAAATTAATATCCGGTAGATTTTGTTTCAAATGTTATTACTGAACTGAAAATTATTTAATACTTAGATTTATCTACTTGTATGTACATTATATAAATCAGGTCTAAAAATCGATTGTGTAGTCTAGTGGCCTGGTGTCGGACTTGAATTTTGAAGATCCTAGGTTCAATCCCCGAGTGCGGCAACGAAAAATAGTAGAACATTTTCTAATAAAAATAACGTTGCCTGGGATTGAATATGTATTTCTGCTAGTCGTACATGCCCTGGGTTTGTCTCTGCCTACATCTTCAGAGACATGGGCGTGAAGATGCTTTTATTTAGAGGCGATCCCATAAGTTATTGATTTAGATCCGTTCAGACGTTTTAGAGTAATCCGTAATTTTGCCGAATTTAAAAAGAAAAGAAATCCAAATCGACTGCATTTTTTTGTACATTTGCAAAGTGATTACTCGGCCAATAACAAATCGATTTTGATGAAAAAGAAGGTCATGATTGCGAGGTGATGCCTTCTGATCTAGGGTTTCTGGTTCTCGGGTACGATCAAAATCACGGGTAGACCATCTCAAAATGTGTTTTCACGTTTTTCTGTTAACAATAACTTCGTCCGGGATTGGATAAGTGCCCGGTTGGCGAAAGGTTTGCCACTTCACATTGTAGGACTAACACCCGTATTCAAGAAGCTTACTTGGCTAAGTAATGAAAAAATGATTGTACTATGTAAATATACCTGATATTGAACTAAGTATTGCTTATGAATTGGATGGCTTGACGTTAGAAACGCATAGCTAAATGTCGTACTTCGCACAGCGTTTTTTCATTACGTAAGCCTCTTGAATAGGGGTGTAAGAATCTCAGGTTAATCCTGGTTGTAGCGCCTACCTCTTTGGAATACGGGCGTGAAGATTACTTTCTATTCAAAATATTACACTTGTTATTCAAATCAGCTTTATATATGCATACGTTACACGTCCAGCCACTCTAACCTTACCTAGTAAATGGTAATGTTTTCAAGTGATTTCCCTAATGTGCCAATAGAAGTTGCCGGCGGTGCCAGAATTGGCAATGCATCATTGGCATTTAATATATTCATGGATGAATATATTCATGACGTTAATATAGTTACAAAATAGGCACAGTGAAGACTTGTTAGTAGTTATTATAATATACTGTATTATGAAACATATTTTTTAGACTAGATGAAGTGAAAAATCATAGATAAATATTATTGTTATTTATGATATAGCAAACTTCGTTCCACCCGTTCAGTTTGAATGAAAAAAATCTGCAAATGTTAGGCAGATCGGTCCAGTCGTTCTGAAGTTATGCGCTTAGCAACATATTCAGTAGTGCATTTTTCTATTATAGATATTTAAAGAGAAACATATTTTTTAAAGAAAGAAGAAATGAAGTAAGGGCAAACTAGCTAAAACTACATTTTAATTTTCCCCATATAATTTAATATAAGCTGAACGGTTGAAACGAAGTTCGCTGAGATTAACATTAATCCATATGATCCATAATATAATATTATAAAAGCGAAAGTCTCTTTGTCTGTCTGCCTGTTACGTTTTGTTATCTACTCCGCTGTACCAATTTTTATGGAATTTAGTAATATGAAATAAAGAATATATATATTTTCTACGCTGTCAAAGTTGCAACCATTGCATGTCTCCGTTAGGACCTGAATGAAGGACAAACATACATTCTATCACGTTCATAAAAATTTGGATATGGATCGTCTTAAAAATTACTTTAGCTGCTTCAGATTTTCTATAAAACTGAATTAAAAATTTTAACGAGCTTTGTCACGTGTCAAGCCTATTGTCCTGTCCTCGTTCACCTTTTGCCAAGTATTGTTACATTTAGGAGCTTATCAAGCATCAAGCAATATATTTTTTCTCCGTTTATTCAACTTTAACCATTTTCGAAAAGGACATTCCCAATTTGACTGTTTTTTTTAAGTTTTATGCGGATACTTCAATCGCTTACGTGGTCTAACGGCCCGGCGTTGGACTTGACTTCTTGAGGTCCGGGCTTTAATCCCTGGGTCTCGTAACAAAACATGTGTGTTATACTTAATAATTATTCCCCCTTACTCGATATATTGATAAAAATATACATTATTAATAATAACTCAAAACTGCTAGCACGATGTTGATACCGTTTATGTGTTATTTTATTGAATCAGGCGTTACTTTGCGGAAATCCATTATAACAGATGTAAAATAAGCCTTTATTTTGCTAATTCCACGTAAGCAGTGTAGCTTTTGTGGCAAATAATCCATCAAACGACACAGAATGTGACAAGCCTAACTGACGTTCACACTACCCTCCTCCGCGACCAGAACACGAATATAGGAAGAGCTCGGGAAACAATATAAATTGTCACGTTCTTTACATGTAACAACCCTACCTAAATTTCCCACATCCCACCTCCGCGAACAGATCACAAATAGAGTCCGAACACGGAAAACAAAACCACTTGTCACGTCCTTCGCCAACTTTGTCGAAGAACTCACCACAAAGAACATAAAATTGCACTCGACGTACGTTTCGCCTCGACTCCGAAACACGTTTCGTTACGTTTGCCTCGGTGGTATTTATGTGGACCATCTAAGAATCATTTCTAAATAATTGTTGATCCGCGACGTGATAACTGGAGTTTGTTTTTTCGCAGTTTTTCGGCGCTTAAATTTTTTTGTATATTTTATGCGAATACTTTGCAAACCACTAATGGTTTTAGATAATTATTTTTTGTCATATGTCAGAGGTGAACCCTTCTAAAGCCAAACTCGGTCAAGGGGTTTTCTTCATTTAGTTGATATTGTATTGAAATTGAAGTCGACTTTTTTTGCAGTCTTACTGAGCTTTAATGATTGAAGTTTTTTTTTATAAACAACAAGAACAGCGTTGCCTGGAATTGGACAAGCCGTCTTCCTTACAACATGGACAAATAGCACTTACACTTCAGCTACAGATAAAGGGAAATGGTCAATACCGATATAGGCGAATTGCTGCACAGTACTTTACCACCTAGATACGACCTTCTTTTCATCATATTAAAACCTTTTTGGATTTAGGAACATATTTAATAATTATCACAATGTTATTTTTGCTTATCTTGCAAAAATTTATAAAAAATATAACAAAAGAAATATTTTCGTGCCACGTTTTATTTGAAAGGCAATTCCTAACAGAAGACTCGAGAACTACCATTTAAGATCTATATCTATATCATTTAAACACTATAGGAAAGTTAACATTTTTAGTTTTAATTGAAATTCCATCAACAGATTAGCTCCGTATTATAAATTTGTAATGTGATATTTACACATGTAAACAAAATTTCGGCGCAATCGGTAACCGGAAGGTAGATTTGTAAGATTACAACCCGGCACACAATGCAAGTTAAATGAAAGCTTGAAGGAAGCAGATGGATCTAATTAGTCTCAACCTACTCTCTGCATTTAAATTTTTAATTTCTTGAAATGCTGTCTAGCGTAAATAATTCTGCACAGCAAAAACAGATGTCGCTGGGGGAAATAAAGAAAAACTCAACAGCTTTTAAAAAGACTACCTTTACAGAATTTCAGATTTACCACTTATCCCATTAAATGAATCTGTTTTGAAATTACTTTAAAATCTTCTGATCATTGGTTTTACACAAGCGAACATTAAATAACCAGTATCATCAAAATATTTCAAGGTTTAAATAGATTGATATGTCTAAAAAAATATTTTAAACTCCTAAAGAAGTCGAGTGTTCGGGGTTCCTTATACCAACCAGTCTTTGCTGTTGCCCTGTTCCGATGTAAGGTGGATTAGCAAGCAAATTTACATAAAAGGCTTAACGGGGATGTTAAGCCTTTTAACTTAACACCGAATGATAACCACTTTATATATAGAGATAACGCGAATTTTAAAAATCAGGAAATCCGTTAATTACTAGCTTCACAATCTCACATTTTGTTGTATGTGTTGCCACATACTGTAGGCGTAGGGACGTGACGACTCCATCGCCCACTGGTGGGACGGTTCAGAAACTTGGGGTTTTTTAATTGTTCCACTAGTGCAATCAGTCATCTTTCCGAGTGGGCCGACACGTCCGGGGACGTACCACTCTCTCACTTAAGACCGGCGTGAAGAAGCGGCGTTGCTGCTGCATTTCGCCTGGTTGGTGAGAGTCCTGGGAGCCCACTCCCCCCTCATATTATAATGGAGCCGCAAATTCAAAGTATTAGTCTCCAGGGGGGTACCACCTGCATCAGTGGTTGAGATTAATTTAGAATCCGTGGATCCTAACCAGGAAACACTAGGTAGCCCCACGTACTATGGGGGGCCAATTTGAGCGTAAATTTAAATATGCTCGAGGCAAGCAGGGCACAAAACTTTCGGCGACCCCTTCTACGCTCGTTGTGGATTTCTGCAATATTAGGGGAATATACTCCAACTTGAACGCCGTCCACTTTCACCTGGAGACGGCGAAGCCAGCCTTGCTCTTTTTGACTGAGACGCAAATATCTTCTCCGGCTGATACATCATACCTCTCCTGCCCGGGGTATAAACTGGAACATTCATTTGTACCTTGGGCTGCCGTGTGCGCTTCCGTCAGAGAGGATATTTGTTCCCGGCACCTCGGCAATTTTGAAGGCAAAGACCTGTCCATTCTTTGGCTGCGCATTGACTGCTTAGACCACCTGCCTGTTTACGCGTGCCTGTACAGGTCACATAGCGACAATGCTGAAACAGACCGGCTCATTAAGCACACGCAAATGGCTTCCGATTCTGTATCGTCCGCGGAGATCGTGATTCTTGGTAATTTTAACGCCCACCATGATGATTGGCTTAGTTCACGTTCCACCGATCATGCGGGAAGATCTGTTCACGACTTTGCCTTGTCGTATGATCTCACGCAACTGGTGACTTCGCCACGCGAATTCGAGATGTGGGGGATCATACGCCTTCTCTGTCGATGCCCCTCTTGGATCATCCTGCTTAGTCCGGACTGCAGTGTCTATTACACCATGTGTATGGCTACCACCATCGGGCCAACGTCGAGTGTGGCTTTATAAGTCAGCAGATTGGGACGGGATGCGATCTTTTTTTGCGTCTTACCCATGGAGGTAGATTTGCTTCTCGATGGTTGATCCAGATATCGTTGCTAATGCTGTCACTAATATGGTGCTGCAGGGTATGGAACTTTATATTCCGTTCTCTTCAGTACCTGTTGGTGGCAAATTCCAGCCTTGGTTAAGACGGCACTTAGCCATAAGCGAAGATCCACCTTCGGACATCGCGTCAGAGCTTGGGGTATCATGCCCATCACCTTGATGCGTGGCGATCTACAACTGTGCGATTCCGAAGACATTTTCACCCCGTATCACACCTTTGTGGAATCAGTTACCTAGGGCGGTATTCCCAAACGATTATGACTTAGGAACCTTCAAGAAAAGAGCGTTCTCATTCCTTAAAGGTCGGCAACGCTTCTGTAATACTCCTGGTGTGGTTTTGTAGCCTTCCAATCTTATAAAAAGAAACAATAATCAACCATTTACTTACTACAATTAATACTATAAATATACATACAATTTACAGACAATATATTTCAAATGCCACAAAAAGCTATAGGTATCCAGTTCCCACAATAAGTACTACAATTACACATATATTTTATACACAGTTGCACGATTGCAGTTGTTGACTATAATGAATAATATAAAACCACTCACTACAAAAATGCAACAACATACAAGTTCTTAATTAAAAATATGTAACTAACTGAGTCCATTGAATCTCGCAACAAGAGGGGCGCGTTCCTCTTGTCAGTAATTTGTCAGCCACATCATTGGGCAGAGTAATTAAGTGATTCGTTCCGCTGGTTTTATGGCCCCATCTCATCGACGTGTTCAGTACATCGTAAACTAAATTTTAACGAACTTTATGTAAGGACGGTAAACAAACTGGATTTCCTGATGGTCAGGCTACGAGTGGCCTGTAGATAATAAAGATATAAATTATGCGTTGCCAATCTATAGCTGAAGTTAAAGTATAGTAGAACTCTAAGTGCCCCTAGATGATGTTGTGAACATAGTTCACTTGATATTTATTAAAAACTATTTTTTTATTACAAAAACATTTATGGTATCTATAGACTGATAACCGTCATATATAGATACATTAGATGTTGTAGGCGCATCGATGTCCTGTGGCCGGGATGCTACACCTATTGTACCAACTAGTTTACTGGCTATCCTACCCTCAAGGTCGAAACTTGACAATGTCGTTATGGCGTTAGGAATAGATAAGGCGGAGGATCTCTACCCGAGCAAGTTGCTGCACAGCATTCTCACACCAGTTGTCTATTTATTCATGACTCGCTCGCCTCTGACGAGCTTCGAGGCAGGATGGCATATAGTATATTCTTCACAGAAGAACAAACTGACAGATACTAAGACTATAAACTTGATCGGATGCTACCCTCCATCACCTTATAATGGACACTAAACACAACAGTGAAACAAGGAGCTTTCGCTTCGCTTCTGAATAATCTTTATAAAACTAGTCATTCTTGACTATAATTACTTTTTCGGCCTAGGCGAATCTCATTAGAGTGCCCGTGCACTCTTTGAAAGCTTAGCTTATAACTGGATCAAATCCAACAAAAAAACCAGTAAAAGGGGAAGAAAAGTTAATGGTCATTTATTTTAAGTTGTTAGCATCGCGATCATAAGACTCTTCCATTATTTAATATGTAATCCACATTCAATTTTTTTGTGCTTATTTCTTACCATCAATAAATCCGTTTACATGTTTGCTTTACAAACTCCCTATTTAATAAGAAAAAAAAAACACTTCTATAAACAAAAACTAGACTAGAGTAGACAAGACTATTTTTGACTAGAGTTGATAGCCTGTTTAATACTTGATTTAATTATAAACTATTAGGATATCCTGGCAAACCAAAACCATTTGAACGAAAAAGTAATAAATATGGAGGAAGCTAGACGTGTAGGAATAATAGCACTCAATACTCTCTGCCTAACCTGCAAGAGACTTGGCGTATAGACAAACATGTATAATAAAAAATATTAATTAGCGTAAATCTTGCTAAAATTGGAGAAGGTTCTTTTTCTTTTGTGAGTAATTTGTCAGCAACGTAATTAGTACTGGCTAGTTTTAGGGTGAAGCCTAACGACCGCAATTTTTTCAGCTGTGAGTCGGGTAAAATGAGACGTTTAGGTCTAGTTGTACAACTTAGTTTGCTTCGGCGTGGTAACATTTAGTAATTTTTATTTAATTAAAGTGTATTCGCGCTCGTATTCCCCAAGAAGTACAACCGTATCAAGTCTCACAATATGATAAGAGGTAAATCTATCGAAAATCGGGCAGTCATTCAATTCTGTGATGAAATTGTTTTTATTTTAAAGTAGAAAAATCATATTGTGATTTGCCCTATTTGTTAAAACCCAGGACCTCATGTAGTCCACGCCACCAGACCAATATACCATAGACGGCATTTGCTAAGCAATAAAAAATATTGATAGCTTCGCGTCTGGTCTTAGATCTACGTGTAACTTACTACCAAACTTATTCATGACTTTACTTTTTTTTTAAACTAATTTTTTTTTTAAAATTTACTTATTTTGACACTAATATAAGAAAAACACTATTGATATTTAGATTACCAAACGTAAAAGAAATCTATAGATGAGATCTATAGATGAGACCCTGTTAACGGGTCGCTACCGAGGAACGAGGAAGTTCGTAATTCGCTTTGGTCGTTCAGGTAAAAGGAAAAGTATAATTTTAAAATGCGAGAACATACTTAAAATTAATCCGTTAAAAAAATACTACAGGTGGAGCGCCTTCCCTTTTGTCAGTAATTTGTCAGCTGTATATTTGGGTAAGTAATTAATTGATTCGTCCCGCTGGTTTTATGGCCCCATTTTATGGACGGTGTTCTATATCGTTAACTAAATTTTTACGACCAACCAGCATAATTTTAATGATTCTGCAAATTCTACTTTTTCAGTAATTTTTATTCATCTTTATGCGATTATAGTGAAAAATGACATGCCCCTTTTGATGTAAGAGATAAACGTAGTCTACACAACATAGGTATTACAGATGGGTTGTTGCCCTGTTGCTGAGATTCCAGGCCACGTGTACAAGTCTAATGATTACTCTATCACGAGCAAGACATTAGCGAGCACTGACGTCATGTCGGCAGGCATGACGGTATAGCTAATCAGAGAGAGATCCTGTAGGTACACTACTTTACTATCAAGTAAGAAATGAGAAAGCAGATTTCCCACGCAATATAAATCAAATATAACTCAATTGTGGGTGCTTTGGTTCTACCTCTTTACTTTTCTTTAAAGTTATTAAGGACTAACTGACTAGACAGACGTAATGTGTGTCCTATCTTAACTATGATTTTTTTGAAAGAACTTTTTCTAGGCGATAACTAACACAACAAAAAATATTTATCAAAAATGTTCTATCCGTTCAAGCGAAATGGGGATTCATATTTTTATAGACAAGCTAAACTCGCGAACTTAGTATCGCTTGACAGTAACAATTACTGACAGTTGGCATTGCAAAAAATTAATGTGCTGTTTTTCCTATTTTCCTGTGATTTTAACGACTTTCTAATCATAAGAACCTTTTCCTGAAATCATCTAACATAACAAGAATAGAATTAGCAAAATTTACCATATACTTAAGCGTGATGTAATGACCAAGGGTAATAAGGGGTTCATTTTCATCAATGTCTAGCTGATCCGGCGAACTTCATATCGCTTGACATTAACAGCTGCTAACAGTTTGTATGGACAAAATTCGAGCGTGTGTCCACTTTCCCTGCAATTTTCCCGGTTTTTCTCTTTATGTGATCCTTTTCCTGACAATAACTAACGCATCAAAATAGAATTATCAAAATTGGTCCATCCATTCCGGCGCCTCGCGATGACATAGGAAATAGGAATTCACTTTTATTTATGAAGAGAAATATTAACATACTTCAAGTTTTGATTATGACATTGGAAGGCAAACAAGCGGACAGATTTTCTGATGGTAAGAAATTCACGCCCTCCAGAGACACCAAAGGTGGTAATGATGCTTTGCCAACCTGAGACCTAGATGTTGGGCCTCATGCAAAAGTAAGTTTACCGGCTATCTTACCCTCCGAACTGGAACACGTCAACAGCAAGAATTGACGTTATGGCACCAGGAATAGGTAAGGCAGTCGTACCAATCCGAGCAAGTCGTTGCGAAACTCTTTCACCTAATCAATGTTATTGTGTTAGTGACGGTAAGACTATGCTCGACTTTTAATCTATTCTGGATAGGAACTCGGATTAACAACTAATCTAAATAAAAGTGGCTTGCTAAATAAAAACCTGAAACTTGAAATAATGACGAGAGTTTTTATAACGTGTCTGATTGGCGTAACTATGTTAGAAGCAATGAAGCAAATTACTTAATTACTGTAACCATTGGCGCGGCTGACTAATTGCTGACGGGAGTCGCACTTCGGTAACGGGATTTTCATTTGTTAATAAATCCGTCTGATAGATACTTGCTTACTCACGTAATAAAGGTAAAGGGGCGTAGCCAGTTTAATGCTTGGATCTTCTTTCGTGAGTGAGTATGAATGTCTTTTGCTTTAGATCAGAACGCAACAGTAACACTAATATCATATTGGTAGGAATAGGTAATGTGGTTATTATTTATTCATATCCCCGTGTTAGTCCGGGCTTCTTTGCAAAATAGACCATCTGCCTTCCTGCCAGGCAACTCGTAAAAGGCGAGCATAGGCTTACCGTCACTAAAACCGTGACATATGACTAGGTGGTAGAGTTTCGCAGCGACTCACCCGGATTGGTACCACCGCCTTACCTGTTCCTTCCGCCATAACACCAAGACGTGTTCCGGTTCGGAGGGTAAGGTAGCCAATAAACTTACTTTTTCTCGAGTTCTAACATCCCGGCCTCAGGTTGGCAACGCACCATTACCACCTTTGGTGTCTCTAGGCGGCGGTATTTTCTTACCATTAAGAAATCCATCTGCTTGTTTGCCTTCCAATATCATAAAAAAGCCTCTTTAAACAAAACACAAACATGTTTTTAAATATGTTATTCAAAATAGTTTATTTAATATCAGTTTTATATTATTAGGTGTGAAACAATAAAAGAGTCATTGGTAGTAACTTCGTTATGCAGTTACTAAACTAATTTTAAGTTAGTGCTATATCTTTTCACCGAAAGATTTAGAAAGAGACAAAACACTTTCAGTGCTGTCAGATTAGTTTGTACACGACATTTCTACAAACGTTTAATCTGTCACTCGGAAGACGTCGATTAAAAACATTACAATTTGACATATCCAGACTAATCTGACACGTCTGATGTGTACCATCTCTTTTGCTTTTGATACGTTTGAAAAATATAGCATGCATCTTCAATAAGTTGAGTTTGAGAACAGCAGAATTACCACCGTTGTGTATTTATCGCACCCTTTTTTAATGTTTTTAACCATGTATTACACATTTCATGAGCCTAATCGAGCATAGTATCCTCTTACAATAATTAAATTTGACTGTTCATTCTATAGCGGCGGTATTATATAATGTTTTCCGTACCTTTTACCTCTCTTATCAGTAATTTTAAATGAAATAATTTCTTCTTTCTTCAAACTGCCGTTTCCAATATTTCATGCTGGTAGGTAGGGTAACTGGAAATACAACAAATAAGGCCAATTGTCGTGGTCACACCACTATTAACTATGGTGCCTAAAGAAGTCTCGTCTATCTCTTTCAAATAAAATTAAAAATAAAACGGTTTGCACTCCGGGAATGCCGGCAGAAGTGAAAACTTGAATATTAACGTTGACCATTTTTGATATTTTGGAATGGTTAGGGAATAATTTTACACGAATTGCTTTAATAATCAGCATAAAAGTATTATCATTTATGTGGTAGAAGACAATATTCATTTATTGCGCTATCGCACACAAACATGACAATACGAACATTCGCGCAAGTGCCCTGCGCTGTGTTACGAATTTTCGATCAGGTCACGTGTCCTAACGCGAGTTTAGAAGTTTTTATCCATTCCAAAAAAGTGCGCGACGCCGCTAAAGAAGTTTCCACCTCAAAAATAATGAAATCGGTTCAGAATCATCCTCCTTTTACCAAATTTGGATAAAAAATAATGAAATCGGTTCAGAATCATCCTCCTTTTACCAAATTTGGATAAAAAATAATGAAATCGGTTCAGAATTATCCTCCTTTTACCAAATTTGGATAAAAAATGTAGAAGTCGAACATAAAACCTCTCCTTTTTCAAAATCAAAGATAGGAAAGTTATAATTGTTTGTTTACAAATTATAGTTAAATTCGGAACATCATTTGTAAATTAATCGAAAACATATTTAATAAGCTTTTTGTATGAGCAATTAGAGACGTAAGTTCGTTTGAGAAAAAATACTGTACAAATTACAATATTTAATTACGAAGAGCCTCAGTCATATTTAATTAAAATCTTTGCTAAAAACTCTTTAAATGTCCTAATCGCGGTAAACGCTTTTAAGTCTTTAATTTGCAAAATACTGGAATTTCTCTGTTGAAATTTGCTTTCTTTGCCTTGGCGAGAAAAAGATGGCAGATTAAATGGTTTGGAGACTACACAAAGGAGTGATAGAGATGGGGATGAAAGATAAATGCGAGCACAGATGCCACGGAATGAAGAAAAATGGCGTTAGCAGGTCATGGATGTGGAGGGAATGAGCTGGAATTTTTCTCGTTACTGGAATAACGGAATAAACTACTCGTTGTTTTTTCACGGAGCAGTTTATAGTTGAAGAGACTAAGCCCAAGCTTTTTGACTATCTACAATTTTTACTGTTTTTCTTTTTTTGATCGAATTTTAATTTTCGGGGCAATATACTATGCCTATATGAGTATACTGGATACATGAATTTTTGTATGATTTTCGAACTTAATTGAGTTCTAGAACTAAAAATGCCCGATTGGCCTATTTATATAATACATGGATTGGCCTGATTTGCCTATCACATTGTGCGCTAAAGGCCCTGAAGATACCTTTTTCTTTTATTGAAATTAAACTAAAGTTCAACTGAGACCCATGTATACTTACACATCCTTGTCCTTGATTTTTTTTAAACTTTTTAATTCTTCTCTAGTAGCATTGTGATTTTTTTTGTTGAGTGCAAAAGTTATGGATTTGTGTCAATTGTCATTGTAGTTTGCCAACATAGATATGCTAAAAAAGAAGCCTAGGGGTCTAAAAACGTGATAATAATATTGCGATGTAGAATTTGCCTAAACTTGTGTGATTTACGTCGATATTTATAGTTTCGACTAGTATTTGGCATAAATCTTTATAATTTTAAGGTACAATTATTATAAAACATTCATTTATTAATTTAAAATTTATCGTAACAACAGTCTTATCATATTAATCAATAATAAAATAATAAACATCCCTATACATGTTACACAAATTGAATCTAACCCCAAAGTAAGCAAATTATATGCTTGGGTTATGGGTGTTAGTCAACGATAATAAAAAATAGAAATACTTAAATATATATCACAATAAGTTTAATAAACACCCAGACCGGGAAATGCAGACATCTAAATGTTCATCACATAAATACCTGCCCCCAACGGAAATTGAACCCGAACCTAGCGGTGATTCGGTAAAGTTAGGCGTGTACGCTAGCCACTCGACCAACGAGACGTTAATCGTGATTTACGAGACGTTAATCGTGATTTGACTGTGGCTAGTTTTTAATCCTAATATTTGCTTTTTTAGAACAATTACAATGTTTATACTTTTGGTACTTTATAAAACAAGAGCTGACCCTTTAACTATGACAATTGAATTCTTTTTTTTTTATAGGCACCTTCTCCTGAGAATAAGTCACTTATCAAACAAATAACTAGCAAATTTGTAACATCCGTTCACGCGTGTAAATTAAAATTTATTTTTTGCATATAAACAAAAAAAAGTATCTTCACTCCCATATCCTCCAAAGAGGTAGGCAGAGGCACAACTTAGGCACTAAGTCCCACAATGTGATAGGTGGCAAGCCTATCGCCAAACGGGCACAAATCCAATCCCGGTCAACATTTATTTTTATTAGAAAATTGGAAAAAACACATTTTCTTTTTGTTGCTCGACCCGGGAATCGAACCCGGGACCTCATGGAGTCATGACCAACACCTGGACCACTAGACCACAGAGGCGATTATTTTTTTGCATATAGATAGGCTTTGACATATTTATTTAAAATTAATAATGTAAAATTCCAAAATATTTGCATGTGATGTAACAAAGATGATTGAAAGAAAACTTGAGAGAAAGTAATCCATTGACCAGGGCCGGCCCCAGGGGTGGGCGGACCGGGCGGCTGCCCAGGGCGGAAAATTTTTAGGGGCGGCAAACAAATTTTAAAGAACAGCAAATTTTAAAATATGAATAAAATAATATAATCATGATCAAAATAGTGAAATTTTCTGTATCACATTTTACACAAAGAACATGCCTAAGAATATGTAGGTTAGTTCAAGCCTCGAGTTACAATTATAATCCAAGTCCAAATATAAAATAAATCACTCGGCTTGTATCGAACAACCGTCGCGGGCGCCGCCGCGCTGCACAGAACAGTGGCAGCGTCAAAGCAACAGCGCAGTGGTTAGGAGTGACCTTGACGGACTCCTTTCTTGCCTAGTCTATTATAGTTCATACTTTCAAGGAGTAAACAATTAGACGGGATATATGGGTGGGTGAGGAGGGGGGGAATCGCCGTTATCGCCCAGGGCGGCAAAGTCCTTAGGGCCTTGTCTGCCATTGACAAATGTCAATCTAACTTCACAAGATTTGCATCTTTGGCGAAATAATAATCCAGTTAATCTCTTTTTACTGCCAATTTGGTCACAGTAGAATGATTAAATCCTGGCAATACGAGTCAACGTCGCCCATCGACCGCTCATCACTCAATGTCGTCGCGCTCGGAATACTGATATCTTACGTCGCCCACCTGCAATATGCTACAAGATATTGCCATACTGGAACAGAAGCGTATTTTATACTTTAACATCGGGCAACAAAAAGAAAATTGGATTTTCGAAATTTTCTAACAAAAAAAAAACATTGCGCGGCCGGTGGCCGCTGTGTATATGTGGCCGGTTATCGATAGGCTAGCCACCTAGGTACCACATTGTGGGGACTTAATGTCTTCGGCTAGTCTTGGGTACCCTGGTTGTGCCTCTGCCTACCTCTTCGGGGATATCTGCGTGAAGATACTTCTAATAAAAAAAACGTTGCTCGGCATTGGATATGTGCCCGGTTAGCGATAGGCTTGCCACCTATCACATTGTAGGACTTATACCCGATTTCACCAAGAGTCCCTATATTTTAGGGGACTTTTAAGGTATTTTAGGGGACTATTTTATATGGAAACAGTCCCATAAATAACGTTAAAAGGTCCCCTAAAGTATAGGGGCTCTTGGTGAAATCAGGCATTAGTGTCTTCGGCTAGTCGTGGATGCTCTGGTTGTGCCTCTGCCTACCTCTACGGGGATTTGGGCGTGAAGATACTTACTTTTTTTAATATCTAGTATGTTATAACCGTGTCCAGAAAGAGCAAGTTTTTAATTCATCTACATGTTTTCTATGTTTATTAAGCGGTAGGCCAATAACAATCAGATTTTGATGTTTCCTTTTTCAAAAGATAGATTCCTAATTCCGAAGAGAACAGACTTGGTGGTTTCTGGGCTTCATTGGCGATGAAGTCATCAAGGTAGATAAAATATACACTTCTAGCTGTTACCTTGACAGTTAATATATTTACTTATACTGAGGACTTTTATACAAACTTTCAACCCCTTTTTTCACCCTCTTAGGGGTAGAATTTCTAGAAACACTTAAATAGGTATCTAATCATTTTTAATTAGTAGCCCAAAAATAAAGTTTCCTGTTTCTAACTTTAAAAAATGACGATTTGCTATACAAACTTACAACACTTATTTCACCCACTTAGAGGTAGAATTTCCGAAATTCCGTCCTTAGTGGCCGTGTTTGTTTAATAAAATACTTACAGAATTTCATGGCTGTAACTCGAACAGATTGTGCTCAGCGATGAGGAATCAGTCAGTCGGTTATTTTAAATAAGTATAGTTAAATATAACTCCAAAACCAGGCGTCGGATCATTATAAAGATTATGTGAGACCATCTCGGAATTATAACCTGCCTTTCGCAAAAGAAATTATCGAATTGCGATTTGGTAAATAATTGGAGTCGATCTCGGTTCTCTGTCAAGAAAGAAAGAAAAAATCAATAATATACAAACTGTTTGTTATTCATCAAAAAATATTATATCACCTTTAAAGTATGCTCCTTCAGATACGATATACCTACACCAACGAATTATCGCCTCTGTGGTGTAGCGGTTCAGTTGCACTTGACTGCATGAGGTCCCTTGTTCGAATCTCAGGTCGGACAACAAAAAAAAATTGGGTTTTTCCAATTTTCTAATAAAAAAACGTTGCTTAGGATAGGATATGTGCTCGGTTGGCTTGCCACCTATCACACTGTGGGACTTGTTGTGCCTCTGCCTATCTCTTTGGTGATATGGGCGTGAAGATACTACACCAACGAAAAATCTAATCATCAAAACATTTTCTAAAACACTGTTTTCAAAATTAAGTTCAGTTCTCGCCTTGGATTCTCTCTTACGTCTTCTACTGATAGAAAAACGGGTGCCAAGAAGTGTTAATTTGAATTTAGGAAAAAGAAAAAGTCGACTGGAGGCCATATCTGACGTATATAATGGTTGCTCGATGGTATTTGTTGAACGTTTGGTCAAAAATTTGTTTAAAATTATGGGCTTGTGCAAAGGCATAAGGCCTTAAATCATGTTTCAAAATTCAAGAATTTTCTTTCCATAAATCTGGCATTTTTTCACTTATGTTGACAACCTCATAATCGATCGCCTCGTAACCATGACCCATCTTTCCAAAAAAGAACCACCAAAATCGGTTGGCTAAATATACATAAAACAAAATAATAAAAAAAACATAGTCAAATTGAGAACCTTCTCCTTTTTGAAGTCAGTAAAAAGGCTAACAAATTCTAACAATACTGGATACCAAATTAGAAAGCCATTTTTTAAAACTGTCCCACGTATACAATACGTTGAAGTCAACGAACTATGCTCTTACAATTTTCAAATAATAACAAATCTGCCTATGAATCTATAGACCCTTTTTTATCCCTTCCAGTTAACATAACATATTGTATGATATAACTCCAGCATATGAGGACAATCTATATCAGTCAACCGCGACGAAATCACTCATCAGTCTAATGATGTAGAAGTACGAGCCCCTTGCTTCATTTGTATTGTATATTACAAATATACAAATTACAGCACGTTGAAATGTATTGTAAACATTATTTCGTATTATTAACAGTAGAACGTATTGTTCACGATTTAAAGTTATTAAATGCCGTGTTTGTAATATCTGTTTAAATGGGTTTAGGTAATTTTACATTATCCGTCTTATTAATTAACATGGACTAAAGTAGGAGTAAACTTAAGAAGGTATTATACCCTGTATCACAATTTTATAAAGACTATAATGCTAGAGTGAAACTTTGAGTACTTTACTCCATGTTTTTTAATAAGAGTATTTGTGTCATAAGTGTTATTTTACAAAGGCGTCGTTTTTGCTTGGGTTCGCTTTAAAAAATACTACTCCTATAATTTATGTCTGTGGTCCAGCGGTCCAGGTGTTGGACTTGACTTTATGAGGTATCGGGTTCGGTTCCCGGGTCAGGCAATAAAAAGAAAATGTGGCTTTTCCAATTTTCTAATAAAAAAATATTGCTCGGGATTGGATTTGTGCCCGGTTGGCGCTAGGCTTGCGATCTATTACATTGTGGGATCGGGGGATATGGACGTGAAAATACTAACTTATAAGAGTAAACAAAATATTTGCTTAACATAACCTAACCAAGAAGTACTGGTCGCATCTATATTAACCGATTCAAGACAGAAAGAGGTTATCAATTATTCGATTTTTGGATGTTGGTACGATTTTTCATGTACGGTTACTTGGTCGATAAGGAACAGATTTTCATGGTTCCTTTTTAGGAAAGTAGGTCATGGTTCCGAGGTTTACTCGTGGTGGTGGTAGGTACTACGAGCTAAAGCTTCGTTAAGGCTATGATATTCGAGCGCTGTTGGCAGTTTGCACTACGTCAACTACTGCGCGGCGATTTTGTTATAATAAAATGTTAGTTAATATGATTAAAAAAAAGAGGCAGAGGCACTACCAGGGCACCCACGACTAGCCGAAGATACTAAGTCCCCCAATGTGATAGGTGGCAAGCCTATCGCCAACCAGGCACATATCCTATCTCGAGCAACATTTTTTTTATTAGAAAATTGGAAAAACTCAATTTTTTTATTGTTGCCCGACCCGGGAATCGAACCCAGGACCTCATGCAGTCAAGTCCAACAACTGAACCGCTAGACCACAGAGGCGATAATGTTAATGTTAATGTTAATAAACAAAATGAAAAAAGTAGCCATTGAACTTTCCTTAAAAACGTCATACACTTTTTTATTGTACTTTTTGTGACTTGGAGTTTGATAAATTTAAAAATCTCGAAAGTATTAAAAATCATTTGTTGTTCGTTAATTAGTTTAGAAGGTTTATATTTTTTTAGTTTAGAACGAAACAAAGCATATTTGATGGTTTATAATTGAATAAAAAGTAAATAATTTCGAATAACCTAGCCGTAATTTATAGGCGGTAAATATATGTGGTTTCATGTTACCAAATGTTACATAACGCTGTACCAAAAAGCTTTTGATAATGTACATTGAATATAAACGATTATGGCTAGAGTATGTGCCCAAGAATAATGCATAATGGTTAAGTGGTGGACTGTCCATAACCATGGCGCGACATATTACCAATTCTAGAAGTTATGGGGTTTTCTCCTGATTTTCTTCTTTGTAAAGTAATAAAATAGCGAACAATCTAATGGCTTTCCTGATAAGTGACAGTTATTAGATGTTACTAATGCGTCGTTAAGATCTTTGAGCATATAATACTACGAAATTCTTGATTTTTTTTTTGATACTTTGTATGAAATTTCGTTACAAGTGCGAGGAGTCTTAAAATTTACATTGATGTTTTGTAACATTAAACTTCTAATGATGTGTTTATACTTTCTCTAAAAGTGTAACCAGTTTAAGGTAATATAACCACTTTCATAAATTAAAGTACTTTAAGGTTGAAGTTAAAATTTATTACAATGTAATAAAAACTATAATGTCTACTTAAACTTGAGAGTATTTTAGTCCAATTTTATTTTTATATGTAACATGTGTATTTTAGTAGGTATGTAACGGTAGACGGTTGAAGACTTAATGAATGAATATCTCGTATATATGTATGTTTGAAATTCTGTTAGTGTCGCTAATATTCGAAAACCTCCGGTTCGGGTCAGTTATCTTTATTTTAACTCTTTTCCCATACAAACTGTTGTTAGTTGTCACATTCGGACAATGTGAAGTTCACTGGGTTGGCGAGTCGTTATTATAGTTCAGGCTGTTTTCTTTTATTCTAATAATGGTAAGGTATTTTATTTTACCCTTGTTGCATGTTTGGGACAAATTTTCACAATTGTAAAGAACAAAAGCGACATCTCAGACAGAATTTGCACCTGTACTCTATCATTTCCCGCTGAGATTTATTAGCATTTTTTTATCCTATGAAAACGATGCAATTGATAAAAAAATGCAGTAAACGAATGCAGTCTAGGATATTTTTTCTTTAAAAATTGTGAAAATGGTAGTCGTTATAGCTACGTAAACAAACCAGGTGTCGTAAAACTTTTTACTAACCATATTTTATTAACTACTATCCAACCCGGTGAATGCTATTTAGCATTGTCATTGACAGTTACCAAAGTTTATGTGGAAAACATTAAAGTATTGTTTTTTTTCTATTTTCTCACTTTTTCTCTTTATTCTAACAATCTTTTCTTATAAAATACCATGTCCTGACTGACTGACTGATTCATCATAGCCGAGCAAAAACTTTAAGAGTCACAGCCGTGACGGTTGATAGGGTCGTTTTATTGACTAGACACCCACTATGGGCAGAATTTTGGAAATTCTGCCCCCGAAGGGGTAAAAGTTTGTATGGAAGATTGTAACATTTTTAAGTTAGGAACATGAAAATTTGTTTTTGAGCTACTTATTAAAGATGAGTGAATACGTATTCAAGCGTTCTGGAAATTCTACCCCTCAGGGAGTGGAATAGGGGTTTAAAGTTTGTACGAAAGTCCTTATCAATGAACTATAATCAGTAAAAATATTAACTGCCACGCGAGCAAGGTCGAAGGTAAAAGCTAGTAACTAAAATAATAAACAAGAATCGCTGAAAATGATGCGATAAGCACGGGAAAGGGGGATTAGAGAGACAGTAAGTAAGTTTTTCGTAAGTATAACATAAAGTACCAATTTTTATTTCCAAGAAATGCAGGAAAGTGGACTGAACATCCACGTCGTGGCTTTTCAACTTTAAAGTAGCACACTTTCATAGCCCATTAAAGAATACACTTACACTTCAATTTTTCGTACTAAGTGTTTATGGGAGCAAACCGTATACATTTTGGTATCGTCCCATTCGAGGAGTTGCTCTACTAGATCTGAAATTATTTCTATTTTTCACTTATATATTCCATTTTTGGCGTTTAGTACAATTTTATTGCATATTTGATATAAGAACATACTTAAACTTTTTCACGAATGTAATACTAAAAAGTATAAAAAAATGTTAGGTACTTTATCTGATGGCCGTTTTTTTTTTGTAAATTAAACTAAACACACATGGAAAAAACTGCTAACAAATTTAGAACAATTTCGGAACATAAAAACTCCGAAAATCTACTACGATTTCAATAATTATCTCATTTAAATAAGTTTATCCGGTTTCGATCATCATTTTTTCTGATCTGCTTTTCAAACAATTGTTTTTTTTTTATTCTTATTTTATTTTTGCTTCAAATCCTACAGCACAATACGTTCATTAACTTTCGTTAAATTTTGATTTTCAATTTATCTTCCGCCATTTTGTTTGTAAGACGCATGAAATATTGCAAGCGAGGCCACCAGCAATGGATCAGCATGCGCTAGAGCAGAGGTTCCCAAACTTATTTCATGTAACGCCCACTTTGAAAATCAGTTGTTTTGTAGCGCCCCCCCCCCTCGTTTTTTTCTTGTCAATAACCTCAATAACATATTTGTTGCGCCTAGTTTAAAAAAAAACATTTTTTTCAAGATTTATACCGCCCCCCTCTAGGCTTCCAGCGCCCACAAGGGGGCGTTATCGCCCACTTTGGGAAAGGCTGCGCTAGAGTCATGTGCTTGGGTCAGTACTCGTTTGAGGGTTTGCGCATGCGCTGTAGCCATGTGCGGAGATTATTCATACGTACGTTTTATGAAATAAGGAGACGTAAGATGAAAAGAAAAGAGGGCAGGCGGGCGGCGGGCATTTATATTGTTTTAAAGTCAAGTTATAATTTTAAATTATTGTTTCAGGTAAGTCTACCGCTGCTATGATCCTGGATAACTCTACAAACGGTAATTTTTGGTAAAATATTTATTTACTGATTATTAAGTTATGGTAAACTTAAAAAAATATTGATATAAAATTATTAGATACATTTAAATAACCAAATGAATCATTTAAGTATAATAAATAAATGTATCAAACAGGTTAGTTAAATTACTTGGAACTGTTTAAAAATACATGTTAAGGTTCTTTTAACACAATTCGAAATCATTTTTACCCCGATAATTAACCTCCAAAGGAAAAAGGGGTGCAGAAAGAAGACAAAGAAGGGGATTCTGATTTTCGTCGTGGTTAACACTGGGTGATAAAAATAATAAAAAATTTGGAGACAAAACTTCTTAAAACGACTTAAATTTTTTAGCCCTCTTCAGGAAAACGAGGACGTTATAAGTTAGACGTGTCTCTGTGTGTTTGTGTGTGTGTCTGTCTGTGGCAACATAGCTTTTAAACGGATAAACCGATCTCGGTGCGGACTTTGTTGTTAGAAAACTAACGGAAGCTTTTGTCGGTGATTATAGATTTTTTGAATTTAAGGATTATTTAAGTTTGATATTTCCAAATTAGTTCAATATTTTCTTAGTAAAATTACACATGAATACCATTTATGAGTTTGCAACTACATATCTTTTCTGAGGATTGTACTGTAGACAAGGAATGTAATATTTGCAAAAGATGTATTTTAAAATAAAAAAAAGACGGGTTGCACTCCGAGAGTGCCGGCAGAAGCGAAAACTTGAATATTAACGTTGTGCATTTTTGATATTTTGGAATGGTTAGAAAAGGTAATTTTGCACGTATTGCTTTAATTGTCAGTATGAAAGTACTATAATTTATGTGGTATAATACAACAGTTTTGTGCTTAATCAAACATTTTTGGATTCGCACTGCAATCGTACAATCCATAAAATGTACTAGTACACATTATTAGTACTATTAGTACCTACCTATTAGTATTCTGTGCTAAGCCATAAAACTTCAGTACGCTACCTACCTACTAGTACGGCCACTTCATAATTTACCTCGGCCAGTTAAAAAAATATTACTTATGAGATAAAATATGATAAAATATTTAATTTTTCAAATGTAAACGTATTCAATTCAAGATAATATATATGTGTATATCGATTTTTAATTTGTTAAACTTAAAACTTTTTCGAAAACAGCTAAACTTCCTCAAAATGTTGTTCTATAATTTCTATTAACTGACAGGCTTATTCATAAACATTGTTTAACTTTTAATCACCAATTTAAATAATGTTTAAAAAAATGTTTATTCATAAACGCTATTTCGAGTTAATCATTTGTTTAAATATACTCTTAAACAGCTGTCACTTTAAACAACCTCGGACCCTTGTTTAAAACCTTAATTAACAAAATGGCTGACTAAATTTCAAACAGCTGATTTTATGTGCAATGACAAAACGCAACAAATAGCCATTTAATATGGCTTATTTGAGTATTCTTATGAATTTTCTATAATATACGAATTGAAATATTTTGATTTCGTTGAAGTTTGGACAAATTGGGACGGGATATGTTGGATTTTGGAACAATATAGGACTATAATTTTATTATGAAGATAGCCAATGACTCATATGAAGAAACGAATAGTTTTCCAGAGCATTTTTTTATAATATTAGAAGCAGAAAAGTAGACAGATTTTCTGATGGTGAGAATTTCACGCCGCCTAGAGACACCAAAGGTGGCAATGGTGAGTTTCCAACCTGAGGCCGGGGTGTTAAGCCCCGAGCAAAAGTAAGTTTACCCGCTACTTTAGTCTACTAACCGGAACAATTCAACAGCTAGCGCTGACGTTAAGGCGGCAGGAATAGGTAAGGCGGTGGTGCCAATCCGGGTCACTGCGAAATTCACCTCCAAGTCAGTTGTCACGGTGCTAGTGACGGTAAGCCTATGTTTGCTTTTTACGCGCTGTCTAACAGGAAGGTAGATGGTTTATTCTACAAAGGAACTCAGACCAACACGGGGGAAAATATTACAGAAATGATATCATTTTATACTTAGCTTAGTAACATAATGCAGATGCATGAAAAAACATTATTTTTGAAATACAGTTCAAATATTTTGTGACTATGTTGCATCAACTTTTATTTACTCTAATAAATTTAATTTCAGTGTAGTACAATACTAGTAGTACTGAACTTTTACATCACATTGCTTAAAAAACGCCAACAAGTTACATAGCCCAGGTCCAGCACATTAGCAGGTAGATAGTTATAGACAAGGAATATAAATACTGTTTAGCAAGAGGTCATAGACGTCCGACACTGTATTCGGAAACAACATGAAAACCAAAGATAATATAATCACTATTGAAACAACGATGTTGACTACGGATGACAATTGTTTAATTCACTTTTAGCAAAAGAAATACGCGTACAGCCACATTTCTACCAAAACCTACCAAGTTAAACAGTATTTAACTAAGCATTGTCAAAATTTACTTTTTGAATAAGAAATTTTTAAACAATGTTTAAGGCTTAATCAAGAGATTAGTTAAGCAATGTTTAGGAGGTTATTTAACTACTTTTTATGAATAAGGCAGTGAGAAACTATAATATACCTACAAGTCGCAAACAAATTAAAAGATGTTTTACTAAACTATTATCTACCACAAACTGCAAAGCAATTGTTTTACACTCACTCGTACTGGTATTATCCATTGCGAATCCTATACTGTTCGGAAATATGTAATCAATACAAAAACAGCAATGAATCTACGTTTTATTTTATATCTCGCGCAAGCGACCTGCGACGCCGTCTTGTTCGCGCATGCCCAGTGCTCCATCTTACGTTCTGACGATCTGACACGAAATTAGAAGTTTTTACCCATTCCAAAAAAAGCGCGCAACGCCGCTAAAGAAGTTTTCACTTCAAAAATAGTTCCTTATTGAAAATTATATTAAGTTTTTACAGTTTTATAGTACTCATCATTATCTTGTTACGGTTTTTTTGAGAGTTAAATAGTCGTTAAATTTACTTTTGGAACAATTAAGACCTCAGCCTTAGCTTTGCAACGCACTATCAAAATCTCTCGTGTAAAATTTCTATTTGTGCCTATTATTATTTATCATCAGGAAATATATCTGATTAATTACCAAAAAAAATGGATGTGTGTGTATAAAAATGGCTTTGCTACGGAACCCTAAACATTCTCAAATATTAAAATTGCGTCACGAGATCGTTTGGTAACGTTCCCTTTTGTGATATTTCGATCGAAGCCATACCTATTTGGAAAGGTCGCTATTTTTATTTGGAAATACCACCACGCTATGGCAGATTGCATTGTTAGCAATTCTAGCTATTCAGAAGTTGCCAACGCTATTACCAGTTTTACTTAAATATCCCCAATTCCACCTTTAAATTTAGTCACATAGCTTCCTATTGGCTAATTTAAGAACGATTTCTTTTGGTTTGTTAGTTAAAACGATCGAATGGTTTGATAATATTTTTTTAACTGACTCCAAAAACGAAGATTCTCGATGCGTTTTGTTTCTTTTTTTATATTTGTGACGCTTATACTCAGCCAACCAACCGATTTTGTTGATTCTTTTTTTAGAAAGAGACGTCATGATTCCGAGGTGGTCCCGTATTAATTTTATCATGATCTGACTAGAGGTTTTTGTTTGCTATCAATAATGAGGCCTTCAACAATACTATATGCCTTATTAGGTGTAATTTAAACTGCTAAAAGGATATGGATCAAATTTATGTGAGACCATTTCGGAATCATAATTTAGTATTTGAAATGTTGAAAGACAGATAAAAAAATGTTGGTCGGGATTGGAAATGTGCCCGGCTGGCGATAGGCTTGCCACCTATCACATTGTGGGACTTAGTGTCTTCGGCTAGTCGTGGGTGCCTTGGTGTACCTCTGCCTACCTCTTCGGGGATATGAGCGTGAAGATATATTTTTTTTTTAAGACAGAAATATTAAGTCGCAATTCGGTATCAAAAGAAATAATTGCAGTGTGGTGGTGTCAAGAGTCTCCGAAACCGGCGTGTTTGTATGAAAAGGGTTATGAATGTGAAGGAAGCAAGACAGGTTTGTCAGGATCGTGAGGTCTGGCACTCGATACTCACTGCCTACCCCGTAAGGGACTTGGCGTGAAGATATGTATGTAAGAAATAATTGCAGTCGATTTTTGCAGTTTCACTAAGTTTAATAATTTCTTTTTAGGACTAGAAATCCGTCATGGACTACGTGTCGGTAGGTGTGAAGGATTGTATACGTAACTATACGTAACGGTACGTGCTTCGCTACGTATAAATTGAAATATTAAAAAAAATGGAACATCAAATTCATTAATTGCGAGCTATTTTAAAACATTTGGATAAATAATATTTTGTGTTTTTCCATTTTGACCATGAATAAACAAACAGCCGGGGTACCGACTCTAGAACAGGCAACATTAAGTTGCCTATGTGAAAAACATGATTCATCCAAATTCACACCACGAACGTCAAGTATTTAAAAATATAAAAACAAAGCAATAAATATCCCTCACACTTTTGCTTTAATCGAGTCACGTCCAAAAATAAATGACCGCATGAATGACATAACACAGCAAAAAAAGTATAAACAACTAAATAAAGTTTCAATATGACAGCACAATCCCCATCTGAAAAAAGTTTCAAAAATACCCATTAACGAAATGATTCGCCATTTATTGCATTAATTTGTTACAAAAAAACGTGATAAATGAAGAACCGCTCTACCGATTTTATGCAAACTTCACATAAACCATCTACTAAATAGTCCGAACAAAGTCTAAACATTTGGTTTGCCAACTGCCAAATGGCAGATAGTCTATTCTACTCAAAGTACTCGGACCAATACAGAACGGACTAATGGAAGATTTAATCCAAACCTTGTGTTTAGTAACAATTTGTATTAGTTCATAGTCTATATTATAGACTCTATGGTATAAATACCCTATGCCATTTTTGCATAGTTGCTATTACTTCTCAGTCTCTGATTTTTTTAAATTGACAAGCTACAACAATTTAAAGTCAAAGATTAAAGAAAGGTAAATTATTAAAGGGCTCAGGGATGTATGATGTATGTAAAGATCCACTTGCTCGCTTGTTGAATCATAGTGAATAATTTATATTGCTGTATTATTCATCGAGTACAGTCAGACAAGGAGTCCTGATACGCAATGCAAAAAAGTTGAGAGGTGTCAAGGGACACCCGGATGGAACGAAGTTCTCTCTCCCCCACCCCTCTCTCTCTCAATCTCTATCAATCTCTAGTAATCTCTATCTCTATCTCTCTAATAAAGAGAGACAGACAGAGAAACATGAGATAAAAAAAAAGAAAATAAAAAAAAAGATAATAAAAAATAGAAAATGAAAAAAAAATGTCCGACCCGGGATTCGAACCCGGGACCTCATGCAGTCAAGTCCAACTACTGAACCGCTAGACCAAAGAGCAAAAAGTGTCGTGACAACATTTTCGTAAGATTTTTTTTTCCGTCTAGCTCCCATTCACAACGCGCAATAAGGAACTTCGTTCCAAAAATAGTCTAGTTTTTTATCGCCATATTTAAACGGGTTTTTGAGGGTAAAGAAGTTTAAACAATTCCACGAGGAACAGCTAGTAAGAAATAGATGGGGACTAATTCATTTTCTTTGAATATCTCAATTAATTAAAAGTTTTTAAGGATCCGTCAATTAAAGAAGTAGCTGAGTCTCAAATTTCTTTTTTGTGGATGATTACCGACTTTCAGATGCTTAAAAGTACTAAGGATAATATTTCATGAAAATTTCAGCATCATTACAGCTGGTTACGGAGCAATTAGAATTAAATCTGTGGTCTTGTTTCAGTTTTCATTTTAAATTAAATTAAGATTAAATTTCTATTCTAAATATTCAAATTTTCAAGAAGGCCTTGAGGGAAGTGTAGGCCTGGGGCTCAATACAAAATAAAAATCTCTGCTCTGATTTACCCTATTTTTTGTGATAACACAGCGAACAAATGCACGGATCCCCTGATCTTAAGAGATAATCACGTCATATAGGCACCATAGATGTTGTAGGTGCGTCGCCATTCTAAAACATGGTGTTCTTTAGGCTTACTTATTACTTTTAATAGATCCGTCTAGTTTTTCGCTGTTTTATCAAATAAAAAATACATATAAAATCAAATAAAGTTAATTATACAAAACTAACTTTCACTTATTTAAAACTAGCTGCTTGCCAGCGATTTTGTCCGCGTAGAGTAATTTTAATTTTCATACAAATTTTTCATACCCCTATTACGGTTATTAGGGGTTTATTTTAAAAAAGAAGTAACCTATGTTTAAAAGTTTTAGCCCTGATGCTGCTGTGTAAGCAAAACTGGTAGGCTATTTACAAAATAATAAATTATAAGTGATACATAATACATACATAGTACAAGTGTTTCTTTATTTAAAAATATGTATAGTAAAATAAAAATATGTGAAAATATCAAATATAACCTATGTTTGAACTTGTTCCTATACCTATATGCGTAACAAATTTAATTAAAATGGACCCTGAGGTTAAGCCCTAAAAACATTACACACAGAATGACAGACTTTCGCATTCATAACATTAATATGTATGAAGAAGTATCGCTGTGTCAATGAACAATAAAAGAATTTATTGAGGTTTTCAATTGCTACAGCAATAACTTTCTCACAACAACCCTTAAATGTAAAATTTAACTTTTTTCCCGCACTACATATGCCCAGTGAGACCAATTTGGCAGCTCGCCAATGGGAACATGCTCCCAATAACTGAATATGCAAGACTCAACATAATAAGATTTTCCAATACCAGTTGTCGGTCCATGTACAAATCGAAATACTAATTTCGATGTGATATTTCGACGTGGTGAGTGCGTTAGCGCCAGTCTTTTTCATAAAAAGGACATAGGCCAAATCCGCCTCGAGTCCAACAAGTATTGCGTTGGTGCGAGTCTTTTTCATAAAAAGGACATGGACCAAACCTGCCTCTATATAGTCCAACAAATGTTGCGTTAGTGCGAGTCTTTTTATAAAAAGCACATGGACCAAACCCGCCTTAAGTCCAATAAGTATATTTATTTTATAAAATGTCTTAATATAGGTTTCTAACGGACACTTAGCAATTTAAATACTTTTTAAAAGAAGCACCACAATTACATTAATGGCAGAAGTTTAAATTATTTTTCTATTTTGACAATCTTGGACGCTATGAATTATACAAAAACTGTTTTGTTTGTGTTGTATCGACAATTTTATTTTAAAAACTACTAATGAAAAGGGTTAAGATTTTATTCGGTTAAAATATTGAGTAATTACGAAAAGATACTACAATAACAATAATCGAAACTCTCCACATTATTATAAGATACATTCCAGAAGGCTGTATAGAGTGTGTGCTTTGCTGAATTGGAAAAAAATATAATCGATAACTAAGTCTCTTGAGCTTTAAGAGTCAAAGAGAAAAATATTAGAGAAAGTTGCCGGTTGACTAGTGGATCATACCTTAAAGCATTTTTATATAAGATAGACAGTTTTAGAGTATAAAAATAATATATTTCTCCACGAGAAAATAACCTCAAATCCTATAAATCCTTTTGTAAATATAGTTTTAAAAAAATGTCCGTGATACGTATTTGATTTCAGAGAAAGATTGATTTGATTGGTTAGAGTATTTTAAGCATTGTGTAGTGTTTGTTGGTTCTAGGGCAATTTTTGTATGGAAAGTGGTCCATCTCTGTTATAACTTATTTATAAATTTATCATTTCTGAAATTAATAAGGAATAGTTAGCATTATTAATTTATGTGAGAAATACTCGCATAAGATATGGCAACCTAAACTTGCACATTAGAATAAAACTTCAGTCACTAAATAGGTCTAGGGATTATAAATGAACAGCAGAACTGATTTTGAGCATTTTTATAATTGCTACCCAAAATTAGACAAAGGTTTGAAAATTTTTACATAAATTAAAATTACTATTAAATAATACTTTTACTTTAAACTACTATTTCCCTTGACCGTCGCATCGAGGAGTATACGAATAAAAAAAACTCAATTGATTTTTATTGTGTTAATTATTATCGTTTGAAGAAAGGAAAGGTAGTTCTACTAAAAAAAATATGCCTGGAGTAATATTTAAAAGTGAAGAAAACAATTACATTATTTTCTGTTGCGAATTTAATTAGTCATTCATTATATATTAATAATGCCAAAGTTAGAAAATTTCAATAAACTCCGACGTTATAACGTACATATAATGTAGCTTGGAGCCAACTTGATGACGTTAGCTTTAAAAAAACCACATCGATCGATCTGTTCAAAAGTTATACCACAGATAGACACACACATACATGCACATCCACACGCACTCACAAACTCACGCCCCCAAAATCGGACTGACATTATATAATAAAAAGTATCTCCAAGCCCATATCCCCGAAGATGTAGGCAGAGGCACAACCAGGGCACCCACGACTAGCCGAAGACATTATTCAAAATCAGTAAATATAGCCAATCAAGTTATCACAATCAGTCATATCAGGTACAGCGATGGTATTATTACATAAGCTCGTCGAGTGAGATTTGACGCCATCTTGAATACACTAATTTCTTCATGAATACTTCACTTGCGCGCTTTAACTAGACAAAGTTATACATAAAGCTGCCAAAATTGATTTTTACGATATCCGAATACAAAGTTCCGTCATTACGGAAAACAGAGTCCATATTTTATATTAAGGCCCCATACTTAGTCAGCCAGAAGAGCCAATCAGCGCACTCCCCCGTTCCATGATTACTATGAAATATTGCTCTCTAAAGTAAATGTCTTAAGCGCTAAATCACTATTTTTGACACTATAAAAGTAATTTGAAAAAAAATATAAAAACTGAAATAGTTATCTTTTAGGTATAATACTTATCTATGTTTATGTTAAATCTGGTGTCGATATTTTCATAATTGAAGTAGACAGATGGGTTTTGCTTTCAAAAAAGGGTTAACTTTTTGATTTTTTCTATCTAGCAAAGTGAAATGAATCGTGTTTTGGAAACACTAGTCTTATAAAGCATATTAATGTTAATCTTGTGTATTTTTGTCGCCAAGATCCATTATCGCTTTGTATGAAAAAAACAGTATATTGCTGACGTATTTTAGCATACATGACCCCTTAATCCCGCCAAAACCCGTTCACTATCTTATTAAAAGTTTCTTTCATTTTCAGACGGTCATCAAAATAGACGACAGCTTTATTTGAATATTTGATGTGTCTTAGAGTAAGGCATTAGTCTGTCGTCTACATGTCAATAAGACATTAGTCTGTCGTCTGCATGCCAATATTATCCCAGGCGTCTTCGTTTACTGTCTCAGGACTTGGAAGGCTCTTATGCAAATTTGTGTCATAGCATTTAGTGTATGCACTTTATGATAGTATTTGCAAATAGAAGGCAAATAAAGGTAAATGGAAGGCAAAATAGCATCTGTGTTCTAGCGGTCCAATTGATAGACTTGACTTCATGAGGTCCCGGGTTCGAATCCCGGGTCGGTTAACAAAATTGGTGGTATTTCCAATTTTCTAAGATAAAAAAATGTTGGTCGTGATTGGATATGTGTCTGGTTGGCGACAGGCTTGCCACCTTTCACATTGTAGGACTTAGTGTCTTCGGCTAGTCATGGGTGCCCTGGTTGTACCTCTGAATCAGAATCAGAATCAGAAAAATCTTTATTCACTTGAACCATACAAGTGGTCCATACACAAATACCATTGTGCGCTTCGACATTTTTTAAAACTACCACCGGATCGGAACGCGGCCACACACTAAGAAGATCCGGTGAAAGAAACTCAGCGGGCTTGTCTTTTTTCAATAATAATAATTACAATATAAACTAGTCAATATAAACTAGTACAATATAAACTACAATAAAACTGTCTAACCCTTCGGGGATATGGGCTTTCGGGGATATACTTACTTATACTTATCGAAGGCATTAAATAGACACCTGATGGTTCTGAGGTTAAATCAATGTCAACATAACGATTGACTTCTTGGTTGGTGCAACGACCCCATCGCCCACTGGAACGAATTTTGTTATTTAGGAAACCTTGTTTATTATCACAATTATATAGGATTGTTTTATTATCACGAACGTTTTGTCCATGTCGGGATGTGATAACCCCATCGCTTGTTGCTGATTATCTAATAATATAGATTTCTTAAACCTACTAAATTATTCCTCTAGTGTAGTCAGTGATAAATAGGTGATAGAGTAGCGAGCAGCAGCTAGTTCAAATTGGTACTACTGCCTTACCTGTTCCTGCTTGCTTATGTTATCTATAGCTAATTTCATAGCTAACTTCATCATGTCGGTTTTTCGTGACGGTGTGCGCGCGCATCGTAAAAATTTACCCTCATCATTTTTTCCTAACGCGCCAAAAGAAGTATAACTTCAAAAACTCGAATGACATGACTTAAAAAATATAACGTCGCCGTATTGCAAGAAGTCATTATGTGACATATTTATTATTCTAAGATAAACGGTAATTTAGTTCGGATTAGTTAGTGGTTATGTTGATTTGCCCTTATTATCCTATATAGCAAGTTACGTAACGCCTAAAGTATATTAGTTAGAAATTAGTGAGTTTTTACATTTTGTATAATATGTCAAAATGAATTCATGCGTAAAAAAAACGTATTTAGTGATTTTTTGCAGTTAATGATTTCTTGGAATAAGCTAAAATAACATTAGAAATAAAAAATGGAAAGAAGAAAAAAAATGTATGAAATAAAAATAAGTTATTAATACTAAGTATGAGTCATGTAGGGTTTGGTATACGTGTAGGGACGATCCTTTATCACACTTTGACTGAATATTTTAGCAGTCTTAAGATGAATTTAGGAACATTTTGATTTACATTAATTCTACGAATTATTTTCTTTGTTAAAAATCTTAACAATATCTACAACTATAGTGTTAATCTAAAAATTAAGTTAAAGGTAAATTGTTATCGCCTTAATGGTCTAGCAGTCCGTTGTCGGATTTTTTTCTTGAGGTCTCGGGTTCAATCCTCGGATCGAGAACTAGAAAAACATAGGGGAAGTGGGTTTTCAATTTTCTACCAAAAAATACTTTAGCCGGGTTTGGATATATGCCCGGTTGGCGATAGGCTTGCCACCTATTGTGGGACCTAGTATCTATAGTTGGTCATGGGTGCCCCGGTTGTTCCTCTGCCTACTACTTGAAGATACTTTAAATTGTATTAAGCTATTTTAGCGGTGACAAAAACCTACTCTTGTTTAACTCAAATATAAAGCTTCTTGTATTAAACCCAATTTTGGAATAGGCCCAGAACAGTTGCGCAGTCCCCCTTAAAGTATCACTCGTTGCAATACTGCAACTGCAGAGTGACATTTCCTGTTAAAGCTACAATAAATAATCACAAGTTTTAAAGAAAAAAAAAACACCTCAGACATTTTTATTTAATAGTATTTATTACACAGATAGAAGACAACTATCGATTATGTAAAAAGAATTAAAAGTTTTACCACAGACATTGAATCCTTGGTAGCTCAAATGGTTAGAGCATTCGTCAGCTAGAGATGAAAAAGTGCAGATTCAAATTATGTTTAAAGTGATTTTTTTCTTTTTCTAAAATTTGTATAAGCTTGCCACCTATCACGTCTTGGGACTTGGTTTCTTCGGCTAGTCGTGGGTCGTGGACGTAATGATACTTTTTTTTTAATTTGTTAAAAAATATTTTAATTTAAAACATTTGGATTATGTTATATTACAATGAATACTAGTTACACGTTCATAAAATATAGTTTTCGCTATAAAACTTTCTCCTATTAAAATTTTCAAGTTCTTAGTCTGCATTTTCAAGAAAAATAAAACAATTTAAAAAAACCCAAATTGCTCTAAAACTGCGACGAAAGCTTTCGTTGCAAAAATAAAAGGCAAGTGTTACAAAATAATGGGACAACTTGGAAAATAATGCGGCGAGAAAATAGCGCAGGCCGCAGCCATCCAGTTCGAGGGTTTCCAGAATAAGACGGCTAGGGCTGTTGAAAAGTGACTCTCGTGTTCTAATAGTCGCCTATCAACGACGTCTTAACGACTTTTTATAAATTCTAGTTGCGTTTCTCTCGTTTATCGATTTTCTTTTTAACCCCCGACGGAAAAATCGTTCGTTATAAGTTTGAAGTGTCTGTGTGGAAGTTTCTTTATAACTCTAGAACGAATGAACCGCTTTCGATGCGGATTTTTGTTTAAAAGCTGAAGTGTTTGAGACGGTGCTTAGCTACATTATAGATTTTGACGGGGGTAATTAAAGATGTTTACCCCAAGACGGAAAATAAAGGGTCTGTCGAGACCTGTGTATGTATGTGTGTGTGTGTGCCTGTTACATCATAACTCCTAAATGAATATACAGATTTTTGATCCGGATGTTTTGTTTGAAAGCTGATATGATTGAGATGGTTCTTAGCCCAAATTTTGAATTTGTATGGAGTTGTTGAAATAATTATTGCTTTTATCATTATTAATGACATAATATAGCGAACTGGCGCAACCCCATAGTTCTCTCTAGATCTCTTAGGAGATGATTTTCTTAACCTAAACCCATTCATTGCCGTGCTGGCCGTCGCCGGCTATTTTTTAAACATTTATATTTCTGCCTAATATTATTAGATAATTGTAATATTTTGTTGAATACTGAAGGGATTGTCATGGGGGTGATCAAGCGTGTTCAAGATGTGGTCAAGCGGTCCTGCGTCGGACTTGACTCTTTGAGGTCCCGGGTTCGATCCCTGGGTAAGGCAATAAAAAAAGTAGAATTTGCATACTTTCAATTTTCTTATAAAAATAATGCTGCCCGGGATTGGATATGTGTCCGGTTAGCGATATGCTTGCTACTTATCACATTGTGGGACTCAGTGTCTTCGACTTATCGTGGGTGCCGTGGTTGTACCTCTGCCTACCTCTTCGGGGTATGGGCGTGAAGATACTTTTACTTTTGGCAAATAATGGGCCAAGGCAATGTATTTTGGACGTGTGAAAATCTACAAACTACTCTACTTTCCAGCACGGATCGCAACGGCTTATTATCTGTTACTTCCTTAATTATAACATCTACCGTTTATAATTTTCCCATTTACCATTTAACTCCCATTTTTTCGTTTACCATTTATTACCATTAGATTACCTAAATTTCTGAAGCCACAAAAAATCCGACAAAATGATACGATCGTTTGAAATAATACATAAATTATTGTTGAAGTTTGAAAGTAATAAGCTAGTAATTTAGTTACTATTACACATAGTTTTACTACCGACTAGACTATCCGCCTTAATAATAAACACGGATAAAATGACTCCAAGATTCAATTTGGTATTATAGTCTTTATTATAAAGTGAAACAGATTATAATACCAACTTAATTTTACTCCTACTTTAGTCCAAGTTTATCAATTCATTGGTAGAGTGGCTAGTGTACATGCTTAACTACACCGATCATCCGCGAGGCTCGGGTTCGATTCCCGACGGGGATTTGTGTGACGAACATTTAGATATCTGCATTTCCGGGTCTAGGTGTTTATTAAATTTATTCTGGTATCTATTTAAGTGTTTCTATGTATTAGAATCGTTGACTAACAACCCTAACAAATGCATATAATTTGCTTACTTTGGGGTTAGATTAAATTTGTGTAACTTGTCCAGGAATATTTTTTTTATTTATTAATAAGGCGGTATATGTAACAATCTGGGCGAGCTGCTCCACAGCACCTATTCCACGTGTTAGTCCGTGTCCCTTGTATAGAATAGACTATCTGTCTTTCTGCCTGAATCAATAAGACCACTAGTGGTAGACTGCTATGCAGTAGCTTCATTAGGTAGCGATCCTCCTGAATAGTCTGTGCTTCGCTATTAGCATCTGAAATTTTAATTTTCATTGTATTTGCTTTGCTCCTATTTAATTAATATTGAGGAAATATCGCTTAGATTACAAGTAGGATCTCTATTTTTTTATTAGCGTAAACCTGCTCAATATGAATGGAGTACATACATAAATGTAATAAACTTTTGTAAATTAGATATATAAGAAAAAAGACAAGCCCGCTGAGTTTCTTTCGCCGGATTTTCTCAGTGAGTGGCCGCGTTCCGATCCGGTGGTAGTTTTTGAATTATATAGACGCGTTACCAGAATCTTTGTATAGATCTACGTAATTAAATCTATTTTGAATTTGACATATCTTCATGATCGAGTGCCAAATCTCACGATCCTTGCAAACATATTTGGCTTCCTCCACATTTATAATCCTTTTCATATAAACACGCTGGTTTGAGAGGGCGAGACTCTTGATTTTTGGAATTTGGTCATGCAATGTCAACCTAGGTCTCCTCGGGTACCTTCATCTATCCACATTCGAATTGTGTATCTGATTTGTTAATCTTTCATCTGCCTTTTTTCACATGACCGAACCAGCGAAGCATGCTCTTTCATATTTTAACACCAACGCTTTCTTTCAATTCCACTCTATATCGTATCTGACTGTTACGAATTCGGTCAGTGAACGTTTACACAACATATTTTTCGTAGCGCTCTCATTTCGACCGCATTTGTCCTAATCTCATGCTTTGGAATAGTTTTCTGGAAAGAAATAAACAAACAAACACGCACTTCAATTGTTATAGGCAATAATTATTGACATGGAATAGACACGTATGAATGATTTCGCGGGAAAAGGTTAGTTAACTATTTGTTGAGTTTGATTTCCTCACATTTTATCTTTTAATGTTGGAGCTGGATTCCTTTCCAGTTCAGTAGTTTTAATTTGTCCCAATTTTTAGCTTCATCGAGCTGAAAATGTGCTGACTTAACATAGAGGGAGATCCAATTTATGGACAGACTTTACCAACATTTTGAAAGTTGAAAATTTTTCAGTGTAACTAAGGTTTTGGTTACTAGATTTTGAGCTACTATAAAATTTCAGTCTATTGAAAATTTGGCATAAAGGAGGTAGTGTTTTTTATTGACGCTGGAACTGAGGTTTGTAATAGTCAAAAGTCACAAATGCTAGAAAAAAGTTTTTTCATTAACATTAAATTCCTGTATATATGTATGTATGTTGAGTAACAAAAAAAACTTTTCTACGAAATTGAAGGTCTCCCGCAAGCTATTTCTATTGCGGTGTCTGGCCTGCATGATTTATTTTTTAAAAGTCTATACAGAAAATAAAGCAGACACAAGTTTTATAATTTAAAAAAAAATCATCTGTGTTTTATTTAATTGTGATGTAAACGATTTTAATCCAAACTTTATTGGTTAAACTAAATCCCGTTGCTCTTGTCTGTATCGGAAGCATGCACTGGGAAACTCTTAGAATAGGTTATAAGTTATTCGCTTCTCAACTACATGAACACGTGCTTCAAGTTTAAAATCTTGTACTACCTGAATATAAGAACATGTTGCATACTCTAACATAGCTGGCAAATTCTAGATAGGTCTGGTTTATGATAAACTAGCTGCTACCTGCGGCTTCGCCCGCGTTTTCACAGAAACCCGGTGTGCGATCGGGATTTAAAATAGCCTATATGTTAATCCAGGTCACATTCTATCTGTCTTCCAAATTTCAGACAAATCTGTTCAGCCATTCGAGCGTGAAAGAGTAACAAACATCCATACATCCATACATCCATACTTACAAACTTTCGCATTTATAATATTAATAGGATTTACTTGACAGAAAAGTACGACACGCGGGCTGGTAATGGATCTCGGGCTGTAATATTTTTCGTGAAAACGCTTAAACGAAAAATACGTTAGAGTTAAAATCACCGAATCAATCCATAATAAATTTATTTCACAACTAATTTGTGTCCGTGACCTCAGCAGCGACAAAAACGTTTTTATAATTGAAGATTTGAGAATGAATGAATGAATGAATTTGAGAATTAATCTTCGCTCTCACTTGACCGACTTTAGTAAGTGCTTTTTTATAATATTAAAAGGCATACAAGCAAACGTCTAACATGCATGATGGTAAGAAATACAAGCTGTCTATAGATACCAAAGGTGTTATAGTGCGTTTGGTGTCCTTCTCTGCAAACTGGATTGGTCCGGGCTCCTTTGCAGAATAGACAATCTGCCTTCCTGCCAGGCAGCTCGTAAAAGGTAAGCATAGGCTTACAGTCACTAACACCATGACATACTACTAAGGTGGGGTAGAGTTCCTGTCTCCATAACGTCAGTGCTTGCCGTTGACGTGTTCCAGTTCGGAGGGTAAGGTAACCGGTAAACTTACTTTTGCTCGAGGCCTAACATTCCGGCCTCAAGTTGGCAACGCACCATTATCACCTTTGGTGTCTTTAGGCGGCGTGAATTTCTTACCATCAGGAAATCCGTCTGTTTGTTAGCCTTTCAATGTCATAAAAAAAGCAAATTATACGGTTGTTTTAAAAGTTAGTCAACGATACAATATACTTACTAATATTATATAACGAATATGTTTATCTGTCTGTTACACTTTCACGGTAATACGCTGTATCGATTTTTATGAAATTTGACGTATGAATAAAATAATAAA
>NJDC01003030.1:0-17914 GCA_002245475.1 Calephelis virginiensis
AGCTTTCACGAGGTTAATGTCACATGGAACTGTGATATCAACAAGAAAAGCCCGGTGCTCCAACCGATCTACGAGCACGATGTCAGGCTTATTGGCAACAATAACAATATAATATTATTATAAAATTAAAAAGAATAATTGGAGTTGGTTCTTGCAATTTTACTGCACTTAAGTATTCACTGTCCAAGTACAGAAAAAAGTTGGTAAAAAATCTATTTGTTTTCTATAACAGAATTTAAGCAAAGTAAAATTGCAAAACTAGTTTCTATTTCTATTTGTTACCTCAGTACATAAAAATTTAGCATTTTTATCGATTTCTCTGGGTAATGGTTAGCTCAGCTTCAATAAGGAAGTTGTATGCCAACTCAAAGAAACTTGAGAGAAACGTACGATCAATCGTAGGATCTAATTATTAGATTAAACACATAACGTAATAGCGATTTAAATAACTTATTAAAAATAATAACGAAAAGATTAATAAACAACACTTAAGTTTAATATAACTTAATCAAAGTCTGAACGTTGCTTTTTTAAAAAGGACTTTTTAGGAAACATGGCGAAAGAATTTTGAATCTATTTGAATGTATTAAGCCGGGGTTCTTACAACTTGAACATAAATTATAATTTCAAATGCGGCCCTGTTGCATTAAGTTTCGATATAGCTGTCTGATACACTTTTGACTGATTACGCAAAAAAGGATAACATTAGCTATTACGGTTTCCCGCGGTTGTTCATATCCTAGTATTATATACCTGTATTTTTTAATCGACGTCTAAATAAAGAGTACCTTCACGTCCATATCCCCGAAGAAGTACCTATATAGAGGCACAAACATGGCACCCACGACCAGCCGAAGATACTAAGTCCCACAATGTGATAGATGGCAAGCCTATACCCAACCAGGCACACATCCAATACCGAGCAACATTTTTTTATTAGAAAATTGGAAAATCCCAATTTTAATTTTGTTGCCCGACCCGAGACTCAAACCCGGGACCTCAAGTCCAAAAAACTGAACCACTAGACCATAGAGGCGATATTATACATTTGAACTCCTATATTTTAAGCGCATAGATCTAAGGTGTTTTTTTAATATATATGAAGGCATACAGGCAGACAGATTTCCTGATGGTAAACAATTTATGCCGCCTAGAGACACCAAAGATGATAATAGTGCGTTATTAGGTCGAGATGTTAGGTTTCGAGCAAACGTAAGTTTTTTTTATGATGATGGAAGTCAAACAAGCAGACGGATTTCCTGATGATAAGAAATTCACGCCGCCTAGAGACACCAAAGGTGGTAATGGTGCGTTGCCAATCTGAGGCCGGGATTTAAGGCCTCGAGCAAAATAAGTTTACCGGCTACCTTACCCTCTAAACCGGAACCCGTCAACGGCAAGCATAATATGATGTTATGGTGGCAGGAATAGGTAAGGCGGTGGTAGCAATCCAGGCGAGTCGCTGCGAAACTCGACCACCTAGTAGGATGCCACGGTGCTAGTGACGGTAAGCCTATGCTCAGCTGCCTGTTAGGAAGGCAGATGGTCTATTCTGCAACGGAGCTCGGACTAACACGGAAGGAAAAGTTTAACAGCTACCTCATCATCCATAAACGAAAAAATCATTCTTTCCCTGTGGAAAAAATCGAAGAAAAGAATTACTTTTTGTATACGTAAATAACTTACTAATACATACATACATATCTTCACGCCAAGTCCCTTACGGGGTAGGCAGAGAGTATCGAGTGCCAGACCTAACTTATTGAAATCGAAATTGGTGACATGTTGTTTTACTGCGATTAAATTGACAACTTTTTCAAATCTCAAACTAGCTATTGCGTGCGGCGTTGCCCGTTTAATGGTCCCACGGGAACATTTTTTTCGGCTAACCGTCACTAACACCGTGACATCTGACTAGGTGGGAGAGTTTAGCAGCGACTCGCGCGGATTGTTACCACCGCCTTACCTATTTCTGCCGCCATAACGTCATGAAGTGTTCCAGTTTGGAGGGTGAGGTAGCCGGTAAACTTACTTTTGCTCGAGGCCTAACATCAGGTTAGCAACGCACCATTACCACCTTTGGTGTCTCTAGGCGGCGTAAATTTCTTCCCATCAGGAAATCCATCTGCTTGTTTGCCTTCAATATCATAAAAAAATTAATTATAACATTAGCAGGATTATGGTCTATAGTATGTAGGTATCTATATCTTATAACATAAAAATGAATTGCTAAATGTGTTTAGTGAGCGCATAACTTCCGAACGACGAAACCGATTTAGCTAATTTTTTTTTTTTTGGTGTATTAGTTATTGTCAGAAGAAAGTTCTTATTTTTATTATCCTTTACTTTATTTTCCCCATACAAACTGAATGGGAGGAACGAAGTTCGCCTGGACAGCTAGTATTACAAAAAGTCCCATCTAAATACGTTCAGTAGTTACTCACCCTCATAAACTTTTGCATTTGTAATATCTGTAAGATCTTGCATAAAATCCTTATTGGCCATTTTGTGTTTCATGTAGCCTTAATACACTTACGCTAACTATCATAAGGGCCATGACACATCACTGCGTTGCGACGTCGCATCGCAAAAACGACGTCGCACAGTAATGCGATTCGAAGTCGCAACGCAAAAAATTCATCGGATACGACATCGTACGATAAGATGGTAACCAACGGTTCAGTTTCTAGTGAGACATGGACCGCACTGTGCGTGTTCTTCTTTTGCTTGCGTTAAGATGTATTAAGAAAAAGAAACAGAAAACAAAATCCTGTGTGCATTAATTACTGACAATTATAAATACAGTTGAAAAATTGTAATGAGTCGAGATGCACAAACGTTTGAAGAAATGTTTGTTCACGATTCTTTGCAAATTTTACACAAAACACCAAACGAAAGCCTTAGTTGACAGTTAACATATAAATGTTTATAAGTATTCACCGAGATTTGCTTTTTCAAAATTTTAATTTTATTTCTCAAAATTTTAATAAGCTTGTTCACACTTCCCCACTATACTTTTGTTTTAACATTTAGTCTTGGAATTGTGATATATAAAGTATGGACACCGACTAAACGGCAGCGCGTTGTCGTATCGCGGATGAAATTTCCGCGATGCGTTGTGCGGCGTCCTAGATTTTTGCGGTGCGACGCCGCAACGCAGTGTTGTGGCCTGGCTATATGGGTTCACAGCTACGAACGAGGATCAATATCCTACAGACTACGATCCGCTCATCACTAACGAACCGTACCTAGAGTTGTCAGACTTAACGAGCCTCCGAAACTACGTCTATAACTTTCACTTGATACTTAATGAACTATAGGTTGACATCTTTCGCTACTGAAAATTATGTGCTTCGTAAATTGGGATAGATAGTTCTAAATATCGCTTAGTGAGTTTCTTAATTAATGTTTTGATTAAGTTTGATGTCTTAAGTTATTAGTTAGCTTTGATATCGCCTCGGTTGTCTAGTGGACTGATGTTGGCATTGAATACATGAGGTATTGGGTTCGACTTTTGTATCGGGCAACTCAAAATGTATATATATTTAAGTTTAATATAAAAACTACGTTTGCACGGTATTGAATTAGTGTCCGGTTGGTTTAATACTTAGGGACGTTTTGTCCGTCATACTAGTGTTGTTTAGGGGTATATGTTTTATTTATCATAAGTAGAAATTGTTATTTTTAACCGACTTTGCAAAAGAAGAGGCTATATGTTAGAATCTTATTATTTCACGTATTTTAATTGATTTCTCCGTCATTTCTGAACCGATTTTAAAAATTCTTTTTGTATTTGAAGGAGCACGCTTTTAAGTTTGAATCGGATGGAGGTAAATATATTTTTTTCTGTAAAAAGATGAATTATTGGAATCAAACACCCATATCCCTGAAAAGGTATACACAAACTGCTCTGGTTGTACTTCTGCCAATATGACAGCAGATCTAAAAATCAACATGCGACCAGTTTACCGTAATATACGTATTCAGTTTGCAGTTTTAAAAAAAATGACACACACTAACACACACACACACAGACACACACACAGAGACAAGATGTCGTTATTAACATTTGCACTTTCACATCTCTATAAACAAATTTTTACTATTGTTTATTCTGTGACAAGTGTGCATATATATTATTCTACCATATGCTCATTTGAAGCTCTAAAAAGTATCTCCACGGCCATATCCCAAAAAGATAGGCAGAGGCACAACCAACTCCCCGGACTAGCAAAAAAAACACACGCCAAACGGGCACATATTCAATTCCAGGCAACGTTATTTTTCTAGACAGTGGGTTCTGTCTAGATAGTCTGTTAGGACTCAAAGATGTGAAGTTCGACGCCAGACCGCTAGACCACAGAGGCAATAAGGTGATAACAAAAGATTTAGTTTTTTTAATTCTGTTTTATTATAAGTGCAGAGTAGAGCTAGGGCTGCTATGGATTAACAACCAGGCAACCACTATTACCAATACATATAAGAAGACAGTAAAATTCGAGTGTCTAAACATTAAATCTTTTTCCAAAAACCTGATTGGGGGCAATTAAAGAAGAGTAACAAAAACCTAAAATACATTTTTCATCTCATCTGTCGATTTTATCTGTCTGGTACGTCATAACTTCGATACCACTCAACGGGTTTAAGCGTAATTTCCACGTAAAGGTTACATATAATTAGGAACGCGTCAAAATCTGTAAAGAGATCAAAAGCTTATGAACAATTGAAAATTTACTTCATAATTCTACATAATAATAATTATTTAAATGCTTTATTCTATACAAACTATTGGTAGCTGTTAATGTCAAGTGATGCAAAGTTTGTCGGGTTGGCTAGTTTTTCAATAAATAACAAAATTGTCTTTAAAATTTTACTACAGTAAGCCTATCTCCATCTGTATTGGAATTAGCTGTAAATGAATTTCGTAAATGAATGTTTTGATTAATTTGTGTGTATTTGTGATAGTTTAGTTAGAAATGTCTTTATATGGTAATAAGGTTTAGGGTTCTTTAGGGCTTTCATGTTACACAATAATTTCTGATTAAAGGCATCGTTTACACGTTGTTTATAGGGAAATATATCCATTACCCATACTAATGGACGTACTACGTGACTCTTCTAAAGGGGACGTCAATTACTACATAGTCACAGGGAAGAAGAGCGCTTAGGTTTTAATTACATAGTCCTTAGGCTCACCACCCTAACATCACCTAATATCGCTTCTGCGGTCTAGTTACGCTACTGCCGATTCTTGCGGCGCGGCGCCGTAACGTGGTTATGTGTTTCGGTCCTTGCCTATGGTGTTTGTACTCGCCGTTTTCAAACCTAGCCAGGCAAGAGAAGAAACGGCGAAACAAACTCCTCGTCAAACACTATTTATTAAATTACTATAAATTAATGCTATTAGAAATATTTTGTTATTTATACTTGTCTGCAAAAAATCTTTAACAGTATAATAATATTTTTTTTCTAACAGCAAATTAAATACCTCTTTTATATTTTAAAGGCAGCAATTTAAGATTACCAGGAATTTGGTTGTATATACAAATGGACATGCAATGTACATTAGTTTTGTAAATATTGAGTTTTTAGTTGGGCGCATGGACCTCTCACTGTTTCTAAAATGAGATAAACCTAGGATTTGAGCATTTCCTTAAAACTGATGACGTTTTTTTTACAAATAGACATACAGCCAAAATACATAAGAACGATTATGGTTGTTACTTATATAATTTACTCTGACAATCATATCAAACATTTTTTTATATACCCGTACACAAGTATTGATAACAAAATTTCTGCTGTAAGTCACTTCTGTCTCTGAATATCTATATTCGAAGCAATAAAAAACGGTTATGGTTGTTTCGCTTTATGTAATATCTTCTGATAATCGTATTACACATTTTACCTTGTATTGACCCTTACATAATTGAATACTAGTATCTAATATAATAATGAAGGACAAAAGCAGCTTTTGTTTGACATCAAAATTAAGCTACAACATGCAGGCTTAGCTATAAAAGATTTTCTTTCTTTACTTGTACTGAACATTTTAGAGTTTGATATAACCGCTTTTTCTCCGGAGACAGCGATATAAAGCCAATATTAATAACCTATCTAGAATATAGGCATATTAAATTTTTGTTCCTAACATATTTTTATCAATTATTGCAACGTAACAGCAGTTAAATCTGGCAACTGAACCAAAATAGCACTACATCTTATCTTAGATAGGTAATTAATATTGATCTATACTTGTATACGTAAATTCGATTTAAGCTTTGAAGGTCTCTAGAAAATTTACTCTGTAACAAAACGTAAGTTTAGGTAAAATAATACTAATAGTTTTGACGGCCACAAGCTTTCAAGCATAAATAAAACTTAAAGTCAACTCAAAGCCGCTGATGTAATTTAATGTATTCGAAACGTATAAATTATTGTCAACAATAAGTAGTGCTTCAGTATAATGGTAGGGATTTAAACTCAAACACGGGATCAGTAAAAAGTTTTACGTAGCACACGCGTGACAATAATATTTTCAATACCATTGTTTAGGCAAGAATATCGACAATAATTAAGCGCAGTAAAACTGCAAAAAACCGGGCAAGTGCGAGTCGGGTTCACACACGAAGGGTTTCGTAACATCAAGTAATAAATTGCAAACTTATAAGTAGGTTTTAGATACACATCCGGGCCGCATGACGACGCCCGCCAACTCTATTTCATTGGATGCCACGTCGCGATTTCGTATTTCTTTTTTCGAAAGATAGCAAATGTTTCCACAATGCATACATTTTTCACTTACCTTGACAAGCTGACCAATGATAAGGTTCTTCAAGATAAGTGAACATTTTGTTCACTATTAATTATAATTTAAAAATCACTAGTCGGATCAAGATAAAAAGGGCAATCAAAATTGATTGGCTATTGGCTGATACTCGCGTAACAACCGAATACAATTTTTTTTAGAAAGCTGGTTCGATCAAGATAATTTTTAACTAAATTAATAATAGGGGGATTTTTTCGGGGATTTTGATTTATTTAAATTTAAGGATTATGCATTTTTATTCGTATTCAATATTGATAGGATTTGAACGTTATATGTGGGCCTCTTAAATAAGCTCTGAGTCGCTCAGCGTGCTATGGAGAGAGCTATGCTCGGTGTTTCTCTGCGAGATATGATTCGTAATTCGGTGATCCGCAGAGAACGAGATTAACCGACATAGTTCAGCAAGTTAGCAAGCTGAAGTGGCAATGGGCAGGCCGCAATGCTCGCAGAACCGACAACCGCTGGAGAAGAAAGGTTCTCGAGTTGCGGCTCCGCACCGGAGGACGTAGTGTTGGACGACCTCCCAACCGGTGATGATTTTATTTTATTTGTGGGTGGTGCCCGGACTACAAAACATAGATACTGTTTTTATGTTACGTACCTTTATTCCAATGTATTTAGATATAAAACAATTTTACTGTTTTTATATTTTTCATTGATGGCATTATATGGCGAAATAGAACACGGCTCTCCTGTTGGTAAGAGACAACTGTGCTAAATAAACACCTTAGATAATACAGGTGCGTAGTTGTCCTGCTGCTGGAATATTAGATCTATTGTGCAAAACCCGAATATGACACGGTCATTATGGCGGCAGCAATGTGGTTGATTACTAACCGGACATATTGTTACACAGAATTCTAGAAGCAGTGGCCTATTTGTTTACGTATTTCCTGTCTGAATATTTGTTTAAATGTTTACCGCTACTTATTTAACGTAATAGAAATACTTGAATAAATAGTAGTAAAATTTGATTGTAGTATTCATATAAATATCCCTGAGTATGTCACACAAATTGAGTAACTAATCCTATCACTCGAATAAGTAGTAATAAAAACTGAATTGTAATATGAATATAAATATAAAATAAAAAGCATCAGTAATGTTAAACTATAACGCAAGTTTATAATTTCCTTACATGGTTGAGGTTAATTTGTGTGATATGTCCAAGGGTATCTTTAAAAAAAACACATTATCATTATTAAACTACGCTTGTGTGGGCTGCTTCCTAAATTGACATTTTGACATGACGTAATAAAAGTAGAGGTAATATTGGCTGTTTACTATTTTTATTTTAAGTAATAAGATAGCAAACAAGCACACGTAACGTACACACAAATTTCAAATGTTTTTTTTTACTTGCTTGCTTTTTACGAGACACCCAACTCTAACTTTCATAAAGTAACGTTAGGATGCGCACACAATTATACAAAGTCAAAAACGAATAAAAAACATTGTTATATAAAAACATACAGTTAAAATGTCAACCTGCTCCTTTTTGGAATCGATTAAAAACACTGATATTTTGAAACTGGACACTGATATTTTGAAACTGGACACTGATATGACGGCAGTATGAAAAAAGACACTTAGCACTCGGAGACTGTAGCGGTAAAGCTATTGCGTAAGCTGACTTGAGTCACCAGATTGCGGGGCTAAGAGGGGTATTACTCATGCGCAGTAACGCACCGCCGGTACAATCAATGCCACCTAGAGGCAAATTGAGCACAAGTATGATCAAAAAGTCATTAAAAGTTCGGATATTCATCGATAGATTTCATCGACAGATGGTGTTAGGTTATTTTCGTTACGGAATTTCTGGATTCGGTCTCCACGCTCAAGGCCCGCAATAGAAACTATGCAATTGTAACAATTCTAGCAAAATGTTGAAATAATCTACCAAATATTCAGATTTACTATGGAATTAAAACCTAGCAGTTTAATTAAATCAAAATTGTTACATACTAGCCGATCCAGCTTCGTATCGTTTGGCACTGAAATAAAGTGTAAATTTTATCACTTTCTCTGTAATTTTTAAGTTTTTATCTTAATATGATGCTTATATATTATTCGACTAGTTTGAAGTGTGTCATCACGTCCTTATAGAAAAGTAATCTATACTTAGTAATGACCAAAATTGATTGCTTGTTCATGTTTCTTGTCAAAACGGCTAAATACTTTTTTAATGATTTTTAGTATGCAAATAGTAGACCCTGAAAAACGATATAAATTACTTTTTATCCCGATATCTAAGTAGAATATCTCAGGAGAGATAACTTGATGCGTGTATAGCCGGGGCTATATCTACTTTAAAATACTTTGATAGTCTTTGATGCTCCTATCATAAGTTAGTGAAAATAAGTTTTCGAAAGGAAGGCACAGTAGTATACCAGTCACGTATGTACCACTGGGAGTGCTTTCTCGAACTAGCTGATCATATCCAGGCTGCAAGATGCACGTATCGAAATAGAAATATTATTTCTAAATGTGGTTTAATCACCTCCGCAGTCTAGTGGTATATAAATAACATGTGGTTTCGGATTCGAGAAACTCAAAGTGATTTTTCAACGAGCGTTTGACCAATTGGATAATTGGACATTGGTGATAGGTTTGCCACCTATCATGTTTTGGAAGTTTGTACCTTCGGTTAGGTGTTGACCTGGTTAAACTTCCCACGATGATCCGAAATTACTCGGTTTATGTGACAAGCCCAACGCTAACAGGTCATTTATATGTTTCAAACCAAACAAAAAATCAATTACTGTTGGTTTGTCTCACTAAAACTCGAGAACTGCTAACCCGATTTGGCTGCTTTTGGTTTTGAATTATTTGTTTTTAGAGAAGGCTTAAAAAATGAGAAAAAGAGTTGACTGGACTTAAACAAATAATTTAAAATAAGCTAAATCGGTTCAGCCGTTCTCGAGTTTTAGCTAGACTACCGAACAGCAAATGATTTTAATAGTTCAACTAAACTTCAATCAATATTAATGAACGTCCCATTGCAGGATAGGCAGTGTCAAGTGTTAAGTGAACGAAGTTTGCCGAGTCGGCTAGTCAACAAATAAAAAATATAAATTGCCATATACACGTTTTTTGGAGATAACACTTGTAGTTATCCACTGGATACTTAATTTAACACTTTACCCTTTTTGAAACCCTTTGTTTCAAAGCCCTGATGATGCTGTAAAAAGTGAAACCGGTTGGCTAGAAAGTGTTAAACAAAGTATACAGTGGATAAGTACAAGTGTTTTCTCCAAAAAACGTGTATATACAATGGAATTCCACCAAGTGCCGACGATAGCAAGTATAGATTCTATAAATTGCCAATTTACTAAGGTCGAATTATGTAAGTTGTAATCGGGTCACGTGTAGCGCCGGTACGACTAACGCTTCGAGGACTAGCTCACCGATTTCGAATCGAGCGTAGGTTGCACGAGTATCGAATTATCGATTTCGACATAGAATTGTAATATGCCTTCCAATGTATTTATTTTAATTTAATAAAATTTGAATGGTAGACAAATATACATTTAACCGTAGGTTATAAATTAATTTATCAATTTCAATAGCCGGGATTTGAGCTGATGTGCAGGAGGTATATTTTTTTATAGGATAAGACGGTGAAGTACAAGTCTCTTCTGATGGTAATAGCCTATAGATTGTTATTTTGTAAGATGTCAGCAAACTAGCTCCTGGCTCTCCTAGTGGCCTATACATACAAACATATCTTCGAGTATCGAGTGTACTCACAATCCTGACAAACCTGTCTGACTTCCTTCACATTAATAACCCTTTTCATATAAACACGCCGGTTTCGGATACTTTCGACACCAGTATGGATAACATCCTAGCGATCTGATTGTGGAATGTCAATCTCGGTCTCCCGGGTACCTACATCCATCTACATTCGCATTGTGTATCTGCTTTGTCAATCTTTCATCTGTCATTCTTTCCACATGACCGAAGCGAGCATAGGCTTACCGTCACTATCACTGTGACATCTGACTAGTTGGTAGAGTTTTGCAGCGACTCGCCCAGATTGGTACCACCGCCTTACATATTTCTGCCGCCGTAACGTAACAATGTAACGTAACGTACCTAATGTAACGGTTCAATGTACAAACTAAAATATAAACATTCATTTTACTCCGAGTACATTTTTACTAAAAAGACGGCTACAGTTTCACCCGTTTAATATGGATAATAATAATTTTTTTTTCCCATTTTCCCTGCAACTTTTCCGGAGAACTTTTTCCTGTTAATAACTAACACAATAATAAAAGAATTAGCCAAATCAGTGCAGGCCTTTGGAAGTTATGCGCTTACCAACACATTTAGCTATTCATTTTTGTATTATAGATATACGTACGTCTATAATTTGTTGCATGTATGTAATATTTCCAAATAAATAATGCACGTAACAATCAATAATTTCCCGAAAAATGTTTCTAGCAATTACGTCGACTTGAAACGATAATACCCAAGTATATTTTATTTTTATTTCGGTTTTGAATCAAACAGGATCGCGTGTTAAAGGTAATTTTTAAGTAAGCCGGCTCAGAGCCGCAAGTTATTGCAGTGTATACAGGTTCACGTATTATTACCGGTAGATAATGACCCGTTAGCTTTGCATTCGAACGCCATAGTATAGGAGGGGTGGTTCATTCACATTTACTGGAATTAAACTACCATTAACTGTGATATAACGATTTTTGTACGGTTTATTATTTAATACAACGAAAAGGAAAGTTCTGTCAAACAGAAACAGTATACAAATCATTGGCAGTAAAAAAAATTGAATTCAAAATAATTTTACGTAGACCATGCAATGGGTATTAGTGAGTTTTGACGCGTCTTCATAATTTTAAAAGCTGGTACAGGATCCGAACACGTTATCTCACTGAGAAGATCTGACAAAAAAGTTGTCATTTGTTCCTATTGAAGTTATATTTCTTTAGGTGCGTTATGAAAATGATGATAGGGAAATTTCAAGATCCGTCACACAAAAGCTACAATTTGAAGTCGCAGCGGAGCGAAATTTTAAGATGCGCACGCATCTGTAAAACAAAAGTTACATCATGCAGGTGAGTGCTTTGGAAACATGTGATTTAGTTGTATTTAAGTGCGTATATTATATTATTTTTTCAAGTAGGTACAACTTCTCATGTGCTTGCATAAGTACATGCGCTCATTTTTTTATTGGGTGAGAGAAAGGAGCAATCAATCCTAAGCATTAAATCTAGAATTTCTGCAATTGTATGATATTTTTTTTACATAGTTTAGATTTTTAAATTTATATTAAAGTTAGGTCTTTGATGTGCTCGATAAGTTTGTTGTACAAAAGTATACAATGGCCCATGAATAAATAGATTAATCTGTAGGCCTAATGAAATAATTGGAGTTTATTTTTGCCGTCTTATTAATAAACATGTATAAACTAGGAGTAAATTTAAGGGCATGTTATAGTCTGTATCATAAATACTATAATACCAGGTTGAACCTTGGTGTGTTTTACTCAGTATTTATTAATAAAACGGTTGAAATTTCGCCTCTGTGTTCTAGTGGTCCGGGTGTTGGATTTGACTGCACGAGGTCCCGGGTTCGAATCCCAGGTCGACCAAAAAAAAGAAATTTGGATTTTCCAATTTTCTATTAAAAAATGTTGGTCGGGATTGGAAATGTGCCCGGTTGGCGATAGGCTTGCCACCTATCACATTGTGGAACTTAGTGTCTTCGGCTAGTCGTGGGTGCCATGGTTGTGCCTCTGCCTACCTCGTCGGGTATTTGGGCGTGAAGATACTTTTTTTTACGGTTGAAATTTTGCTGCGCTTAAACTATGTTTACTAGCTGTTTGCCCACGACTTTGTTAGCGTAAATGGTTACAATTTTCATAGAAACTTTCATTTATATACATTTCATATTTTACTCCTTTGGGGGGTTGGTTGTAAAAAAATAACCTAATAAATAAACTATGTACAAACTCGGACCTTTAGCTGCAAGCATATAAAATATTATCAAAGTCGATTCAGCGATTTAGCCGTGGAAGAGCACCAGACAGACATACACAGATATATACATATACGTACAGACAGATAGAGAGACAGACAGACGTTTGCATTTATAATATTAGCATAAATTGTGCTTTTAGAACTATGTCATACAATTAACATGCCAGTAACATACTCAGTTCACATACTTTAATGATACCTAACTGAACTTGATGTGCTCAGTACTATATTGTTCCCGTAACAAGGCATCCGAACTATGCTGAGAGCAAAACTCAAATCGAACTAACTTCGAAATATGTGAGACCGTGTTGGCCATTCCAGATACTATGTGGGAGTTACTCCAGAATAGTTGAGATATGCATTAACATATGGTTTATAGACTGCTAGCTGTTTAAGTGCGACTTCCGGCTAATGTTAATAGTGTATCTCAATCTAATGGATTTCAAGCAATCTAGATAGCTGCGTATCCGGTGGCCTATCCCATACCTAATTGCCATATTTATCCTGTCCACAAATATGTTATTGGCAAGCGATAACATAAAATGGATCAAAATATCAATCTTGGACAGCAAGTTTTGGATTAGGATTATTTTTTTTTTATCCCTGGACAACTTACACTAATTGAATCTAACCCCAAAGTAAGCAAATTACATGCTTGTGTTATGGGTGTTAGTCAACGATACTAATACATAGAATTACTTAAATAGATACCAGAATAAATTTAATGAACACCCAGACCTGGAAATGCAGCCATCTAAATGTTCATCACACAAATGCCTGCCCCCGTCGGGAATCGAACCCGAGCCTCGCGGTAAATTGATGTAGTTAGGCGAGTACGCTAGCCACTCGACCAACGAGGCGGTCAATTATTAATATTGGCCGTTAGTCAACAATAGATTTTAATGCCTCTGTGGTCCGGCGTCGGACTTGACTTGTTGAAGTCCCGGGATCTATTCCCGGATCGGGCAACAAATGACGAAATGTATATTTTTAATTTTCTTTTAAAAAGTAACGTTGGCCGGGATAGTATATGTACCCGGTTTGCGATAGGCTTGCCACCTATTACACTGTTGGACTTAGTGTCTTCGGTTAATCGTGGGTGCCTTTGTTCTGCCTCTGCCTACCTCTTCGGGGATATAAGCGTGAAGATACTTTAATTTTTTATGGAAACCTTTATTCCTCACTAGCTGTCCTGGTGAACTTCATCCTATCCTTTCTGTTTGTATAGAAAAACCTAAAATGTTGTTTTTTATAGCTTCCAACTAGCAAACCGGTTCTTTTTCATGTAATATTTAGTCAAAAATTATCTTTTTCGGAATGTAAATTAACTACCTACTAAATTTCACATAGTTTTTAAATATCTTTAATGCACAGAATTCACTCTTTTATAGATTTAATAAAAGTATACAATATAGTACCGTGTCTTATTTATGATAATGGAAGGCAAACAAGCAGACTGATTTCCTTATGGTAAGAAATCACGCCGCCTAGAGACACCAAAGGTGGTAATGGTGCGTTGCCAACCTGCCGGAAAGTAAGGCCACGAGCTAATAAGTTTACCTGCTACCTCATCCTCCAAACCGGAACACGTCAACGGCAAGCATTGGACGTTATGGTGGCAGGAATAGGTAAGGCGGTGGTACAAATCCGGGCGAGTCGCTGCAAAAATTTACCACCTAGTAGGACTTTAGAACTTTACCACTTTATCACGGTGTTGGTAACGGTAAGCCTATGCTCGCCTTTTACGAGATGGCTGGCAGTAAGGCAGATGGTCTATTCCGCAAAGGAGCCCGGACCAAAATGGGGCTTGAAAATATTTTTGGTCACGAGCTTCTCAAAGACAAATTCTATTTTCGGGAGTACATCGAATTAAATGTAGTTAAGATTTTTGGTTAGACTCAAATAGACATATTTTGATAATGGCGCTATTCTGTGATTCGTAAACAGAAAGTACCTTTTAAATATTTTTTTGCTATGAGCTTCTCAGAAATGTATTCCAATTACTTTTTCTGGAAAACATGGTAAGAATAGACCTTTGACATTTTTAGTGGAATAATGCTTCGGGCAGGAAAACTGTTGAAGAGGCATGTTTAGGCTTATCGCCTGAGGACGGATGCTCGTTTTATTTTTGATTGGGTACAAATTTCCATAAAATGGAAGCGAGAGTTGGGCATGTCATAAAAAGCATTAAAGTACGATTAATGTGGCCGTTATGAAAGGGCTACCGAAAATCTGTGGCGTAAGTCTAACGCTGACAGAATTTGTAACAGTGAGATCCGAGAAAAAGTGGGATTGAAAAAGAGTGTTGGTGTTAAAATGCGAAAGGGCACGCTGATTCAGTCATGTGGAAAGAATGGCAAATGAAAGATTGAGATTGACTAAGCAGAGATACAATGCGAATGTGGATGGATGTAGATTGTAGGTAACCGCGGAGATAAAGGTCGACATTTTATGATCAGATCGCTCAGATATTATCCGAGGGTGGTGTCACGAGTCTCCGAAACCGGTGAGTTTATATGAAAGGGGTAATGAATGTGAAAGAAGCCAGACAGGTTTGTGAAGATCGTGAGGTCTGGCACTCGATAATCTCTGCAAGAGTACAGTTATCCTACCCTCAAGACTAGAAAATTATCCTGTCATTGTGGTGGCAGGAATAGATGTTGGATGAATACCTAAACTAGTTACATCACGGCACGCCATAACGCCACTGGTCAGTGCTTCTTTGGAGACTAGACCATCAATCATCCTGCCAGGCAGCTCGTAAAAGGAGAGCATAGGCTTGTCCTCACTAACACATAGACATATATGTAGTTTCACAGCGACTCACCCGGATTGGTACAACCGCCTTATCTATTCCTGCCGCCATAACATCAGAGTTTGCCGTTGACTTGTTCCAGTTCGGAGGATAACAAATACGGTAAACTTACTTTTGTTCAAGGCCTAACATCCTGGCATTAAATTGGCATTGCACCATTACCACGTTGGTGTCTCTCGGCGGCCTGAATTTCTTACCATCAGGAAAGGCGTCGGCTTGTTTGCCTAGAAAAAAAAAACTTTGAACTTTCCTAGAAGGAAGATAGATGGATTATTGTATACAGGAGTCCTGGACCCGGATAAAGAGACAACATTGGCAATTGAATTGGCTCTTTCAATTAAAAAAAATTAAATCGATTAATATTCCCAAAAAAAATCGAACATCCTCTTTTTAAAGTCGGTTAAAACAAAAAAACAATTTATATCCCAAATATCTTGTTATTATATTCGCTTTTTGACCTCAAAAAAAGGATGTTCGATTTTTTTTGTTCATAGGTATTAATGGAATTTAGCTACATGTTCTTTTACTCTCGGAATGTTTCGTTCACAATGTAAAAGAACATGTAGCTAATTAACGGTTAAGTAAAGGGAATCCTCCTTGCCTTGCTTTCTTTGCTTTCGCTAAACATAATATATTAAAGGAAGGTCACTTTTTTGATCCATCTAATAACTTTATTTTCTTTATTTTTTTTTCATTAAATTTTGTAATTTATAACGTTTTAATTTGACATTTTATATATTTTTTTTTGATATCATTTGTTATTTTTAGTATTTCGAGATGTGTTTTGTTGTAGGTACAATGTATTTTGACATTTGTCGATTTAATTAGAATCTTTCGAGTTCAAAAGAAGTGTATAAGAGCGATATGTAATGTTAATCAGATACATTCATGCAAACCACTTTTTAAGTCACTCAACATTTTACCTTTACCTTGTTTATATATTTTGGCAGTATGTGTATTTGCTAAAAAACACCATCATTTGTTTCAAACAAATGCTGAATTGTTAGGGAATTCATATTTAGGAAAAAGGGAAAAAAATCATGTCCCTTGCCAAAGACTTAATATGTATAAAAATAATGTATATTGCATGTCCATTCGTGTTTACAATCAAATACTGAATAGTTTCAGATCATTGCCTCTAAAAAGATTTCGAAAAAGCTTTTCGATTGGCTTTTAGATAAAACATATTATAGTATAAATGACTTACTTGCAGAAAGGATTCGTTGCTAATACACATATATAAATATTAACAAATATAAATATGAATGTCTTGGTTGCCGAGGAGTTTGTATCGCCGTTTCTACTCCTGTCTGGCTAGGTTTGGAAACGGTGGTAGTGTATGGTAAGATAGGGTAAAACTCGATCGCTAAAATTTTTGCTTAAATTAATAAGTGCTAACCTAGTAGTAAATATATTTAAACGAATTTATATTTTAAAATATATAAACAACAAAAATAATAAATCCAATATATTTAATAAAAATATAAAAATATATTTAATTAAAAGTTAGATATTTGCACACCACAATGTGGTAAAATATGTTGGTATGAATAATTCTGTAACAATTTTTAAACACACAGTTTCCGCAAATAAATAAATTTCATTTCATTTTTACCAAAGAAGTTTGATTTATTTTATTTTATGATTACGATTACTATTAGAATAATTAATTTTAATCTGATTAACATTTTTAAAACATTTATTAATAGTAGAACTCAGTTTAATAGATAACATTAATAGTCCTTAGTTAAGGGAAAAATTTCCCCATTAGTGGGGGCAAAATCTAACGATGTCAATCCAGTCAATTCAAATTTGTTTACTAATGTCATTACTCACTAATTTTTATTTAAATACCGTCATTTTTAAGGATGACAATTAAAAGTCGGTTAAAACAAAAACAATTTACATCCCAAATATTTTATTATTTCATGCACATTTGACCAAAAGGGGTCAATAAGTGAATGAAAAATAAAATATTTCTAGATGGAAGTTATATTCTACATCGTTAAGGTGTGCTAGTATTTTAATATACACTAATATTATAAAGAGGAAAACTTTGTCTGTTTGTATGTAATGAACAGGCTCAAAAACTACTGGACTGACTTTCAAAATTCTTTCACCATTCGAAAGCTACACTATCCAGGGGTAACATTGGCTACATTACAGTTTATAAAAAAAATGGGTCAAAATAAATTGTAAATTACACTGATCTTGATAGGCTTCGGTAAAAATTATAAATTTATCCACCCATGCGAAGCCGGG
>NJDC01003030.1:31083-56038 GCA_002245475.1 Calephelis virginiensis
AAAGAAAGTTTTCCATCTACCTTACTTTTTGATGCGAAACACGTCAACGGCAAGCGCTGACGTTATGGCGGCAGGAATAGGTAAGACACTGGTACCAATCCGGACGAGTCGCTACGACACTTTACCATCTAGTCAGATGTCACGACAATAGTGACGGTATGCCTATGATCGCCTTCACGAGTTCCCGGGCAGGAAGGTTGACAGTCTATTCTACTAAGGAGCCCGGACCAACACCGGGTAAATAAAAACAAAAAAGTTACATGATTATGTGTCAAGTAAGTAATAGTTTAAGTTAATACATAGTTAAATCGTCCTGTATTAAAAGTTATCGCCTCTGTGGCCTAGCGGTCCGGGTGTTGGATTTGACTGCATGAGGTCCTGGGTTCGAATCCCGGGTCGGCCAACATAAAGAAAATTGGATTTTTCCAATTTTCTAATTAAAAAAAAAAGTTGGCTGGGATTGGAATTGTGCCCGGTTGGCGATAGACTTGCCACCTATCACATTGAGGGACTTAGTATCTTCGGCTAGTCGTGGGTGCCTTGGTTGTACCTCTGCCTACCTCTTCGGGGATATGGGCGTGAAGATACTTTTATTAAAAGTTTACGCTGAATTAAGTAATTTAACCTATGTATGTATAATTAAATAATATAAGTACATGTTTTATGTTAAGGCCAGACTACTAATCTACTTAATTTTGATTCATTTAAAAAAATCTGAGAAAAACACACAATGTTATTTGCTAAACTAACTTACTAAACATTGGATTAGGAATGTGTACATAACTAGCTGTTCCGGTGAACTTCGTTCCACCCGTGAAGTTTGTATGGTAAATATTGAAATGTTATAATAATAATAATAAATCATCTTTATTTCACATACACCTACAAGAGGCACTTGTGACGGGTCTATATAATAATAAATCTACCACCGGATCGGAACGCGGCCGCACACTGAGAAGATCCGGCAAGAAACTCAGCGGGCTTGTCTTTTTTTCTTAGTTTACAATATATTTACAATAATTTATGTAATGATACATTGTATATTATAAGAAATTGGCATGAGGAGCAATTAATCCCAAGCAGTCTGCTAAATATTCAGCAATGTTTTAATAACCATTTTTCCTAGTTGCAATTGAACGGGATAACATTTACCCTATGTCATTCTCCTGGTTCTGAGCTACTTCCCCATCAATTTTCACCAAAATCGGTTTAGCCATCTTGAATTATGTATAGCGTATAACTAAAACGAATTTTTTATGTATAAAGATTTAACTAACTAATTTTATAGGGTTAATTAGCGCCACGAAACTTTCTACCACCCGATTTTGTAAAATGTACAAATGCAATGAGCTTTTTAGCTTTTGTTTCAAATTTTGTGAAATAAGTAACGTTTAAATCCAATGTCTTCCAATTTAAATTACTATTTTATCGACTCTAATAGCACATTTCGTTATATTATTTATCAAAGTCGATACATGGTGGTTGACATAGCCCGAACTCCCAACAATGTTTGAATAAGTATACTTTAATTTGCTGATTCCGCGGAATAAAATAAATGCATAATCTACACCTGTTATATTGGATTTCCGCAATGTAAAGCCTGATTCAATAAAAAATATGGCTCTTTGAACTAGTTTCAAACATCGAGTTCAATCACCGTATATTTGACCACTTAACCTATTTAAGGGCCACTTGCACATTCCCGGGTTACGTTTAATATTAAGTTAAACTTTCAAACATAAGGTGATTTAACCCTAGTCAGACGCTAACTCAGTGTTAAATACTCAACCCAGGACGTGCAAGTGGCCCTAAAATATAAACCTGAGAGCAGCACTTAACGTTCAATGGAAATACTAGCTTATACATATATAAGCAGTTTACAAAAATAACAATAAATATTCCTGGACAAGTTACACAAATTGAATCTAGCCCCAATGTAAGTAAATTACATGCTCGTGTTATGGGTGTTAGTCAACGATTTTAATGTAAGTGCATAGAAGAAATAGACAACTAAATAAATTTAACATACACCCATACCCGGAAATGCAGACAACAAAATGTTCACAAATGTCTGCCTCGAAGCCGAGCCTTGAGTTTGGTCAGTGTAGTTAGACGTATACGCTAGCCACTCGATCAACGAGGCGCTTATTATGCATAAAGAAAGAAGATAAACAAGTAGACGGATTTCCCGACACCAAAGGTTGAAATGGTGTGTTGTCAACCTGAGGCCGGGATGTTAGTCCTCCAGCAAAAGTAATTTTATCGGCTACCTTACCCTCCTGTTCCACGTCAACGACAAGCCAAGACGACAGGAATAAGTAGCGCGGTGGTACCAATCCGGGCGAGTCGCTGCAAAATTTTACCATCTAATCGGATATCAAAGTGTTACTGACGGTAAGCGTATGCTCGCCTTTTATGAGCTGCTTGGCAGGAAAGGAGATGATCCATTCTGCAAAAGAGCCCGGACCAACACGGGGAAAGTTATAAGCTTTTAAAATTAATTGAAGGTTTCCTTTGTTACAGTTTCAACAGTGGACGTGGATGCGGTTTTGGGACGCACTGCATCACTTCCTTGTGATGTTACACCGGATGCTAACGAAGATCGAGTCTACATGGTGCTCTGGTTTAGAAAAAGTGGAGGGAAACCTATATACAGGTAGAATAGTAGTATGGTAATAGTAGTAAGTAAAGTAAAGAACTTAGTGTCTTGGACTAATCGTGGGTGCCTTGGTTGTACCTCTGCCTACCTCTTCGGGGATATGGGCGTGAAGATACTTTTTTTTAAAGTAAAGAAGTTCTGTATAGGCCTTATTTTATTGGGTTAGGCTGCGCAATATAGGCTGATGACTTTTGACACTCTCGTTGGTACATGGCTAAGGCTCAGGTTAGATTCCTGACGGAGACAGCCACTTATGTGACAACTTTTAGGTTTTTGAACTTTTGAGTTTAGGTGTTTATTACATTTGTTTTGGTCATTAATAATTTAGTACAAACTGAAAGCTTAAGGTTGAGCTTTTGAACTTTATGAGGAGGTAAGACCTTATTTCTACGTTAAGCTTTCTATGGGTTTAAACAAATAACAAGCACACTGATCTCCTGATGGTTAGAGAAAACCGGGCCTATAGTCTTTTTTATGATATTGGAAGGCAAAGAAGCAGAGAGATTTCTTGATGGTAAGAAATTCACGCCGGCTACAGACACCAAAGGTCGTAATGGTGCGTTGCCAACCTGAGGCCGGGATGTTAGGCCTTGAACAAAAGTAGGTTTACCGGCTACCTTAGCTTCAAAACCAGGATGGCAGAAATAGGTTAGGCACTGGTACCAATCCGGTTGAATCGCTGCGAAACTCGACCACCTAGTAAGATGTCACAGTGTTAGGGACGGTAAGCCTATGCTCGCCTTTTACGAGCTGCTTAGCAGGAAGGCAGATGGTCTATTCTACAAAGGAGCTCAGACCAACACGGGGATGCAAAGGAGACCAGACCAACACGGGGATCTTCATATATGTTGTAATTGAACAGTTGTCTCGAGACCAGGGTGTAAGATCTACTTTGTCTGTCTACAGGATGCACTACTCTCTGGGCCATCTCACTACATAATACTGATATTGCGGCAGGAATAGGTGAGGCCCTGTATCCCTGATTGGCCAAAATACGCAATACTCGATCACCAGTCGTCTTTTGTGTAATGCTTATGTTGGACTATTACGAGCTACAAGGCAGAAAATCAGATATAGATAGGAGACTCGCTAAACATGGATATTTTAACACAAAGGAATCCATGTGGTTTTGAACTGAACCTTTCTCGATACTTCTTAACTTCATGTAGAAATTCATTTCAAGCGTGAACCCCTCACGTCATTTTTAGCTGACTTCGTTAGAACGAGGCTATATATTCGACTCCATTTTTATATCGATTTCTAAACCGATTTTTCATTTGGAAGTGCTTACTTCTTTGGTCCCATCGCCATTTGGCACCAAATCTGGATTTGGTGCTGATATTATAATATATCACATAATATATAATATTGGCGATAGACTTGCCACCTATCACATTGTGGGACTCAGTGTCTTCGGCTAGTCGTGGGTAGACAGACAGAGAGGTAGACAGAGGCACAACCAGGGCTTGTGCCTCTGTCTACCTCCTCGGGGATATGCGCATGAAGATACTTACTTACTTACTTATATCTTAATATATATAAATTACGTGTCATGTTGTTTGTCCGCGATGGACTTCTAAACTACTTAACCGATATCAATCAAATTGGCATACCATGTGCAGTTTGATCCAACTTGAAAGATAGGATAGCTTACATCCCAATTTATGATTAAAAATTTACCATCCGAGCGAAGCCGGATCAGGCAGCTAGTAATATTATATAACCCTGATATCAAGGAAAATTCACATTTTTTGTGTACTCGTACGAAATAAAATTTATTAATTTTAAATGTTTGCAAAGTATTTCACAAAGGAGGATTTAATACTACTTAGAATTCTCTATCATTCAAGCCAACTTTGTTTGAAAAATAGGTCAAGTGAAAAGAAAAAATAATTTACCTACTTTTGCAAATAAATATAATCTATACTTACTATACTTACTTTAAATTTGATGTCTGCATTTCCGGGTCTGAGTGTTTATTAAATTTATTGTGGTATCTATTTAAGTATTTCTATATATTAGCCTCGTTGACTAACACCCTTAACACAAGCATATAATTTACTTACATTAGGGTTAGATTTAATTTGTGTAACTTGTCCAGAGATATCTTTTTTATTTATTTATAAAACATAATATACATACACCCGTAGAAGAGTGAGTTCTGTATATTGAAGGTATTAAAAACACAGATGAAGGCGACTCACATTTTTAGGGTTTTTTTCTGTCTGTCTATCAATATCGTGACATGAATCTACTAAAAAAGCGTTATAAAATTTTACTGGTAGATATGAATACATTATGTTTCGAGGAAGGTTACCAATAGAACACAGACTAGTAAAAGATCTACACATTCAATAGAACTAGTGGTCGCCCATTGGTTGAAATTCCACCATAATAAATTTTAATATCTTGTTGATAAGAACGCCATCTTCATTTTTCAAGACCAACTACTTTGTTTTTAAACTGCATGGTGCGCTATCTGTAATCTTTTATCATCAATATATTTGTTTGTGTGTGTCAAATGAATGGTAGTACGTGTAATGTTTTATTTTTTTTAATTAATGCACTTTACAAACATTAACTTTAAAAAACATTAGCGTTCTGCACTTCTCCTATACATAAACTATAAGTGTGCCAAATTTCACACTCCTCCGTCATTGCAAATTTCGTAAAAAGGGGTCCAAAGTTTTTGCTTCATGTATTATTTTCGTAAAAAGAGGTCCAAAGTTTTTGCTTCATGTATTATTTTCGTAAAAAGGGGTCCAAAGATTTTGCTTCATGTATTAGTATATAAATAAGGGATAATAGTCAAAAACTAAATTTATAAAGTCGTAGTCCGATTTAAATTGCTTGATTTTCGATTTGTAGTATGTGTTTTAAAGATTGTCACGTATTTTTTTCCCAAGTCAATAGTTTTGTAATTTATAAATTCCGGACATAATTATAAATTATAGAGGACTCAGTATAGTGACTAAATAAATAGAAATCCGAAATATGGATAAATAATAGGACACAAAGCTGGTCATCTTACATGTACCTTCATATCATTACGCCAAGTCCTCTTAAAGTAGGTATAGAGTATAAAGTTCCAACTGAACGGACATCGCTGCACCTAGATTAGAAAGTCTGTTTTTGCAGTTTTACTGAGATCAAATTAATTATTTAAAGCCTCTGTGGTCTAGCGGTCCAGAGTTAGACTTGACTTATTGAGGTCTGAGTTTGATCTCCAGGTTGGGCAACTAAGAAACTAGAAAAGGTGCCTATTTTCAATTTTCTAATAAAAATAATGTTGCCCGGGATCGTACATCTACCCGGTTGCCAATAGGCTTGGCACTTAATATATTATGGGATTTAGTGTCTTTGGCTAGTCGTGGGTGCCCTGGTTGTGCCTCTGCCTACTTCTTCAGGGATACTTTTTTATCTTCACGCCACGTCCCGTACAGGAAGGTAAAGAGTTTGGATTTCCAAACTTTTTTTTTAGTTTTACAGCGCGTAAATTTTCTTCTAATATTTTTAAAACTACCACAACTTCCTGTTTCATTGTTTATCTTAGTTCCCTTGTGTCTAGTTTACATTTTTCTTGTAATGGATCTGATTAACAACATTAGACAAAGCTGACGAGGCGTCCGCGACGTCGTAAGCGGATAAGCGGAAGCCAAGGACCGTAGATCCAATTATCTTTTGGAAGATACTCTTACAAAGAAACACACTTAAGACGTTTATAATCTCATAACAAATCAATCTTGATTTCGTCGAGTTAGACTTTAGTGAATGAAGCAACCCATTTTATTACAGACTGACATTTATCTAGCGCTGTCTGCGTGATCAATGTTGACATCTTTGGTGGTTATTTTTGACGCATATCTATTGCTTCTTTTATGATATAGGAAGGCAAACAAGCAGACGGATTCCCTGATGGTAAGAAATTCTCGCTGCCCAGAGACAGCAAAGGTGTAATGGTGCTTTGTCAGCCTGAGGCCGGGATGTTAGGCCTCGAGCAAAAGTAAATTTACCGGCTACCTTACCCTCCAAACCGGAACACGTCATGACGTTATGGCGACAGGAATAGGTAATGCGGTAGTATCAATCCGGACGCGTCGCTGCAAAACTCTACCACCTTACTAGGTGATAGTATGTCACGGTCTTAGTGACGGTAAGCCTATGCTAGCCTTTTACGAGCTGCCTGGCGGGAAGGTGGTCTATTCTGCAAAGGAACCCGGACCAACACGGGGAAAAAACAATCAACATGGTCAGGTAGGGAGGATCCACCACATTCCGTCAGGAGAGCCATGTGCTTGTTCTCCTTCTTATCACATAGAAGTACATGTTTTCGATTGAGATTGAATTTGGTGAGTAATAATGTTTGAGAACCCGTGAACGAAAACGCACAGCTTACAGTTGTTACAAATGCTCTCGATTTGGTATAGTTAAGATTAATAGTGGTCGCCCATTGGTCGAAATTCGACCACAATAAATTTAATATCTTGTTGATAAGAATGTCATCTTCAATTCGCAAGTCCAACTATTTTGTTTCCAAACTTTTTAGTGCGCCATCTATGATCTGTTATCATTATCTTCAATTATTGTTTATGTCAAATGCATGTATAAGGTAATGTTTCATTTATTGATTTAATTTACTTTATTAGCATTATTATTGAAAAATATTAGCGTTCTGCACTTTTCCCACACATAAACTACCATAGTTTTGGCATCACGTATTAATATATAGATAAAAGAGGCACCCGCCTGCCTTATATAATTATATATACTTACCTAAGGTATTTTCAAATTAGTTTTCGCTATTGCGGCTGGATATTCTACAGAATTAACTGAAATAGTAAAAAATATTTTTAAAAAATCAGACTCAAAATAAACAATTATAGCACATCTAATATGCTGCAAAAGGCAAATTTATGTATCCCCGCACGATATACTGCGAACAGCTAGGAGCGCTGTCATTTTAGATACAGTTAACTATGTTTTCATTAATTACTAATTTTTAATTATTATTTATGATTTTTTTTGTTATTTTCAAGTCTTTAGGTAAAATTTACCTAGCTGAAATATTGTTAACTAATTCAAGAATACCTTGTATATATCCTATTAATATTATAAATGCGAAAGTTTGTAAGTATGTATGTATGGATGTTTGTTACTCTTTCACGCTCGAATGGCTGAACGGATTTGTCTGAAATTTGGAAGACAGATAGCTTGTGACCTGGATTAACATATGGCTATTTTTAATCCCGATAGCACACCGGGTTTCTGTGAAAACGCGGGCGAAGCCGCAGGTAGCAGCTAGTATAAATATATAACTACCTAAAATGCTTAGTAAAACATTAAGGAGACGCAATCACAAGCAACAACTAATACCGAAAAATATTTCACAACCCACTAAAATACAAACAATGCTATCAGATTTAAGTATAACTGTCAATGTCATGTTTTCTTCACCCCAAGAATCAGTTTACGCAGCATAAACTTTTATTGTCAAGTTGGGAGGCCAAATACTCTTGTAAAAAAACAAATTAGGTCTCGAAATATATATATATAAATATATGACTACCTAAACTGCTTAGTAAAACATTAAGGAGACGCAACCACAAGCAATAACTTATACTGAAATATATTTCACAACACACTAAAATACAAACAATGCTATCAGATTTAAGTATAACTGTCAGTGTCATTTTTTTTTCACCCCAAGAATCAGTTTACGCAGCATAAACTTTTATTGTCAAGTTGGGAGGCCAAATACTCTTGTAAAAAAACAAATTAGGCCTCGAAAGCACTCAAGATTTCCATTAGCCTCTGTTGTGAAAATAATCTTCTCCTATTGAAATGAAAAAATATTTGCGCTAAGATTCCTTACAAGTTCTATTGAGGTGGAGAATCGATAGCTATTGTACCTAATTTTGAAGTTTTATGTTTATCACGTAGCTAAGTGCTGGGTAATTCATGTTGGAGCTCAGGTTTTATGATATTTTTTGCAGAAACCTGCTTTTAATAGCATAAAATGAAAAGCTCTAAGAACCATATTAAAACCGAACGTTTGATAAAACTTTAAATGCAGATTTCAACATTAAGTCATAAACAATAACAGAAAATCAAATTAAAATTTAAAAACCCCCGACACATGAACTTAATTTCCTTTGTTAATTTTTAAAATATCCGAGTATACTTGCAGACATTCGGTCAATCTCCCCACTCTCACCCCCCACAACTTTTAAACGGCTAAACCGATTTTCATCAAACATGCCTAAGAACACTGACACACAAGTAACCTTTAATACAAAAATAAAATGAAACACTGCCATGCCACAGACAGACAGAGACACAGGCAGACACGTCAAACTTACAACATCCCTTTTTTTGCGTCGGGGGTTAAAAATAAAGTATTTATTTATTTTATTATATCAACTCTCTCGATTTACTTACCTACTTAGGATTTTTTCACCAGACACTGATTCGTTGATAATGGACTACATCGAATTTTTATTATAAAAACAGCAAATAGGTGCGAATGTGGAGGTATCGCGATTTTTAACGAGTGTATATAATAAGTAGAAAATGAGGTAGGGCATGCTTTGCTGACCTTTGTGGTAAGCATAACAGATGAAAGATTAACATAGCAGATATACAATGTGAATGTGGAGTTTTGGCGCCATCGAGAGAAAAGATGGTCGAAGTTTTTTCATAATTATTGAATTTCGTGTTGATATTGAGTGAAATTAGTCAATTTTGGTGGCATTTTGTACAATTTTGTTCAGTGAAAGTGCACAAATGAAATAATCATGAAGAAATTAGCGTATCGTGTATTTCCTCGTTGCCGCCAAATCTCATTACATGAGCTTGAGTAAACAGGCCACCGCTTTGACTAATTAAAATCAATTGAAATTGATATAAAATTTTATGCAAATTTCTACTTGACTAATGGCTAAATATTAACGTGAAGGCCAAAACCTAAAGAAAGAAAGAAGAAGAATGTGAATGTGGATGGATGTAAGTACCTGTAAAGACCAAGGTTGTCATCATACGATCAAATCGCTAAGTTATTGTCCAAGGGTTGTATCAAGAGTCGCCGGCGTGTTTGTATGGAAATGTGGAAAGAAAGTATGGAATGTGGAGGAAGACAGACATATCTGCCAGGATCGTGAGATTTCGAACTCAATACTTTCTGCCTACCCGTAAGGGACTTGGCATGAAGATGTGTATGTTTGTAATGAAGAAATATACATCTTAGAAAAATATGTAGGTATTAATCTAGACGAGGTCCCTCGTCAACGGGTACACGGCGAGCCGCACACCTGGGAGTATTATATATTTATGTAAAAACTAGCTACCATTCGCGGCTTCGTCTGAGATAAATTGAGATGTAAGCTATCCTATCTTTCAAGTTGGGTCAAATTACTATCAGTGTGCAAAGGGGTTTGAACCTTTATGGCCTAATCAACCGCTGCCATTTTGTGTTTTTTTTTCAAAGTTGCGGCGCACAATAATTCCTACAAATACGGATAGGGGATACTTGTACAAAGAAAAATGTGTAAGAGTCAACATATCCTAAAGCGTCACGTTGTATACCGTGCGCTGTCATTTTGAAAAAAAAAACACAAAATGGCGGCCAGGGACTAAGCCAGGCTTCATTCAAAAAAGTTTAATCCCCCTTGATGAAAATACGTTTTGGTTGACAAACAACATGACATTTGATATAATTTTATGTATTTAAGATTTCCTCGTTTATTTACAATTACATTGCTATTTTATATGTATAAAACCGACGCGACAGTACTTGACCAATCTCGAAAAAAATCCAAGTAATCAAATAGTAGTTATAGGTCTTTAATAATGTAATTTAATATTTCTTACTCTTCTTTGCCCTAAAATTAATTTCCATATTAATACGAGTGCCATACGTATTGTTATCCATTTTATTACTTGCAATAACATTATTTAACAGAATATTTAAATGCCTTACAAAAATTTGTATCTGCATGAAGTAAAATGTAAATTGTAATAAATATATCACAGTACGATTGTGTATTTCTGATAAATATAAGACGAAATGATTACATATTAGAGTTAACTTTATTTCTAATACCTAGTTATCTAGTATCTTTTAATACGATCAAAGTCGCTTTTGTTCAAATTTAACCTAACGCATTTGTTCTAAAAAGCGATTAGCTTTCTGACACTTCGCCTGCCCCTGACGCCGCACGCTTGCTTCGCTCGCTCGGCTCGTGCGTTGTCTTTCATGTTCTAACCTAACCTAACCAAAACAAACCACACTGAAACCATATAACAATAATTGATCATTTAGTATAAAACGAATTTATGTTCTTTTTCTAGAAGTTACTTTTATGGTAAATGATGTTATGACTTGTGGAAATACGGCTTACAATCATGCTAGCAAATGATATCATTGAAATTGACTTTATGGGAAACATAGTTTCTAGCACGTGACTAATATAGTAAACAATGAGTTTGACATATGAAATTATGAGAAACAATATTATGCCTGTTGACCATTATAGCAGATGAAATTATGGCAAATGAAATTCTGGCAAACGGGTGTAACCGCGCTGCGAAACTCTACCACCTAGTAGTATGTCACGGTCTTAGTGACGGTAAGCCTATGCTCGCCTTTTACGAGCTGCCTGGTAGGAAGGCAGATGGTCTATTCTGCAAAGGAGCCAGGACCAACAGGGGGAAATTATCTATACTAACAATACCTTAAGAGGAGATTTGTTTGTTTGCATTAAATAGCCCCCGAAACTACTGGATCAATTCGAAAAAAAAATTCTGTGATAAAATGCATAATTCTTTTAAGAAATCAGGTGAAGGGACAACGGGGCTAGGGGAGAATTATTACCCTCCGTCATCGACCATACATCCCAATAGACGCCGCATATAAGGCAACACGGTTCAATCAACACATAAGTGTAATTGTTTTAATGTAGCTTATTACTTAAAAAGATATGTAACAAATAACAGTATCGACCAGGTTTGTGACCTTCTGTTAGAGGTTTCTATAACTTGGGATACAGTTTAATTTTACAGGATTTGCCGAAGTGCATATAAAACTGTAAAGGCAATACCATATTCCTACTATTTATCTGAGATGAAATTAGAAAAGAGAAAGTGTATGTTCTGTTTTGGCGTCAAAATTTCTAAACTGATTTTAATTTCACATAATTTCTAAAGTGCTAAACTGATTATATCGAAATTTTATATAGGTATTTGGGTGCTTTCCTGTATAATTAAAATAAAAATTGGAGCTGTTGCCGGTATATCATCTACACTATAATGTTTAAGAGGAAATATTAGATTGGTTGTGTTTAACAGGCTCAGAAACTAGTCAATCGATTTGTAAAAATATTTTACAATTCTATTGGTAACGTCCAGCAGAAATTATTGTTGAAGAACATATGCTACGTTACTTCTATGAAAAATTAGAAATTCGTCCACCCGCGCAAAGCCGGGACAGATCGCAAGTTATTAATAAATTAAATTATACTTAGTTCTAATAAGTAATTAATCTTTAAATAAATTTTATATTAATAATATTCGAATATAATATCAATAAATAATTTATTAGTTTTCATAAACATTGAAATATTCGCGCATGTGGTAAAATATCACCTCTGTGGTATTGCCCATGACTATCCAAATCCAAACTAGTTCCCACAATGTGACAGGTAGCAAGCGAATCACCAACTGGACACATATTTCACTTTTCCTATTTTTTTGGGGGTTCGAACCCAGGACCTCAAGAAGTCAAGACTGACCCCAAACCGCTAGACCACAAAGGCGAAATATTTTTATAACATCTTTTTGACACACATATTTTGCAAATCAATTATTTTCATTTAATTTTATTACCATACCTCGCCCACATAGTCAATTTATTTAATATTTAGCTCCCCAACTCTATCTATATTAATTTTTTTAGGTAAAAAGTTGACTATATCCTTCTCCAAAGTTAAATCTATTTTCGCCCGAGACTCATTAACAGCCAGACCTTCATTTTAAAAAAGCTGAAATTTTTTTACCGTATGAAACAATAAAAGTACAAACGATGAGGCTCAAACGAAGTTCGGTTCATCTTGCCTTTGGCAGGTATCAAATGTCAAAAATGTATAAAACACCGTCATATTTTCGTTTAATTATAAGGAGCAGAGTCTTTGCCATTAGTTGGTACAGTTTTCGTTCGGTGAGTTACGTGTCGAAATCAATGACACTTTTGCTCTAGAAATGTGTTTCTTTTAGTTGCCAATAGAGGCGCTGTTCAAAGTTTTCATATAATTAATTTAAAGAGACGATAGCTAGTATAGTAGACTTGACAAGTTGTAAACTCATGGTAAGAGCTCTGTTTATCATATTTTATCCAAAACAGTGTAGGTGTTCAATTCACCTGCCAGATATTTGTAACCTTAGAAACCCTTTGTCAGATACCTTTAAACTTTATTAATGGTAATGGCACTTAAATTTTATTATTATTAATTGGTTTAGAAAATATATGTATAAAAACAGCATACGTCAACTAACAAATGCTTTAAAATAAGTGCGGTATGGCCATGAAAAAGAATAAAAGGAACTCAAACTATAATTTATGTAAGGTTTAGCTTTTGATGTCCAACATATACAGGGTAACATCTAAAGCACCAGCCAAATTTTGAGAAACGGTTCGGAATCTGTAACATTTTCACAGAAAAGTTTAAAAAAAAAAATTATCCGACGCAAAATACAAAATACATGGTCATAACCTAAACAAAGCATAAAACAGGTTCCCACCGATCGTAGTCGCATGTAGGTTGGTGACATCATAACTAGTACTAGGTACAACATAGCGTAACAAGTGAAGCACTATTGCGGACTATTGCATATATTTAGGTATATTTATAAAAGTAAATATTAGAATTTGGCAATAATATTTAAAATACATTATCATTTAAGCTTTTATCCTTTTTTATTAAAATTTAGGTGGTTGTTTCAAAGTAAACTTGTATATAGTGCACATAAACTTATATGCAAAGTTAATAGCAATAGAAATGTACAAATGAACAAAATAAAATAATCAATTCGTATTAATAATTCAATGTCAAATCCTAGATATTCTTTGTAGGACAAACATAAAGTATTGTTCGATATTGTATCGAATAAAAATCATGAAAAAGATATAGCCCTTTGATGAAACGTATTGTAGCTAAAAACTATTTCGATAACGTTAGTTTTGAAACGAAAAATCGAAATCGGTCGATTAATTTTGCGGTTTTGTTGCCACACACACAAAGACACACATTCACGCATATACACACACGCATTCAACTTTAACAACGTTAGATCTTGCCATTTTCATAGCCTGTATACTTTCATACGTTCCTGAAGATAACTTCCATAACATAGCTTTACATCAGCTACATCTATGATCACTATACAAACGGTTGCCTATTATAAAAAAGCTTACTTGTTTTCTATTTCATAAAATAAAAAAATGATAAAAAGATCACAATTATGATTGCCTAAAATAATAACGAAGGGTAAAATGGGTATAAAAGGACAGCGTTTCATAAAAGGCGCACTTAGATTGTTTTTCACCTGAACAGCAGGACGTACAATCAAATCAGTTGCCAAGGCTTCTTGCTGTATAAATTAGGATGGAGGTTGGTAAATTGGGAAACGTAGCTTGTCCGGAAATTGAAAAACTTCACCGACGCCTCCTTTATTTTAGAATTTGACAACATTTTTTCCGTGAAATAAATTTTGTAGAGCACCACGTGGCAATTTATACGGTTTTATTAAACTTGAACAGATAGTAAAATGTATTCATTGCTTGGTTGCTTTTAATCGACTTCAAAGAACAAAAAACATTGACTTCAAATGCATAAATCTGATTTTTTACTAGTCTTTATACATGGTGGTAATTCTGGCCGAGTGCTAGTTGCTCATCCAGAATAGAAATCATCGTCTAATCAATGCCTCAATGCCATAGTAATATTTTGCATCTACCCTCATAGCAATTTATATAGTTTTATTGAGATTGAACAAATAGTGAAACGTACTATTGCTTGGTTGTACTTTTAATCGACTTCAAAAGAGATATTTTATTTGACTTTAAAAATGGAAGTCTTATCTTCATGTGTCTTAACGATGTTGAGATGTAAAAAAAAAAGTTGAGATGTGACAGCCTCATTGCCCACTGGTAGTAACCCTGATAGAGTGCTGTGTAGTAGCTCGTCTGGAATGGAGATCACCGCATAAACAATAGCACCAGTTCTCATCTATGTTGAAGGTTGCTGAAGGGTTCAGGTGTAGGTTACCCGCAATACTTGCACGTGCAAAATGACACCAGCGAGCGATAGGTGCATTTGAATATCAAAATCTAGATCTGTAAAAAATTTGTAAGCTGTTTTTTTCAATTTCAACTGAAGATTACATTAAAAAAAAACGACTACTTCTGGCCTAGTGGCGTACAAATATTTTTATGAAAAAGTACACTTTAAGAAAAAAAATGGAGCAATCAATTTTACCATCTCACGCACGTACGCAGACATTTTGGGTTCAATGCAGAACTAGTAATACTCTGCTACTATTACTACTACTCTCCTACCCATATTTATGTCATCATCATAAGTACATTTCAAGGAAACTATTCATTTAAATTAAATACTATTAAATCGTGTCGAATTTTAATTAAATCTAAATTATGTTGTTGTAGTAATCATCAGAAATTTTAATACAAACAATTTAATCTAGCGGTCCAGGTGTGTCCAACATAAGGTTTTGACTTCATGAGGTCCCAGATTTGATTACCGGATAGGGCAAAAGAAAGAAAACGTGGTTCTTCTAAGTTTCTAATAAAAAAAAATGTTGCTCGGTTTTGGATGTGTGCGCGGTTGGCAATAGGCTTGCCACCTATCACATTGTGGGACTTAGCATCTTCGGCTAGTCGTAGGTGCCCTGGTTGTTCCTCTGCCTACCTCTTCGGGGATATGTGCGTAAAGTTACTTACTAACTTTAATATTTTTTTTTGTTTGTTACAGTTTCGATGTCAGAGGCAGATCATTTAATAAAGCACTACAATGGTCAGACCCAGGGGCTTTTGGACCTCGAGCCTATTTCACAAGCGTCTCCCAGCCCGCATCACTCACCTTGAGTTCAGTGCAATTAGATGATGAAGGCACCTACAGATGTCGGGTGGATTTCAAGAATTCCCCTACAAGAAACTTTCAGATCCGTCTGTTAGTTATAGGTAAGTTTGATAAGTTTAGAAAGATTTTCTTACATGGTATTCGTTGACGGCAGTTGAAAGCCGCCCTTTACAAAATTCACCATGTAATGAAACTCGACCTCTCTCAAATTCAGCAAACCATTGCCTACCAGTGCTCAAACAAGTTGCTTCTCATCCAAAAGCATTTTTAAGACAAGCGGCATAGCTTTGCGGAGAAAGACAACTTTTAAAATCATAAAAAAATCATCGCTCTAAAATCTTTTCGACTTAATTCCATTTTCGTTGCGTAGTTTGAATTTTAATGTGTAATGAAAAAACAATTGACAAATGATTTCCCGCCAATTGTTTTTTTTATTACTAAGAAGGTTGCAACGTTTTAAAAATATAACATTCGAAATTCAAATACTTTCGAATAGCTAGAAGTGCTTTTATTGTGCCCCATGTATGAGCTTTGAGGCTCGGGTTCTATTTTTGATAGGGTGGACATTTTTTTCATGAATATTCTAGACCTAGAATTTGTTGTCTTGTGTCTGTTATGTTTATTATAGTGCTCATTTAAGTGTTTCTATGGTTTAGTATTATTGACAAACACCAAAACACAAACGTATGATTTGATTACTATAGAGTTAAATTAATATGCATATTATGTAATTTGTAAAAAGATATGTACTTAGTATTATAATTATAGGGATACCATCTATAACTATATTCTAAATTTATTTGTACTTAATTTAATAAGACCTGATTTCCGTGGTCAACTCATCATGCCTGAAAGAATGGACCAATTTTGTTATTTGTTTTTTTGTTGTCAAAATCAATGTCAGGAAAAGAGGCTTTAGAGGGAAAATAGCTTGAAAAATGGGAAAAACCATTACTTACTTTCTCCATAAATACTGTAAGTAGCTTTTAATGTGAAGCAATACAAAGTGCACCGGGTCGGCAAGTAGTTACTTAATTAAATTAGTTGAAATTTTGTTTAAATTTTGTTATCTTTAATTTTTGCAAAGTAATGAATTTCAAATCCTATACAAAAGATCATTTCAATCACATTTAAACTCAACAAACGTAAAAATCATGGACAATTCGAAAACCGATAAGCAAATAGATAATTACTGTTAAAAGAAAGGATACAATTACAAAAAGATAAAAGACAAAATCAAATCTTGTTTGAAAATAACTTTGAAGGCGACGAAAGTGAATCATTTAATAATTACGAATCGCAGGAGATTCGCGGGTAATGACATCCCGTGACATTTTGATAATTAACTGTCATCCAGGAGCCTGAGGTTGCCGGGATGATAAAATAAACGGACAATGACTGACATAATACCCAAGATATCAAATTCAAAGCAAATTACATTTGAAAAGATAAAAAGTTTGATTTAACATTTATTTTCACATAAAATTTTGTGTTATTTTTATATTTTTATTTTCTAAGTTCATTTTGATAGGTCAAATATTATATGTCGCTGTGCTACGGCTGAGATAGTATATTGTGCAAGTCTACCAGTTATCCTCTTACTGTAGCTACAGAGATAGGTAAGATAGTGGATCCTTACATAGTAGCGGTCCGGGTGTTGGAATCGCCTCTGTGGTCTAGCGGCCCGAGTGTTGGACTTGACTGCATGAGGTGCCGCGTTCGGATCCCGGGTCGGCCAACACAAATAAAATTGGATTTTTCCAATTTTCTAATAAAAAATGTTGGTCGGGATTGGAAATGTGCCCGGTTGGCGATAGGCTTGCTATCACATTGTGGGACTTAGTGTCTTCGGCTAGTCGTGGGTGCCTTGGTTGTACCTCTACCTACATCTTCGGGGATATGGGCGTGAAGATACTTATTTACTTATCCTTACATAGTACTCTACCACCAATGGCTTTGTTGATAGTAAGTGCTTGCCTCTTTTATACTGCAAGAAAGGATGGTAGATGTCATAAGTTATTAATATATATATATGTAATATAACAACACTAGGAAGCTATTTAAATTCTATGTTGTAACAAATTTTCATATTATTTTAAGAAAAAAAAATACTTCACACAGGATTTTTACGTATTAATGGTAAAAAAAATTGTGAAAATTGCAGATTCTGTCTTTTCTCTATCTTCTTTTCAAAACCACCTCAAAACAAATTTAAAATTCAAAATATATTTATTTACGTAGAACCATACAAAGATTCTTGTGACGAGTCTATATACTCGTAATTCTAAAAACTACCACCGGATCGAAATGTAAGACAGTTCCTAAAAAATCGAATTTTTTGAAATTTTAAGTATGTAATCATGTCAGTGATCTAATGGTCCTGTACTAGCTTTAATTTTCGCGAGGTCCTACATTAGCTTCCCTGATTATACAGAATTTTCTCAGACCATCAAACTATAATCTACGAATAAATAAAATAAACTTATCAAGTCGATAGTTTACCAAACTGACATAATCACGAACAACTACAAACTTTGCACTTTTATCTCAAAAACTCCTGCAATAATTTAAAAATAGAATCTGATTTGCAGCCATTAAACGCAAATTCAAAGAGTTCTTTGTGTCACTTTTCTGTAGAAAATTTCTCGTAAACGTAAGCATTTTAAAGAAAAACCCATAGGGAGCTTTTGAACAAATTACCCCATTGAAGGCGACGAAAGACGTAAGAAAAGAGATGAGTGAAGTAAATTTTCCCCAGAACAAAGAATTTAAAGTAAGCCTCCATACATGCAACTACATGAAATCCATTAGGCAACTCGTGCCAAGAGGCAGTTTTGCGGAGAATCTTTTATTAGCAAAGGGACGGCTATACAAAGAACTCGGCTGTAATCATGTTCTGTAATATAATAAACTCGATTACTTCTGCGAGGAATAAGAATCAACAAGCGTAAAGATTTTTATTTGAAATGAAGGTTTATAAATAAGATATTATCAATGATAATATAAAATCTTCAGCTTCAATATTAATATTTCAACATGTCGAGGCCAAATGTTTAATTTGTGAGATAAAAAAATAATTTTGTTTCTTGTGAATGATTAAAAACATCTTAAAGAAATGAAATAAAATTAATTAACTTCCGTGTTTAATTTATTTATAAATATTTATGTATCTTACAATTTTAAATCATAGCACTTATTAAATTTTTAATTAATGTCATTGAGATTTTTAATAAGCTTCTGTATTTATTATAAAATAATGTCATGATTTCGTTAATTACATTAAGTTTATAATTATTATGAAAAACATTTTATGTATTCATGCTTGTCAGCAAGAAATCTTTTACACTATAATATTATGTTTTCTTTAATATAAAATCAAGAACATTGTTTCGAATGTTTTCAATAGAAGTGATTTCAGATTATCAGGAATTTGGTTATACAGGGTGACATTTAAAGTACCAGCCAAATTTTGAGAAAGGATTTGATGTCAATAATACTTTTGATCTATGAAGTAATTAAAAATAATAATAAAAACAATTTATAAATTTTACTCAACGTACAATACAAGTTGCATGGTTAAAACATCCCACAGACTGCAGTCGCATTCGCTAGCTGGTGACCTCATGATTCATACTAGATACGACACAGCGTGACAATAAGTGAAGCGTTTTTGCGGTCTGTTTTAAGTGAATGTATATAAAAGTAAATATAACAAGTGTGTGTGTAAAGTGCGTTATTCCTAATACTTCAGCGTTTGTTTGAAACCAATTTTGAGTTTTTCATTCATCATAATATACATGTAAAGTTATACATATTATACATTATACAAGTTAAAAATAAAGCCACCATTATATTAAACACATTATTATCAAGCCACATTTTGAGGATGGTTTAGAATAGGTATACCAAATACATAATTTGTTATATATATATATATATAATGCAAAATACATTCAACTATTGGATTACTCTTGAATCTAGATTTTATGCAAATTGGGAATTGGAACATAATTGAACGCAGCACTAGCAAATGACCTTACTTTTGCTCGAGGCCTAACATCCCGGCCTCAGGTTGGCAACGCACCATTACCAACTTTGGTGTCTCTAGGCGGCGTGAATTTCTTAACATCAGGAAATCGGTTTGCTTGTTTACCTCCCAATATCATAAAAAAAAGATTAACAATTATTTTAGCTGATTCGTTGTTTTTTTTTTCTACCTAAATGTTAATTATCAGCTACTAACGTGATCAAGAGTACCTAATATGAAATATCCGATTCCTATTTCTAATTTGATAATAGATTCTAGAGTAACACTGCTGATTCCCGCTGACCGCAGTCGTCACGCAGGCTTGTATGACTCGTACTAGGTACGATATAATGTAAATACAAATTAAGTATTTTTGCGGACTATTATAAATGAATGTCTATGAAAGTAAGTTTTGAATTTTGACAACAATGCTGAAAACTGGAGTTGTACTATTATAGGAGTTTATTATATTAAAGTTTTACCGGTCCTTTAATAGTAGCAATGTATATGATTGTTAAAACCGATAGATCTCTGAATACTGGCATTAATGTTTTACTAGAAACAGTCCGAGCTAGTGTTGAGCATAATATAATTGCTGATGACATTTTGTGATATCATTAATTTTACTTTTGCAAAAAAGTTGTCTGAAAAAGAAAAAAAATATTGAGCTGACTTTTTGAGTTCACGAAGTTAACATTTTCAGAAGTCTAAAAAAATTCCTCAGACAGGCTTTGACTTGTAACCCTTATATATTTAATTAGCAAGGTTAATATTAAGTTAAAGTAAGTAAGTATCTTCACGCCCATATCCCCGTAGGGGTAGGCAGAGGCACAACCCACGACTAGCCGAAGACACTAAGTCCCACAATGTGATAGGTGGCAAGTTTATCGCCTACTGGGTACATATCCAATCCCGAGCAACTTTTTTCTTTTAAATTAGAAAATTGGAAATATCACATTTTCTTTTTATTGCCCGACCCGGGATTCAAACCCGGGACTTTATGAAGTCAAGTCCAACACTTGGACCGCAAGACCACAGAGGCGATTAAGTTAATAAAAGGTATATTTATACCTGTATCATTAAAAGTTAGGCTGAGGTACAACCAGGGTACTCATGACTAGCTGAAAATACTAAGTCTTACAAACTACAATGTGATGGGTGATAAACCTATTACAAACTGGGCACATTCAAAACGTTGTTTTTATAAGCAAATTGAAAAAACACATTTTCGTGTGCCGACCCGGGGTTTGAACCTCATAAACCTCAGGGACCTCATAAAATCAAGTCCTACAATGGGCTGCTAGACCACTTAGGAGACAATGCGTGAATTTACAGTGTAAAATAAATAAAAAAAGTAAAGAACAGCAGTAAATTTAATATAACCCAGACGTAAACTCGAATAACGATGTGGTCAGCTGGGCGTTCGTACTTATTACTATTCTGAAGGATAAAATAAGTAGATAAGGATTAAGGGTCACTACACGCTTACCCCTGTCAGGTGATGATGACCTTTTATCTAATTACCGCTCTAATGTCAGACACTGCACTTATTAACCCTACTCTTATTAAAGCCCAACAGAAAAGACGGATGTTATACGTCTAATTCGCGCGCGCGTTTGTGTATATGTGTGTGTGTGTCTTTGGCATCATACTCTTTAATGGATTAGATTATTTTTGGCGCCATCGAGAGAAAAGATGGTCGAAGTTTTTTCATAATTATTTAATTTCGTGTTGATATTGATTGAAATTAGTCAATTTTGGTGGCATTTTGTATGATTTTGTTCAGTGAAAGTGCTCAAATGAAATAATAATGAAGAAATTAGCGTATCGTGTATTTCCTCGTTGCTGTCAAATCTCATTACATGAGCTTGTGTAATGAGGCCGCCGCTTTACCCAAAAGCCTGACATGACTTACTGACGACTTATGACTGATGACTAATTAGAATTGATTAAAATTTATATAAAATTTGACGCAAATTTCTACTTGACTAATGGCAAAATACTAACGTGAAGGCCAAAACCTAAAGAAAGAAAGAAAAAGAATGGATTAACAAATTTCGTTGAAAATTTTGTTTCAAATCATAGGTCATCGAGACGGTACTTGCCGAATTTTATTTACATCTAGGTTTTGTTGAGGCTTATTTAGTTTTTTTTTATTTTAATTTTTAATTTTTAGTGTTACACCCATTTCGTGCTCTGGATAAAACTAGTCTCTAACTCTAAATTAGGTAAACTATGTGCTAGGAACATTTTGTTTTCGTGGATCCTAAATCCTCATGGATACCCGCCAGCTTCGGTTGAAGTGACGGGTTATGTCCGACATAACTTTACCTACCTACCTACTTACCGACTAAAACCCCACGGTGTCCACTCCTTCGCCAGGGCTGCAGAAACTCTTTCGCATATATCTGCTGCCCCGGCAGCGCTGGATCTGCCGATCCCCATCAGGTAGCCCCTCTTAATAGGGGGCCGCATACTGTCAGAAAAATTAAAATTAGTAAAAAAATTCATCGAAAATTGGTTTGAAGGGATATAGCCAGTATTTTTAAGTATAGCATGTGCAATGTAGCAGAAGTAAAAATGTAGCAGATATTCAAAATCCAAAATAAAAGAGCCAATACAACTAGAACACAGTTTAAAACTTCATGAAGTTATTATTTGAAACATCACCCGACAAAAATTATTGACTACCTGCACCAACAATTATTAAGGTCGTCGGATTTAGCGAATCCCTACTAATATTATAAATGTGAAAGTAACTCTTTCTGTCTGTCTGACTGTTACGCTTTCACGCCTAAACCAGTGAACCGATTTTGACGAAATTTGTCACAGAGATAGAATAAACTCTGAGGAACAACATAGGTTAATTTTTATTGCAAAAATAGGGGAGAATGGGTAAAACGAGGGGATGAATGTTCATATGGAATTTCGTCATTTTTAAAGCTGTAACAGTGAAACTTTGTATTTTGACACTTTATATTTAGACACTTTATGATAAATGAAAGAACATAGGCTACTTTTTATTGCAAAAAATGCGGGAGAACGAGTAAAAAGAGGGGACGACTGTTCATATGTAAATTCGTCATTTTTAAAGCTGTAACAGTGAAACTTTATATTTAGACACTTTATGATAAATGAAAGAACATAGGCTACTTTTTTTTCACTAAAAAATGAAGGAGAATGGTTAAAAAGAGGTGATGAATGTTCGTACGGAAAAATCGTCATTTTTGAAGATATAACAGTGAAACTTTGTATTCAGACACTTGATTAGGAATGAAAGAACATAGGCTACTTTTATAGCGAAAATTGGGGGAGAAAATGAGGGTAAAAACAGGTGATCAATGTTTGTATGTAAAATAGTCATTTTTGAAAATATAACAGTCAAACTTTGTATTTGGACACCTAATGAGGAACAAATGAACATAGGCTACTTTTTATAGCGATAATTTAATCAAAAGTATACTTATAAACCTTATTATAAAATAATATAAACATGGAAACGTGCAAAATGTCCACGTTGCCGCTAAATGTGTTTAGTATAGACAAATCAATTTTCCAGATTTTTCTATTAATAAAATGAACCGAAACTCGCCTTTTAGTACTAAGTTGGTATAAAAACATGAAGAGCTCGGAACCAAAATCTATACTATCTATACTAATATTAAAAAGATGAACAGTTTGTTTGTTTGTTTGCTTGAATTTTCAGTATTTTATTGAAGAAGTCTATAGGCTATACATCATCACGCTAAGATCAATAGGAGCGGAGCACCAATGACAAATGTTTTAAAATCGGAGGATTTTTCCCTATTGAGAGTGTGCGCTGCGTTAACGGTGAAAGTTTCATAAATGAAAAATCATGTATGAAAGAATTGTTCCCCTTTAAAAGTCCTAAAAAAGTCCGTGACAGCACATTTATGTCTTTTAAGGTTAGCTCACTATAACCTTTCTAGTGCTAATCAAATTTGTTTCAAAATAATGCATTATTTGCAAAGGTTATTTTATAAACACGATGTTAATCCTTATCCAAAAAAATACGTCATTTATCACAAGTATTTAATTTAAAACAAAATTGCATTTCACATCACTCGATTCAAATGGATATCTTAAGAGATATCGCAGTTTTAAAATAACACTATCAAATAGAATATAATCACTACGTTAACACTATAGTTTAAAGACCGCGTGGTATGTGCGTGGTTGACTCCTTATGGAACGGTTGTGCTCGGTGCACTACTTTCTAAATTTATTCTTTCCAGAAAGTCATCGTGTAATACTTTTTAGATGATATTTAAAAAAAAAATAGATTAAAGTTTGAAGAAGGACTTAGGCCGTTTTTCATCTTAAAATTTCAACGGGTAGCGTTGGAGAGCTAAATATTAAATATAAAAAATACGCGGGCGAAGCCGCGGGCAGCAGTTGGTAATCTATATATACTTCTATGTATTAGAATAGTTGACTAACACCCATAACATAAGCATATAATTTGCTTACTTTGGGGTTAGATTCAATTCGTGTGACTTGTCCAGGGATATTTATTTATATTTATTTATTAGTTACATGTAAAAGAAAGTCGGGTTTGTTGTTGTTTGTCTTCTCCCCGAATAGCAGAATACTTTTTAATACAATAAAAACCAAAAAAAATATTAAAGATGAATCAGTCATAATAGTTAAACCGATTAGGCTGAAAATTGATGGAGAGGTAGCTTAGAACTGGGAGAAGGACATGGGGTATATTTTATCCCTTACAGTAGCGAGGAAACTAGGAAAAACGACATTTTAATTTTTCTCATACAAACTGAACGGGCGGAATGATGTTCACCGGAAAAGCTAGTTAAAAATATATCGTTATACGGCATTTAATAAGTACTAAATTGTCATTAAGCATATTTAAAATTGAGTTATTCTGCTCAATTGAATATTTCATCTTAACATACGAGTTTGTTTACTTATTTATTGTTTATGCAAATAGAAAGGGAGTCCAGGACGATAAATGTCCCTCTATCATCATGACAATTTATTGAATATTGTCTAACAGAGGACGAAGAATAAAAAGGACATGTGACGTACATATTCTTATTATTATAATTTTTTAAATCATAATTTTTATAATAAAAATTATTA
>NJDC01003031.1:0-21785 GCA_002245475.1 Calephelis virginiensis
AAAATGAAAGCATAAAAATTAAGTGAATTGCATATAATATGTTATATGGTAAAAAATGGTAGGTACCAGTAATTTGGTACCCACCGTATTATGAGGAAATATAGTTAAATTATTATATATTGGGAGTACGGTAATCCACAATAATAAAATACTTTTAAAACGTATATTAGACTTTTAAGTATAAAACAGTAAAATACACAACTTAGTAGTTTTGATAAATGTACACGTATCGTTGCATACCTAAATAATAACCTTAATTAAAATTAACATCTTTTTAAATAGGTATTAAAAAAATGATCACTGATTTTCTTTATAAACTAGGTAATGTAAGAAATTTAGGTATATAATATTCAATGGAAGTTCAGTTTACAGATTTTAACATACATATTCTTATTAAATTTTAAAGACCAAGCCGCTCCCTTAGAATGTTAGTGATATGACTCAAAGTTATTGTTTATTCTGATTCTGTATTAAACAGTCTTATTTAAAAAATTAGAACCCTATCGTGAAGAAGTGCTCGGATCATAAGTAAAAAGGGATAATTTATATCTTTTAACTTAGGCTTTGGAACATAGTATGAAAACGACCAAATCAGTAATGTCTGAAAATAATTCGAGACAGGATATGTTTAACATCAACGGATCTCGAATTACGTCGGTTTATTGCAAATAACAGCGGTGTACTTACAACACCGTTATTTGCACCACATTTATTTATTATTATATATTACTTTTTTGATATATTATTAGATATATAAACATATTTTTAAAACAGGTCTATTTATTACGAAATATTTGTAAGATTTTGTGGACGTTTTTAGATTAAGTGTTTTTTTTTGTAAAAGTAAAACCAAAGCAAAGTACCTTTACACCCGTTTCCCCGAGGCAGAGGTTCAATCAGTACACGCACGGCTAGCCAAAGACACTAAATCGCACGATGTGGTGTGTGTGTGTCCCGGAAACGACGTTTTTATTTGAAAAAGTATCTGCACGCCCATATCCCCGAAGAGGTAGGCAGAGGTACAACCAAGGTACCCACAACTAGCCGAAGACACTAAGTCCCACAATGTGATAGGTGGCAAGCTTATCGTCAACCGGGCACATTTCCAATCCCGACCAACATCTTTTTATTAGAAAATTGGAAAAATTCAATTTTCTTTTTGTTGGTCGACCCGGGATTCGAACCCGGGACCTCATGCAGTCAAATCCAACACCCGGACCGCTAGACCACAGAGCCGACTTTTTATTTGAAAATCAAATTTTATCTATGTTGCCCGACCACGGGATTCCAAAAGTTAAGTCCTATACTGGATTGTTTCTTTGTGAAAAATTAAAGAGGCCTAAACTATAGAAAGTACCATGACAATAGTTTTGCAATATTATGGCTTATTTTAAATCTGTTTTTCACTTGACCAAACTAAGTATTTAAATTATACTGAAATTTAAATGTGCTACAGATATATACACATAGGATCAATGTACAGATATGCAAAAACAAAATCAATAACTTTCAAAGACACACGTAAAAAAGATACTTGACATTACCTACTCAAAAATACACGTTTCTAAAAACAACATTTCCTACAAATTGCTACTTTTATTAGGTCACCTTTATTCTAAGCGTGCGAAATAATCCTTATTTATTTACATAATAGGTATATTACTGGTATAATATTCACTTGTCATGTTAAATGATCTTATTTTGCTCTTGTTAACAAAGTATAACAGACAAATTTAAAACAATAGAATACCGAGAATAAATAATATCTACTCCACTATAGGCTTCGATTAATAATTACGTACTTATTATGACAACAGAATTGAGCATTCAATAATAAATAAAAAGTTTAAAATCAAAACCATAGTTATTTTGTTCTTTGTTTTAAAGCTTTATTTGTAAAAGGAGTATTCATGCGACAGCTCATTTTTTAATTGCACGAAGCATAATATTACAAACAATAGGATCCTCTATATGTACAATCTGGTACAAACCGATTCAACGATTAGGAAGTAGTTTATAAAGTTAAGAAAGATATTAGTTAAAACTCTACATTTAATGATTTAAAGTCAAATGACTAAGTTGTAATGAAGTTTTGGTCTTATCTAAACATTAAAAAAAGTAATGAGTATGGTTATAAAACACCAGATTTTTTTGCACAAAAATAGATCTACAAGGGTATCTTACATAGCGATAGAAGGATAGAATAGATCACTTTTTGCAATTAATGGTTTATATAGGTACTTATTTTACTTTAAATTATCTTGATCCAGTGGTCTCATTAATTAGGTCATCTTAAGTTTTTATGAACAAGGCTTAAAATTAGTATTAATCATAAACAAAAGGTGCTTAACTGACTTTTAAATTACAATTGAACACCCAAAAATCTTACCAAAGTACTGTAATGCGAAAAAACAAAGGGAACTCCAAAAGACTTGCTAACACTACAGGACTATGTTGTTAGTTTAAAAAAGTATTTTACGAAAGATTTTCATTAAAAATATAATGAATAACCACCTTTAAAATATGATGTATATTTTTAAGTAATTATACAAAATAATAATTAGTAACAGCAATGACGTCACACGCCACGCGATACCGCAGGCCGTCAGAAGTTACTGTCGAAAACGGCCATGGATCTTGAAATTTCTTCATCACGTATACAGCAGTCAAGAAATTCGTCCAGCGTCAGCACACCATCACGATTCAAATCCATTTTCTGGAATAGATAATAATTAATACCTATTGTAGTTATCTATGAGATGTATCAATTTAGGTATCTAATTGGATTTTATAATTTTGTGTAGTAAAAACAAAAGTTGATAATGATTTAATGATCCCATTTTAAAATAAAAGAGGAGACATTAACAAATAGACGTCGTACCATTTGTCATCTTTCTACGAACAAACCTTAGTCCTAGGAAATATGTATTTCATAACAGTTAACATTTCTATGAAGCTGAGTGTACTTTTTTAAAATAATTATCAATCACAGATTATTGAAGGAAATTGTGCCCAATAACAAGTTCTTTTTAAGCATAAGTAACGTGTGGTAGTTGCAAAAGCCAGAAAAGAAAAAGAAAGAAAGCATAAGTAGTTAGTTTCTTGATTGTTGTTGTTGTTTTTTTAATTTTATCCCAGTCGGGGAAAGGCAAAGGATCTGAGTCCATACAGCCACATCTTCCGTATTAATAAATCTTTTTCATGTTATATATTTTCAATTTATGTCTTCCGTATTAATTCTTTATTTCAGTCATTAGTCACTATTTACACAGTCTTGTCTGGGTCTTGAGTAAAGCGGTGGTTTCGTTACACAAGCTCGTTTATGAGATTTGGCGGCAGCGAGGAAATTCACGATACACTAATTTCTTCATGATTATTTCATTAGTGCACTTTCACTGAACAAAATCAAACTAATTCCCACATAAATTGACCAATTTTACTCATATTTTACACTAAATTCAATAATTGTGAAAAAATTATGACCATCTTCATTCACGATGGCGCCAAAACTCTCCGTTAGTTTCTTGATTTTTCTTTATTTTTTTAGTTATTTTTTTTTTATTTGCCCCTTTCTGGGGCCGGCTAAGACCTTTAGGCCATGCTTCCACGTCTTCCGTATTACTTATTTCTTGTACAGTCATTAGTCACATGTCTTCCGTATTAATTATAATATATAAACTTAGTTACTCTTATACAGTCACTATTTACAAAGTCACGTCAGGGTCTTGAGTAAAGCGGTGGTCACTTTACACAAGCTCACTTTGGAAGATTTGGCGGCAGCGAGGAAATTCACGATACACTAATTTCTTCATGGTTATTTCATTTGTGCACTTTCACTGAACAAAATCAAACTAATTCCCACCTAGAATAACTAATTTTACTCATAATATACACTAAATTCAATATTGTGAAAAAATTGCGACCATCTTCATTCACGATGGCGCCAGAACTCCATTTTTTTTCTTTATCATTTCTCAATCCTTTAACACGTTAACTGTTCCCATACATAGTTTTTCGAAAACCGGAATGTCTACATTATTTTTTGTGATATTCTGTTTCAAATCAATACAAAATAAATATGTCTGATTTAAAACAAATTACTTGGTTTATTACATCTTTTACATGTACCGTATTCGGTACACGGACTTGTCGAGTTGAAGCAGCGTGTACACTTAGCGTGTACCGTGGACTTGTGAATGGCTAATTGTTACAAAAAACACCCTTTTTCTATTAATATTCTTGTTTATGGTCACAAATTGACATTGAGAGAAAGTAACAAATACTTTTAAACACTTTTAGCCAATTATTGTCAAATGATTAAAGTGACAACTCAGCCCGTTTTAACGCCAATTTTTATAGTGTTATAAAAATAGGTAACATTGCAGAACTTAGCCGACGAAGATATCAGAAAAGTGTTGGAGGACTGTGATGGTGAAGGTACACTGAATGAACACAATGAAGTGTATTTGTAGGATCTATTTGAATTTCACATTTTTGAAAAAATATTCTCAAAGTAAGGGGCATATCTGTACGAAGACGACGCGTTGGCTGTTATAAAAACCTATTGACCAGGGAAGTTTTTCAAAAGATGCGAGAGCTAAAGCTAAAAGAGTGACAATACACTATAATAAATGTAAAAAGACGTACTGTCTTCAATGTTATTCTAAAGTTCCTTTGCATCGATAAAGCATTTGCACTAGCAAACACTTGCTTTTTTGAAACATTACCCTCATTTAGAAAGAAAAAAAAAACATGTATGTCATGTTTTCCATTTTTTGCATTCATTGGTGTCCTGTTGACACGTCCTGAAGTAAGAGCGCATAGAAAGAGATAGGGGCGAGTGTACCGTTTACGGTACACTGAAATGGTGGACCCGCGCGGCGTGTAATGTATTCGGTACATTGGACAGGCAACGTGTTAAAGAAGTATAATCATTCTTCTTTGAAAGTGAAAAGACTAGAACAATAATGTTTGCCAAAAAGGCGCCACTATTAATGAAGTTTTAGCTGTCCAACTGAAAAAGATGAGCTCTCAACAAAATGTTCCTGACATTGACTGTGTCAGAAGTAAGTAGATCAAGTCATGACTTAAAAAAGGAACTACATTCGAATATTTATTAGAAATTCATTCGATACAACATTTAAATTTAATTAATCATAGTATAATAACAAAGTGTCTGTACTTTCTGCATACTGTTGCTAATTCTATGTTTTAAATTAAGAACCATCACCCTTAAATATTTGTAGTTGTTTAAAAATATTTAGATAAACTGACCTGGAAGAGTCTTTCGACTTTTTCTCTCACTACCTCTTCATCGACTATTGGCTCCACTATCTTCCCCATTAAATCATAAATTGCAGAAACTATTTCAGTCATTTCCTCTTTAGTGATGTACCCATCTCCGTTTATATCGTATAGTGTGAACGTCCATCTCAATTTTTCTTCTAATGTCCCTCTTGATAATATTGACAGTCCAGTAACGAACTCCTGTAAAAATGTGCAATAATTATAGACATTATGAGACATTCACATTACTACTCAGTCACATTATTTGAATTTGGATAATTTGGGATCTTCGCCTCTTGTGTGAGTATACGTATAATGTGCTACTCTATCCTTGAAATCGAAATTTAGAACACTTTCACCTTATTGGACCGGGTGCGCTGTTTAGTGCAAAGAGTAGGTACCTATATAAATACTACGTAATAAGAGGCGGGACTTGCATAGATACATAGCAAACCGGAATTTGTATAAAGTTTACTTGAAAAGGTATAACCCGTATAATTTAAAAGTAAGTCTACAGGCATTCAGATATAAGGCATCTAGTGTCATATGATTTGGGCGAATAAAAAACATAGCAAACTTTTTTTTTTTTTTTATTTGAAGGTTGCGTTAAACTGGTTTAGTGCTCTGTCAGGTAGCTCGTAAGGGGCGAGCACAGATTAAAATATCATTATCACAAACAAGATCACTGGTGGTAGAGTGCTATGCAAAAACTTGCCCGGGTAAAGATCCAACACCTTACCTTTTCCTGCCACCATAATATCTATATTATGTTCTGACCCGGAGATAGTCGGTGCACTTGCACAAGGGGCTTCACAACCCTGCCATTGAACAGCGACGCACCTGTAACATCATTGGTGTCTTTAGGCCACGGTTATCTCTTACCATCAGGAGAGCCGTGTGCTTGTTCACCGATTTCTTACATAGGAATACATGTCATATCAATCAATAAATTTTGCTCACCTCAAAACTCAAAAGCCCACTCCTGTCTTGATCCAAAGTATTGAAAACATAATGTGCGTACTGTGCTGTGTTTGCTGTGAAAAAAAGGAAAGGCCATGATAATGTTGAATTATATTTGACTGAATACTTATGATGATTTTTTTTTAATAGGCCGGAGCCCTTTAGTTGGCGCTCAAATTCGATAGCGTCTCCTTATTTGTATGAAAACTTTGAACAGCTCCTCTTCTGGTTACAGAGAGAACTAAATTCCAGATCATTATAGCGCTACAGATTTCGATACATTTAACATTACTACCATAATAAATTTTAATACATTGCTGATAAGAACGCCATCTTCATTTTTCAAAACCAACTACTTTGTTCCAAACTGTATGGTGCGCCATCTGTGATCTTTTATCAATATATTTGTTTGTGTGTGTCAAATGCATGGTAGTGTGTTTAATATTTTATTTATTGATTTAATGTACTTTATAAGCATTATTATTGAAAAATATTAGCGTTCTGCAATTATTTTACACATAAACTATAAGTGTGCCAAATTTTATGCTCCTGTAATTTTCGTAAAAAGGGGTCCAAAGTTTTGGCATCACATATTAATATATATTAATGTAGGTAAGTACCGAAAGTGTGAAAATGCCCTTTATAAAAACTTGCTATAGCCTTTACTAGACTGCAGTATACAGCTGCAATACCTATCGGTAGTAGCAGGTAGTAGTTACATCTAGTTACGTCATGCATTATGTACCTAATGCATAAATGACACCGATGTGCAGCCAAAGTTGTCATCATTACTTTACAACTTAGGACTTAGGGTTCAAAGTCCACATAGCATCGGTTTAATAATTGCCATGACTGCAATGATTTTTTGTTCGCAGAAGACTTGTAAATTTTAAACTTGTGAAACTAGAGATGTATCTATATTATCAGAGTTAGGTATTCCAAGTTTAAAGTAAATACGTATCCCCTTAGAAGTAGTTTTTTCCGGCGTTGGTTCGGGCTCCTTTACAGAATATACCGTAAAAGGCGAACATAGGCTTGCCGTCATTAACACCGTGACATCCTTCTAGGTGGTAGAGTTTCGTACCATTGCCTTACATATTCCTGCCGCCATAACATCAGTGCTTGCCGTTAACGTATTCCGGTTCCGATAGAAATATAGCTGGTAAACTTAACTACTACTTACTAACATCCCGGCCTCAAGTTGACAACGCACCATTACCTACTCGCGTTGGTGTGTCTAGGTGGCGTGAATTTCTTACCATCCATCTGCTTGTCTTCCAGTGTCATAAAAAAGACCATCTGTTAAAAGACACATGTTAACGACGTTTATTTATATATAATATCTATAGGCCAGAGTTGTATCTTCCCATCAGGTGATGTTATTTATCTTATCACAAATAAATGCTAGGGTTTGTTATTTTATTGAGGATTTCCTTTTTTAATTATTCACTTTTATAAGACCTAGGTACTAAGGTTTTTAACCGAGTCCAAAAAGAGAAGGTTATTAAGTCAACTGTGTTTTATTACCAATTAATTTTTTGTATATCTGTTTCGCGATTATTAGGCCAATAATTAGTCGATTTTAATGGCTCATTTGTAGGAAGGTAGGTCATGAGTCCGAATTAAGACTAATTTAAATTTTATCATGAACAGCAAGGGGGCTATTGAGTAATAGCAGTTGTTAGTAAATGTCTTTTGGTACCTCCACAATGCACAAATGCAAAACATCAAGAATTATTATGTACCTAAGTACCTATCATTTAAAACCACAAGTGGGATGTTGATGTAATTTTTGTGGGACCATCTCGGAATCATTTTACAAAAAAGCAATCAAATCGCGACCTCTGACCAACAAATTATTTACACAGGCAGTGGTGGATTAACGAACTTGGGGCCCCTGTTCGTCAGGGGCCTCCATTCTCTGCTGGCGATTCTCTTGAGATTCATCCACATGTCCAAGATGACACGGAGCAGGGAGTCCGGGAGTGACCCCTCATACTGATAGTGAATAAGATAATTACGTTTTGATATTACCTGTTTTTAGTTTATCTAAGTTTTTTACTTAACAAATATAAATTCCGATATATATAAAATGATTCTTAACGTAAAGTAAAATGCGTTTTCGCAAAGCTTAATGATTACTAACTGCTCTGCTCAACGATCTTTCTCACAACTGAAAAGATTAAAAAACCCACAAAGAACGAAAATCTGTCAAGACAAGCTTGATTCTTTAGCATTAATGTGTATTGAGGCAGACATACTCCGTCAGATAAATTTCGACGATGTAATCTCGGAGTTTGCTCTGAATAAGGCAAGGAAAAAAATGTTTTTAATTATACCTACTACATTTTATAATTTGATGAGCTTTCATTTTATACTTCCTTCTAGCATTAGAGGGCCTACACAGCCTCTGTTCTAAGGGGCCTCGGACACTCTTAATCCGCCACTGTTCACAGGTCAAGACGAATTTTGACTTAGAAGAGAGAAATATCGAGAGATTTATCGATAAATTGCACAAAAAAATATGTACGAATTGAAGAAGTTTGCTTTGATTGATCAATATTTTAGAAAATTTATAGTTTATAATAAATCGAAACAAAATAATTTATGCAAGTAAAGATTTTTATCATCTTTTATATCATATGAAAATAGTAGATAAAAGTTCAAAAGTTAACCCTCTCATATTTTTTTCCTGTACATAATAACTTTGTCTCACTCAACTCCGAATGTCCCCTATCAAATTTTCATTGTATTGGCGTGATAACAAAGTTCGAAATCCATAGTATCATTATGAAAGCGTTTTTCTGATTGTTGTTTTAAAAATAATCTACCTAAATGTGTATGAAGTTTATGTACTTTTAAAGAAATTCTGCGACCCATAGTTTTAAAATATCTAATATGTTATCAACTAGCTCACGGTACCTAGTTAACTTTTTATTTTCTAAAATTCCAAAAACTACTCCTTTATAACTGTTCCGCCCATTAATATATTAAAAAGAGCGTTAACATGTCAATGGTTCCACCTTTTTCTTGAACATTGGTAGGTATGTAATTTTGGAAATACTTCACTAGCAAAAACTTTCTTATTTGTGAATCAAACATTTCGGTTATAACCCTTGCTTCTGTTATTAATATTCGCCTTAAATCGTTTTTACGTGATACGAACAAACTGATAAACCAACGAATTCCATAAAAATATTCCAGTAATGTGCTAATTACCTCCCTGAGTCAGAATATATCTAGCAATGCCTCGGACTTAATTTATAAGTTTTTCCACAACAATTTGTAATCGTGTAAACTAAGGATCACGCACACGACCAAGTAAGCAGTCGCTCGTGTACTTACTCCCTAAATTTACAACTTATTGTGAAATCTTATGACTCAAGTAGTGACGTCATCTTTTTAAACAATGATAATAAATTAAGTTTTCCCAAACGTCAGCAAGTTTATTATTTACGTAACATTCAAGTTTCTAAATACACTTGAAAGATAAGCTAGCGGTTTTCTTATAGAAAGGGAGACTACCTTTTACATCAACAGTGAAGAAAATTAATGTAAGTATTGCAAATTGCAGTTCACGACTTACTTTATGTCGCAAGCTATCCAATGTAGCAAAACATTACTTTTTAACAGTTGGTTTTTACATACTGACTACTTATATTCAATCATAAGGCCAACTCATAGGAAAATTGTATGCATTGTTTTCTAACGACCAATTAAGCTCACGTCTCTCTTGATGGTAAGAGACAACTGTGGCTTATAGATACAATAGATGTTGTGTGACGCTTTATTTTGGCCAGGGTGCCAAACAGGCAAGTCTACCGCCTATCCTATCCTCATACCGGAATATAGCACCGTCCTAGTTGTGTCAGGAAAAAAAAAGTAAGGCAGTGGATTACGACTACAAGAAATAATATTTTAAGTCGGACTATGTGCGACAAAAATTACATTTCTTTATATATTTACGCGAAGTGAGGGGTAGACCACTTTTCATACAAACTCCACCCTTGTATAATACCCGAGCGATTTGATCGTGAAATGTTAACGAAGGTCTCCCTCGATACCTACATACAGCCACATTCACTTGTTATTTATTCTTTCGCCTACCATTCTTTCCATATGACCGAACCAAAGGGCATACCTATCCCGTTTTCGGTTTTTTACATTAACGCTTTCTCTCTGATCTCACTATTGTGAATGATACAATACAGATTTTCTTTGGCGCTCTCGTTTATCCTATTTCCTTGCTTTTTCTGACATAGGTAACAAGTCATTGGCAAGGTAGTGATTTTGGTCTCGGTCTGGATCTTTTTATTAACACAGTTTTTATACCATGTTAGCCAAAGTTGGTGATTTTTGAAACAGAAATCAATGACCACTACAAAGAATTGTATTGGGGTCACATATTTAGGATCCCACATGTACATACTAGATCAAGTTTCTTGATTACGTCGTCATAACCTCAAGGAGCTGATAGTTTAGTTTGGAATCAAAATTGAAATATATTTCTAAGTTGAAATGGAAGGTCCTTACATTTTTGATCTCGTGTTGATCTAATTGTACAATATAATTTTTGCCTTCCTGCCTAGAAGCTCGGAAAGGGTGAACATAAGTTCAATGGGTCATCACCAGGACTATTAGGGGAAGGGTGTTGTGTAGCTACATGTCCGGCTAGAGATCCAACGCCTTATCTGTTCATGCCGTCATATTCTTGTTTGGAGTCTGGCCCTAAACCCCACACAAGAAGCACTTATAACATTTATGATGTCTAAGGTTTTCCTGAAACACTTTTATACTCGTCTTAGTCTTGGCTGCAAGACAAACACAGGTTTGGATCATCTCTACCAGCTTAATGTAAGAGATACATTCTGCTGTTAGATACCAAAATGTTAAAGATGATTTGCCTAGGTTTGATGCCAAACTTGACATTAAAGCTAAGCGAGTCCAGCACTAACTTAAAACCTTACATTAGCAAAAAAACATGCCAAAAAATAGCTACAGAATTCAAACTAAAGTCAAGTGCAATAATAGACAATAATTGTGTGAAATTTTACCAACCAGTTTGCTAAAATTTAATACAATCGTGAGCTATGGCATGTATTAGGTATGGAGATACACATTCCGATTAATCAATGTGTGTCACATTTTGACAGAATGCCAGGATTAATACTTGTGGAGTACAAGTATTAATATGCACTATAGTATTAACACAGTAAAACTGCAATAACTTACTGAAATTCCAATTTATTGGCAGAGTATTTCTTTGTTCAATATTTTGGTCTAAGTAATTAAGAATGCACATGAATCTATAAGATATTTGACCAATCGGAAACCCCTTTCGCAAATAAAGAAATCTTAATGCAAAAAAGCACTCACTAAAAGGTGGGCAACACATTTACAATACCTACTCCTGATATTGAGGATGTCAGCGGGCGAGGAAATCTACATCCCTTTTAGAATCCCCTTCTATAAAAACATTTTTCTAAAAATAATAATTGAATTTGGTTAAGCTCTGAAGTAATACATACAAATCATTTTGTCCTAAATTCCCTCCATATTTGGCCAGTGAACTATTGAAATAATACAATATATTTTCGATACTCCTTATATTAGGGATGTCAGCAGGCAGCGGTAAATCTCTTTCCATCAGGTGACTGACCCACAATCCTATTTGATTTTCTTTTTTCAACAAAAACATATTTTCTTTCAAATAAAAAATATTCATTAAATTTGGTTTAGGTCTAAAGTACACATAAACATACTTTATTCAAAAACCCGTGGAGGGTTTAGCCTGTTAAATATAAAATAATACAATATTAATTATTACATTTACTTTATTTGTAGGTACATAAGTGGTTATAGATCTGACAAATGAAATGGACAAGTCCAATAAATTACAGTTACAAAGAATCACGTATGTCTTACTGCTTTTAGCATACCCATGCTTGCTCAATACAAAATTAACTAAATATTTATCACAATGTACTGTAACACGAAAATGATCTAAGTCTTTTGGTTTTCCAAAATCCCACCATGTCAAATTGAAGATCTTAGACAAACAATTCCATCTAGCTTAGTTTGTCTAAAATAATCGCAATAAACTGATACAAATGTTATTAAAATTAACTTAATGATAAAGTTTTGAGATGGGCACATCTTTCCGATTTTCCCACAAGAATGGACAGTTCCTTAACACATATTTTACACTAGAGCTCCTCCGGTCTGCTGCTGGTAGACTTCTATTGTATCTCCTTCTTCCATCTCCAGTGAAGTGGGTGTGTCATTTTCATTAATTGGTTGGCCATCAAACCTGAATCTTACAACTTGCATTGACAGACCCTGTAATTAAAATTTCAATCACATTTTGTAGGAATTTTTTAAGGAATTAGTAGGATAAAACAAATAGATTTTTTACCAACACATAGGGTGGTAATGATAAACTGGTAATGTAGGATGTCAAGGTTTGTATGTAAGTTTACTGGGTACTTTATGCTATTTGAAACATGACAGTGAATAGCAAAAACACTTATGGTGATAATAAGAAAGGTATCAAAACAGGAAAAAAGCAGCAAGTATGGTTCCAGTTGTATATAAAAATCAAAAGAAGCTTCATAGTGTTACAATGATCATCTGGTTAAAGTTTTAGTATATATTTAAACTATTGCTAGCTACTGCGCAGACTGCATGAAACATAGTAAACCATAAAAATGATATAAAGACTACAATATTCAAATTAGTCACTTGCTTTCCATAATAAAACATAAGCCAGACTCGCTTTGCATAGTTCTGTGCTTATCCCAATGTTATTGTATGGAAGCAAGAGTTGGATATGTTAGAAAAAGCATGAAAGTAGGATAAATGCGGAGCGCTATGGAAAAACTGTGGTGTAACACTCGCGGACCGCATTCGTAACAATGAGAACCAAGAAAGAGTGGAAGTGAAAGAAAGTGTTGGTGTTAAAATGCGAAAGGGCATGCTCCGCTGGTTCGCTCATGTAGAAAGAATGTCAGATAAAAGATTGACAAAGCAAATATACAGTGTAAATGTGGATGGATGTAGGTAACATGGGAGACCAAGGTTGACATTCCACAATCAGATCACTCGGATATTATCCGAGGGTGCTGTCAAGAGTCTCTAAAACCGACGTTTTTGTATGAAAAGGGTAGTAATGAATGTGAAGGAAGCCAGACAGGTTTGTCAAGATCATGAGGTCTGGAACTCGATACTCTCTCCCTATCCGTTCGTGTGAAGATATGTATGTATGTAAAAAGGTAGCTAACATCTTATTGCTTAAAACAAAAACAGATGATTCTGCACCAAAAATGTACTTCACTTTCTAAGTGGGAAATGAATACTACCCTTACTAATAAAACTTACACACCCATAGATCAATGGATGCATAAAAGTTTTATTATTTAGAGAATTAATGCTAAAAGAAAATAGCTTATCTGATATACAGTTAACGTTTTCTCAGAAAGTGACTATACTAAAAATGAGAAAATAACATCAAATCCAAACTTAAAACGGCACAGTGAGGATGATGACAATGATTTTACTAACTACAAAGAAGTAACATTACAAAATTCTGCCATCTGTAGGAATTAGTGAGTGTCAGGATAATTCTCATATTGTTAGGGTACGGGTGGTGAAATAGTTTCCCTAAGTAGAAAAGGTAATGTGCTTCTGCATTGCAGCTCGAAAGACTCGTTCTAGTTCAGAGGGTAAACGTCCAGAATTTTATATCCAGAACTTGGGAGTGATTTTTATGAGTTGTGAATATGATGCAACTCCTGAAGTATGTTCTTTCATGACACAATTATAGTAAGTTCATTAAAAGGGCATCTTATATTGCAAAAACAAAAAAGCAGTATTGATGCTTAGCCGACAAGAAGCTCTAGAGATGAAAGCCTCTATTTGTGAACAATTTACGGGATACCCTGTCATCTAGAATGTAACACTTGAGTAGTAAACACCAATGTATAGATAAATAAGTATGGTGGTGATATTAATTAAAACCAAATCATTAGTAGCAAAACACAAAAGCTTGCCTTAGAGCTGTTCATCTATATGCTTTTATAGAACTGGAGATCAATAGAGTATTAGTTAGACTATATCAAGATGGCTACAGAATTGCTAAGCTAGTAGCAGTAGCTAATCGTAGTAATATTAAGGTTAGTTTATAGTTTAGAAACTAGTTCAAGGTCTGAGCATAAAAAATATATTATGTGTGGGATAAAAAGAGACATAAGTACATAATACTCATAAGATACATTTCCAATTTGTATTTTGGTATTGATTTTCAGATAAAATATTGAAGACCTTTGCTTGGTCTAAAAAGCTTATTTTATAATCTTTGAAGTTTTATTAAAACGTACATTTTAAACCCGACAATAATTTTGTTGAACATATATGTCTTTAAGCGTCAGCCCAGTGCCTACACATTTAGGATTATCCCAAACATAAAAATGAATTTTACCTACCTATAGAAAGAGTACCTAGTCGATTTTATAGTTTTGTTCGAATAAACTAATGGGACAAATAGTAGATAGTTTTAATAATTTGAACTAGCGTCCATACTACACGAAATAATTATAGAAAAAATCTTACCGCTCTATCACAATATGCATTCATCAGCTTTCTAAGGGGTGTGTGTTTCTTAATTTTAAACTGAACAATGGCATTATCTTGTCCTAATACTTTTAAATTGATGTGCTCGCTTTCTCCCTGTAAATGAAAACGTTAAGATTAAGGCTTTGTTAGTATTCACTGAATTATAACCACATTGCATTAATAACGCCATGTCTATGAAATGTTAACTTTGTACAAAACTGATAATACAGAAATATACATACCTTTTTCTCATCAGCCATTTTGATATTGGTAAATTATTGGTTTTTAGCAACACAAATAATAATAATTTATTTTTATTAAATCAAAATTTAACACAAACGGAACACTATGACAGTTTTCGATCCGGTAGCGTGGAAATGGCGGCTGATCGAGTGGCTTGGAGGAAACAGACAGTGCTGCCAACATGCGCAGTAGGAAGAAGAAACTACGAAAATGGCGCGCTTCTGCGCTGTGATTATAAAATCCCTTTATTTTATTTACTGTATTGTCTAGAAAGGTAAAAGGATTTTCACTGAAATATTATTTGTACCCTGAAATTATGTTTTTTTAGCGTATAATGTACTCATAACACAATCAAAGTCAATAGCTGCAAAATTTAAGCGCTATTTCTATATTTGAAAATGAAAACATAGCTGGTCGGCATTTTCTTAGTTTACATAAAAATATATATTAAATGTGTAATTAAAATTAAATCAAAATTTATAAAAATAAAAATAGGGTTGTCACTCACGAGTTATCAACCGGATGTAGATAGTGACGTTCATTCATTTCTACCACAGATTGCAGTGCAGTTATTAAAAATAAGAACAACCAACTTCATATAGGTAGGTAGGTAGTTATTATTTTCATGTTTTTGTATCTTGATAATAAAACTAGTTTTTTTTAAAATGGCTAATATCTTGCTAACCGCGAGGATTTTACAACTTCACCGGTAGTACAAGAATAGGTTCCTATAATATATCGCTATTTGTCAGTGTCAGACGTCCGTGGGCCATTTTCATAGAATGACGATTAAAGCAGCTTATTACAACGTTCAATGTAGCAGAAAAATAGGCATTAGCAACCGTACGGCAGTTTTGAAAGGTTTCTCTTCAAAGAATTTCAGTATTTTTTAAAAAAATACAGTTAAGGTGCTATGGATGCCACATTTTTATAATTACACTTTTTTTTAATCAGTTTATTCTCGCATTACAAAAAAAGTAGCTACTGAACAGTATTTTATTTTATACCTACTTGAAAGGGAACGAAGACTTTACTTGGTCGAAATCCGTTAATTGTAAGTAGAATATCTTTATTTGAAGTATTATTATTATACTATACTAATAATGTTTTCCAACAAGCCAAACTGCATGCATTGGTTAGTCTAAATAGTCTAAAATACTGCGTCATTTATTTAGGGTTGTCACTAAGCACAAAGTGATTTCTTTCCGTATCCTGTTCACAATGTACCAACATCTAAAAATTTGTTAGCGTGCGTCATCTTTTTAGGGTTGTCACTAATCACACGTCACAGTCTGCCGCCGTTTTTTAGTAAGCGATTCTGAAGTACGAAATGAAAAAAAATATATAAATATTGCATTATTGGTTTAATCATTTCTAAGTACAGATAAAGTTATGGACTCGAGTAATTATTAAGGGCTTTGTCACTAATCATCACGTCACAATCTTCCAGTTCCTTTTTATGGCTTTTCTGCTGTACAAATTATTAATAACCCACTGTTGGCTTTATAATTTTCAGATAAGCAAAGATAAAGATAACTGTTCATTTTGAAGGCTCTTTTAGCTCTAAACGTAGCTGAAATAGTATCACGTTAAGACATTAGATATGTTTTCAACAGGTACGCCACCCGAATAAACCTAAATTAACTACGAAGTGAAATCCTCTTGGCTAAAGACCCGATTTTATTTTCTGGGGGTTCAGAATAATATTAAAGGTTTTGGCGCCATCGAGGAAAAAGATGGTGGAATTGTTTTTGCAACTATTAAATTTCGTGGATAAGTTGAAAAAAAAACACTTTTAGTGTCATTTTGTTCACATAGTGCACAAGTAAAAGTTAGAGTATCGTATATTTCTTCATTTGCCACCAAATCTCAGAATGAGCTTGAGTTAGAATGCCACCGCTTTACTCAAGACCCTAATATGACTTTTTATAACAAATTGTGACTATATAACAAGAAACTGAAGAATTTAATTGGAATTAATAAGGTAATAAGAACAATAATTTATTAACATGGAAGACGTGGCAGTATGGCCTAAAGCTTATAGGCCTTAGCCTATCTCAGAAGGTAACAAATACATTTAATTTATAAACACGCCATCTACTATGAAGTAATGAAACTATCTGTAGTGCGCTCCAGATAAGTTTGAACGCTACACAAAGGAATGTTTACAATTTACATAAACTAGAATAACATGGGAAACACAAAAATAGCTAGCCGGTTTTATTGTACTTAGAAAATGGTAATTGCCTTGGTACTTTTGGTTATTAAATTGTGACGTTTGGGTTTTTAAGTTAATTTCTTATTTTTTTAAATATTAATTTAGAATTAAATTATTAATATAAATATAAACAAAAAAAGTATGAGCCATCTCAGAAAATTGTAGGTACGGTGCAATGTTTATAGCTGTAAAAGCAATTGAGAGAGATGAAATACCGGATTATCATTGCATTCCTAAGTTTATACATATATTTATTATGTATTATTTATTTATTATTATTGTTTATAAAAGATTATTAAAGTTAATGTAACGGTTTTATGCTTGCCAATTTAGTTGTATTTGTGATATAAAATTTGCCTATTGGCCTGTTTATTTAAACTAGTGGTCGCCCGTTGGTCGAAATTCAACCATAATAAATTTTAATAACTTGTTGATGAGAACGCCATCTTCATTTCTCAAGACCAACTACTAAACTTTATGAATAGTCAGTGCGCCATCTGTGATTTTTTATCGTTATGCATGGTAGTGTGTATAATGTTTTATTTATTGGTTTAATGTACTTTATAAGCATTATTATTGAAAAATATTAGCGTATACATAAACTATAAGTATGCCAAATTTTATGCTCCTGCGTCCGCGCATTTTCGTAAAAAGGGCATCACGTAAGTTTTGGCATCACGTATTAATATTTTAAATAATGCTGACATACTTTACGGACAATTGTATCTTTTAATTAGGGATATTGTTTTGGAAGTGGTATATCTCGAATAAATGACACTGTGATAACAAGAACTCAATTGAAAATATGCCAGCAGTGGCTTGTGGAGACTAATAATAAATAAGCATCTCTGGACTAATTACACGTAGTGAAATCAACACAATGTAAACATTTTATTTTACTTCTGTCATGGTAAACACACTATGGGTATTAGCCAACGATATCAGTATAAAAAGAAGCAATAGCACGCCTAAATCCCGGAAGAGATAGGTAGCGGCACAACCAGGGCACCCATGACTAGCTAAATATGCTAAGTTAGGTGGTATCAGTACCTAGAATTCATTGCATATCCTAGTTAGTTAGCACCATCATCTATAGAATTTTTAATTAATTATGAAAAAAAAATTAAAAAGAGAACATGAGAACAAGAGAGAAATGTTGGGTAATAATTCTTAGAGTGTGCAACCCCAAGAATAGAAGTACTTGGATTTTTGTCCCTTTCGGTGGCGCGCTCAACCGCAATCAATATAATATTTTCTGTCTACCACTGCACCTGAAGGAGGGCGCTGCTAATGTTGCTTATCATAGAAATGGGGAAAACGAAACAAGTATGTTTAGATTTACTGGTACTAACAACTATGGTGGAACAGAGCTGTTACTTTATATGTTATTCTGATGTATTTAATCCGTCCAGTAGCTTTTGTGGGTAAGATTAACAAAAATCTATACACCAACCTCACAAATTTCGCATTAATGATATTGTTAGGAAAATATAGGATTAAAGAAAAAGGAAGGAGAACTAGTAGGACAATAGGACTAATAGAACAGGATAGAATTTGTTGGTAGGCGCTTAACGATAACAAAGATATAGAGTAGTACTCTCAACTATAGTATTATAATAAAAAGTTGCCACAGGCTGAAAATAATATTAAGTACAAATGTAATTCGAAATTACAGACAATGTCAATGTATGACAATAAATTTGAGTTTATTGACTCAAATTCATTTGTTAGGATTAATTATTTAGTGATAAAATATAATTATTATCTTTTTGATTACTTTAAGAGACAAATAACATTATCGCTATATACTTTTACATTTAAGACAGTCAAGTACTTGGCTAACACAACTGCTTCTATTGAGCAGTCAAGTAATACTATTAATGTTATACATAACTCAAGTAACTTAAATTACTTGGTGAGACAATAGAGGTATCCTCTAGCAATACTCTACATACGAATCATAATGTCCATATTAATATTAGTAAATTAGTTACAACAGACTTCTCATGTGTTAAGTATGATAGAAGTAATGTTAATAAAATACACCCATCAGCAAACAATAAAAAGATTATTAATTGTTATTTTAACCTAGTTCATCAAAACATACAAGGTCTGATGGGCAAAGATCTAGAATTGGAGTTGTTTATGAGTTGTAACAATATTCATATATTATGCATAACAGAACATTGGCTTAAAAGCCATCAGCTTATGTTTAACTTCAATAACCACTAGGTTGCTAGCTCATTCAGCAGAACAACAATGACACATGGTGGCTCCTTAATTACAGTTAGTAAAAATATTAAATTTAAAGAACGCAGAGATATTGTGAGCCTTTCTGTTGAACGAGTTATTGATATTGCTTGCATTGAGTTTGAGCAATTTATTGTACTAAGTATTTACAAGCCCCCTTAGAATGAATTTAGAATGGAAGAGGTCCTATTTAAAGTGTCTAATTCAAGGACTAATGTTATTATCTGTGGTGACTTCAATATAAACATAATAGAATCATCAACGCAGTCACTTAAGTTTTTAAATCTCTTTAGATCACCCAATTTGCACAGCATTTTCTTTGAGCCCACTAGAATAACAGCCACAAGTGCCACTTGTATTGACAACATATTTACAAATATGACACCTCTTAATAAATCAATTGCTAAAGAAATAGATTCAGATCACTGTGGACTATTAGTCGATTTGCCAAGAAGTATACAAAAATCTCAAAGAAAAGATATTATTTTTGTTCCTGTTAATGCAAATCGCTTAAAAAGATTTGAGACAGGGTTAATAGAAGAATTACCAAAGTTTCCGTATCATGATGATTCATACCTTTTATATGAATCATTATTTACATTAATACAAACTGTACATCATCAGACTTTTAAGCCTAAAAAAAATACAGTAAATATCAGTCACAGAGTTTTTAGTGAATGGGCAACGTTGGGTATTCATAAAAGTAGGAAAAGGTTATATGAGTTGTATTATGAAAGAACTTTCAATCACAGCAGTGTATTTAAAGAATATGTAAAAAAATATTCCAAAATTTTTAAAAAAGCTTGTAAGATTGCGGAATCTAGGTATCTAAAAAGTATTGTTAAAAATTCAACAAATAAAATAAAAGCTACTTGGAATATTATTAATTGTGAAACGGGAAGAAACAGAATTTTCAATAATGTATACTACTTGATAATTGAAGATTTGAACATAGAAGAAGATTTGAATGCAGCCACAGAGTTTGAAAAAAATTTTAGCGGCATTGCAGCTGAAACTACTAAAGCTCTCTGCTCGTCACCCAGTGATGCAGAATCATTGCTGAAGCAATATGTTGATGAGTGTGAAAATAGTTTTGGATTTTCGTTCGGTGATGCATGAGATAGAATAAGTCTTTAAATCATTAAAAATTAAAAATACGTTAGACATTCTCTTAAAATTATTGCTTCAGTAATAAATGTCATTGCTCCATATTTAGCTGTAATATTTAACTGTTATGTTTCAAATGGAGTATTTCCCTATCTAATGAAACTTAGTAAAGTTATACCTATATTTAAATCTGGAAGTTCTTCTGATCCCTCCAACTATCGACCTATCTCCGTTCTGCCTACCCTGAGTAAAATACTTGAAAAAGTTATATTGAATCAAATGTTACTACATTTTAGCAAATTAGGATTATTTCATAATAAACAGTTTGGTTTTGCAAGGGGTAGATGAACAGTCGATGCTAGTGTGGAATTATTGAAGAAAATTTATGAGTGTTTGTAGGATTCTCAGGATGCAATCGGGGTGTTTCATGATTTGTCCAAAGCAATCGATTGCGTAAGCCACGACACATTGATCAGGAAACTACGCCATCATGGCATTAGAAATAAGGCAATCGACCTTCTGATTTCATATTTGAATGGGAGAATCGAGTAGGTTAATTTTAATGGTAAAAAATCGACTGGTGCTGCTGTTACGATGGGTGTCCCCCAGGGCTCTATTCCTGGTCCATTTTTGTTCCTTGTATATATTAATGACTTACCTTACTACGCAACAGACAAACAAGAAATTTATTGTTCGCGGATGACACTTCACTTATATTTAAAGTGAAGAGACAACTGGGTAAGTATGACGAAACGAACAATGCGATTTCAAAAGTTGTATACTGGTTCAATGTAAATAATCTTTTTTTTTAATGAAAAAAAAAAAACTAATTGTATTAAATTTTCAATGCCAAAGTTGGACCTTGTAAATTCTACTACGTTTTTAGGAATAACAATTGATAGGAAATTGCAATGGGGCCCACACATTGATAAACTTGCAATAAGATAAGGCTCAGCAGCGTATGCTGTTAAAAAAATTAGACAATTAACTGATGTTGAAATCGCTAGGATGGTTTATTTTAGTTATTTTCACAGCATCATGTCGTATGGAATTCTTCTCTAGGGGAGTTCTGCCGAAGTCAATACTATATTTATTTTACAAAAGAGAGCCA
>NJDC01003031.1:38855-50389 GCA_002245475.1 Calephelis virginiensis
GGGGGGGGGAGGGGTCTTTGCGTATACTACGAGTGGCTACCGACGGGAGGGAGGGGCCGAAAAATCTTAAAAAAATTGGTCACGTAGTATGGGTACGTTCCTTTACTATGATATGTACTCACGGATATGTCGAATCTGTAAGGGTTCCGTTGTCCGCCATTTGGCTACAGAACCCTAAAAATGAAAGAAAATTCAATAACCATAGTAATCAATTAATTATCATTATTGTAGTATCCAGTATCACTTGAAGCCCTAAATGAAATATTCACTTCATTTACGGTAAAAGAGGCTTTTTAATAAATCTCTTTTTTACTCGCAAAAATTCTTAACGTATTGAATAATTCTCAATTATTTCAGGGCAATTTATTATCAATTTAATTAAGGGACGATAAAACAAGAACAGCGATTCCTTGTTTGAGATAGAAAATGGCGGAGCTTGCGGTGAAGCGTCACGGTAAATCTAATATTGAATTATTAATTACGACAGAAAACGCTGACGGCGTAGTGTGGTAACTTTGTCTTAGCGCTGATTTTATTATCCTTCCTTAATATTATAGCATATTCTATCCAATATCTTAATAATATGGTCTATCCAAAAAAAAAGTATCTTCACGCCCATATCCCTGAAGAGGTAGGTAGAGGTACAACCAAGGCACCCACGACTAGCCGAAGACACTAAGTCCCACAATGTGAAAGGTGGCAAGCCTATCGCCAATCGGTCACATTTCCAATCCCGACCAACATTTTTTTATTAGAAAATTGGAAAAATCCAATTTTCTTTGTGTTGGCCGACCCGGGATTCGAACCCGGGACCTCATGCAGTCAAGTCCAACACCCGGACCGCTAGACCATAGAGGCGATCTAAACGCAAGGAAAAAGGGACCGTTGACTTTTGAGCACGAAACAGGGCTAATCAACTTTTTTTTAATCAAAAGAATTATTTTATATACTAAAGGTTTGACTTGAAGATATTATAAAAATTCTATTAATATCCTTTCGTATTCCTACATATCATCTGATATACACAAGCGTAAAAATATTTGTTCATTGTTCACGAAACCTCGATAAATATAAAACTTGTAAACATTATTACAAACAATTTGAAATTGTACTCATTTTTCGTAGCTGTAACATAACATAAAACTGCTTCCATACTTTTCATAGCTCAACTTGAAAAAAAAAACTAAAGTCTGATCGTGGCAATATTTCTTGAAATGAAGGCATTAAATGTATTTTGTTGGCCTCTCATATCATATCAAAGACTGAAATTCATTCAAAGATGAAAGAAGTCTACTGCTTCGAGGGACGAATTCGTGATGTGTACACTTATCCTTATACTTTTACCGGAATAAAATTCATTACTTAAGGCAAAAATGAAGCTATGATTTTTGGTATCAACATATAACAAGTCAAATAAAAAACCTTAATTTGATGACCGTATTAATCAGATTAAGGAAAACTTTCTTACCTTAAATAAGAACCCAGTCCAAGGTATTTCAAGTACGTTGCCATTGTGAAAGTAGACCCCTAACCCTTATTAAGAACACAACGATGACAGGTATTAACGCTAACGCAGAAAACAGGAAAAGAAGTAGTGATATTTATTTAGACGACCTGTACCGAGCTCTTATTGACGTGACAACGTCTTTTAATTCGATGAAGCTGACTGAACGCATCAAAAAACATGACTCATGCGGCGTTGGCTCGCTCTGAGGCGTGCCATTTAAGGCTTGAAGTGCAAGTAAGAGCGCGAAACGAGCGACAAAGAAGCACAATCGGCCTCCGTTCTTATGACATTGTCATGTTCAACTATCGTTAGTAAACCGACTTTACAGACAACTGTTTGTTTTGACGTGACAACGTTTTATAATTCGATGAAGCCGGCTGCATGCACCAAAAAACATGACTCATGCGGCGTTAGCTTGCTCTGATGCGTGCCATTTAAGGCTTGAAGTGCAAGAGAGAGCGCGAAACGAGCGACAGAGAGGTACAATCGGCCTCCGTTCTTATGACTTTGTCACGTTCAACTATACTTTACAGACAACCGCTTTTTTAATAAGAGTTCGATACAATTTAAAATTTAAAATTTGCATCAAGTTATCCGTTTCAACAAAATCAGGTTTGAATTATTGAAAATTAGTCAACAGGCATCACAAAAAGTATTGTCAGGGTCAGCTTACAAAATTTTAATTTTGAAAATGCAACCATAATTGATTAATTGCACAAACACAAAATTAAAAAAAAATTAAGCTCATATTTTTCCCTCGATGGTGTCAAAACTCTCAATATCTGCATATACATAACAGCAAATAATATAATATACCTTATTATACCTTACAAAGCCGCTAATAACTTACTCGTATATTAAACTTTATTTTTAATCGACTTGAAAAAGGAGAAGGTTACGTGTTCGACTCCTATGTTTTTTCATTTATTTCTTAATTTTTATTCTAAAGAGGGTCCTTCCGACATGGTGCTGTCGCACCAAGTCTGGATCTCATGGGATTTCAGGCAAACCAAGGAAAACTCTTACTTTTTGTGTACATATTTGACTAACTTATTAAATTGGAATTCGGTTGTTAGCAGTTTTATTGTGATTTAAGTATATCTATACCTTACTAGCTGCTACCTGCGGCTTCGCCCGCGTTTTCACAGAAACCCGGTGTGCGATCGGGATTTGAATTAGCCTATATGTTAATCCAGGTCACAATCTATCTGTCTTCCAAATTTCAGACAAATTCGTTTAGCCATTCGAGCGTGAAAGAGTAACAAACATCCATACATCCATACTTACAAACTTTCGCATTTATTATATTAATAGGATTAGCCGTTCAAGTTTGGTATTAAAACTGAAACTTAGCGTTTAGACGATAGGGAAGATCACAAAATCCATCTTCATTAGTATTTTCAGAAATGTATCTATAATATCTCCCTCCGCGTTACGATAAATATGTTCTAATAAAATTTGGTAATTTCACCTTCTAGGTTTACTATGGTTTAGGAATAAAAAATGTAACATCTGCAGGGTTTTACCCTGGTTTCGTTTTTTAATGACCGTACTACGCTAAACGTTGAAAGTCAATTTTTTTTTGTTACCTTTCATATCAAAAATGATGTCCCTTACCTTAAACATTATATTTAATGCCAAATCAGGTTCCCATTCTGTCCCAGTGATTCTTTTGTTAAAAAAATATTTGATTTATTCCGAGCGAGGAAAAATTAATAATCTAAAGGTAGTCAAGTTTAAATTATACTTAATTACGAACCTCCTTGTGGGAAAAACTGTGAATAGATGATTTTGAATGTATCTTCTCTCACTACTCCGGTGGGGCATTCTGCTTTGAAGCCTCGGTAGAGCCTTTTCAGTTCTGGCTCGCTGAAGCGTGTGGCTTTCCGCAACGCTGCTATGGAGTCCGGTCGGTACCTCGGCAGCTGTTCACCCAACTCCTCGAGCTCGGAATCTGCAACAAACAAATTTGGTGATGAGTTTCAACAAGGGGTTTAATAACACTTGCTTGGAGTACAGTTTTGAAGGGGTCGCGATACCGCCAAATCTCACTCAACAAACTTGGGTAAAAATACATACATGTCTTCACGCCACATTCCTTACGTGGTAGGAAGGGAGTATCAAGTGCTAAATCTCACACAGTCGCATAGATAGATATTTTTTTTATAGCAATTGAAAATTATAGTACGTAGTTGTCAGATTACCAAATTAATTATCTTTCCACTATATGTCACCAAATTATTTTCGTATTATTCGCTTATCCCAGACAGGTTTTTGAAATTGACCATAAATATTTTAAACATATAGCGGGAAGGTTGGCTATATTGTACTCCCTAACTTCTAAAGGTTTGTTAAGAAATATACGGGTGGTACGATTTATCAACCGGTACAATATAGCCAACCTTTCACTATAAAATTTAGTAATAACACCATTATTCGCAACAGAAACTAAAGTACTCTTTGTAAAAGCAAGGAAAGCAATTTTTGTTTCCTTTCACTTTCAACCCTTATCGACAACGACCTCAGGGCTTTATGGCCGCACAATGGCAAGGAACAATAGGGTTCGGCCTTAGATGATAGAGACAAAATCCTTAATAATAATACTTTTATTGTTACCGTCCTGAAAGTCAACTGGTTTAGACGGGGGTGTAATAAAAACGTTCATTGTATCAGTCGCTGTTAAAGTATAAAACTGGATCTAAATATAATTTTTGCTGTAATTTCTATAAAATGTTATCGTCAGGATGAGCAGAATTTTTATTAAATTTTTTTTAATGATATCAGAAGGCAAACAAACAGACGGATTTCCCAAAGGTAAGAAATTCACGACGCCTAGAGATAACAAAGGTGGTAATGGTGTGTTGCCAACCTGAGTGTTGCAGCGTGCTTTCAAAATTAAATCCTACCTCGACCAACAATTTTTGTGTTTTCTCTATATCTATCTCAATCTAATCTATTAAAAACTTTACAATAATACCAAAATTTGCTACAATTGCTACCTCTTCAATCTTATACAATACCGATTTCAAAACGATTTATGAGTAAAAAGGACGTATAAATAATAGGTGGTATATAATTAACATTAAATCTTTATTATTTTTTTACTTTTTAGTTTTGAAGTTGTTTTTTTAAAGTAGTTATTTTTTTCGCATTGTCATCTCAGCACGCCTGAACTAATGGACCAATTTGTCTAAATCTTTTTGTTGTGTTGGTGATTGTCAGTAGAAGGTTCTTATAAAGGGAAACCCGGCAAAATTTAAGGGAAAACGGGAAAAACAATGCTTGTTTTTTTTTCAATAAAACTGTTAGATGTTAATTTCTAACGATACGAGGTTGGCCGGGTCGGTTTGTATTAAATAATTCTTAATTACACGTTATCTCCTTATACTTAATATAAATGACATTTAAATTGTTATCAAGAAATCGATTACATTTAATATGACAAAAACAAAAATATTCCATAACTAAAATTAAAATACAACCTGTCAATTAAAGTTTAAAAAAAATATTTTATATAAAATTATTATTCTAAAGTCATTATAATATGATGTAGGTAGAATTAAAATGATTTCATGAATTTCTGTAGACGTTTATCAAAGTTTTGTGTTCTATTTAGGCTTCTGCAGTCATAGGCTAAAAGACGGAACCCTTATAGATTCGTCATGTTTTTTATCTGTCTGTCTGTATGTATATTGGTCTGTCTCCCTGTTCGTCCATGAATCACAGCCGCTTTTTTTAAGTTTTTGTATTAAAGGAGCTGTCACTAGGCAAGTGTTTTTGTAAACGATACAAATTGGCCAATTGCAACCTGAACCAAGGTAGTTAATAGATACACTAATTGCTTCATCATTACTTTAATACACCACTTTAACTGAACTTTATATTAACTGAAAAGTCTCCAAAGTTTACTGATATAACTCAACATGTACACAAATTTCGACATACTGAAAAAAAAAATGTGTCCTCTCGATCCCATTTCGAGAAAAAAAATAATGTTTTCTTTGAGACAGCCTATTGATCAAAAGCAGCTGACACCTATTTACCAGACCCAAGAATTAATCCAATCACTCGCTTCATCGTTTTTGCTTGCTCTGCTCCAGATGTCTCTGACACACGAATAATAGCCCGATCCTTCTCAAGGAAATTTCAGCACCAATGTGTTATTAAAACTATAGACAGCAGCAGCACACAATGGGACATGAACATTCTATTATTATTTCATTATAATCAAAACCTCTGTTTTGGAACTATTAAATTGAAGACGACGTGACGACTATAAACACGAAATAAGATCGGTTATTTGCGACGTACGTGTTTGTATGAGATAAAAAAGTATCTTCACGCCTCCATGATCTGCCGTAAGTAGGTACAGTAGTAATAGTCCCACGATTTGATAGGGGTAACCCATCGCCAATCGAAAAGTTACCCATTAAAGTGTTATAAAGGAATTATAAAACTTTTAAACTAACTCAAGAGTCTCGGAAATCGGACGCGGCTAAGGGCGTGTTCAGATGACCTACGCCGAGCACGCACACGTGTTGAGCCCGCCTTAGACTCGCGCTCAGCACGCGTAATGCATCGCGTACGCCTCGCACCCCCTTTTACTACTAGTGACAGTCAACACTACACTAACTGAAGCGCGGGCGCAAGGCGTATGCTGCGCGTGCGCGAGGTGCGCGCGTGGCAAGCGCTTGGCGTGCGCGTGTCATCTGAATGCAGCCTAACGGTCGCATCTTACAGACTATCTAGATAACGAAAGTACCTTACACGCCGTGAAACTATCGAACGTAAGTTGCGTACGTGACCTTGAGCGTTTGGACGTCCGAAAGATATTTGGCGCGCTGGATGTTTATATCAGCCGTAAGCGTCCGCGGACGGCATATGCACACTTATTAATCGCTGCTGTAAGCTGTGTCCGTAAGTCGCGGCTAATATGTTTCCCGCTTTAGCATTTAAAATAGAACATAGTTTGAATATAATAGAAAAGAGAAAAGAAAAGTGTTCATTCTGCTATCTCAAATACACGTAATACGAAGTACAAGTATTATGAAGGAATCATTAACTCGTTTTTTAAATCTAAGAAAATTCAAATTATTCCTTTTTCTTGATATTTTTAACATGCCTGGTACATGTAATCGATTTCGCGATATCTAGGTTGAAACCAAAAAATGGTTTTAACTTCTGAATAACGTAGAACAAAGAATCGGCTCAGAAACGTTAACGTCATATTTCGTTCAATAAGAGTATGGTAATAAGAGTAGGTTATTGCTTTTACGCGCTCTGTTTTACGTATTGACATGATTTATTATATTCATATCAATTTTTATATGTCATTTTGTCACGGATATTTCTTTTGGAGTTCGTTTATTGTGAATACTTTAACCTGACTGCCAAACGAAGTGTGGCTGACAGTTTGAGAATTTCTGATGTAATATCGGAATACCAAGTCCAAGAACCAATAGACAACTACTGGAAGTTACTCTCCTAACAGAGAACTGATGTCATTTTCAAATATTGTTATTAATATCACAAGACTCTTAGAAAGAGAGGTCGTTAAACTAGAGTGAGTCAGAAATATTTGGAAATGACACCTGACATTTACTAGGAGTGTAAACTCCAGTAGTATTCTATAGCTTTATGAGCTTGGTATTCGACTCGTCAAATATCTGTCGATTTGGTTTGCATGACATCTGACCAAATTTTTTTTCATTATTTTATAGTATTATCCGAGAGTGGTGTCAAGAGTCTTCTAAACGACGTGTTTGTATGACAGGGTACTGAATGTGGAGGAAGCTATGTAGGTCTGCAAGGATAATGAGATTTGGCTCCTAATACTCTCTGCCTAACGCGTAAGGAGTGGCGTGGAGATATGTACATATTATTATTAATTCTTTATTGTAGACAATACAAAATACAGAAAAACTTAAGACTAAAAAAACGTAAGTATAAAGGGATAGCTTATCTCTAATGAAAGATTTTTTTTCACCAACCCATTAAAAGTAAACAATAAATGATATAAACTGACCTGGTGTTGTATACCAGGTCAATTTCATTTTCTGTTAACTATGCTATATATAACTACTTAATACATTTAAATACATACTAAAATATAGCTACACAAAAGGAGTTTGAATAACCCTAAGACAATGTTCCTTTAATTGTTTTTTTAAAGGAAAGGGGGCTAAACAATAATAAATTTCACTAGGAAGTGAATTCCAAAACCTTACAGCTTAAATTGAGAATTAATGCGAATAGGCAGCAGAATGACCTGTGGCAAAGTACGGATATATGAACGACAAGATGAATCGTCAAAATGTAAAAATATTAATAAATTGCCTTAATTTAAAGACAACGGATGAAATATAAATCTGAACCGCAAAGGATGTGAAAAATCCTGCGTTGTCGTATCAATAGCCAATGAAGTTTAGTTCGCAAACTAAAAATGTATGTATATTATAAATAGCTATACAATTTAAACGCAGACTTTTTCGGCATCTGGTTAATATGTTCAAGACCTTTTTGGTAATAAGGCCCTTTACACTAACATTTCAGAAATAGAACCATGAATGAGATGGGATCACTTTAGGACAAATGTTATTCCCAACGCATGTTTCGCGTTATTACCGAAGAGGCTCAAGAGATTTCACTGGACCATAATCGTAAAGAGGACAAACACTGTCAGGTGTATCCTCTAAATTAGTATTGGGACTGCTACGCCAATAAACGATGAGCTTTACAACCTGAAAAGTACTTCCGTTTACGGGATTGGTTCGTTGAGTGTTCCGAGTTTAGCTGTTGTTTATGATTGAACGTTATTTCGTCTATTACATTATCTCCCCTGTGGTCTAGCGGTCCGGCGTTGGATTTAACTTCTTGAGGTCCTGATTCCGACCCTCGTGCCGTTTGACAAACATGTTTGTCTTATTTTTTTTAATAAGAAGAACGTTTATGGGTATTGGATTTATACCCAGTTGGCGAAAGGCTGCTGCTGCATGTCACTGTGCGACAGTGTGAAGTGTGTGGGTGTGAAGATACCTTTTTCATAACAATATCATTCTAGCTTTAATATTTGTTATTCCTACATACATCTTCACGCCAAGTCCTTTGATTGGTTGGGTAGGCAGAGAGTGTCAAGTGTCACGATCTTTACTCGCTAGCGTCTCAAATAAAATTATAGTCAAATCAAATAAATACATTACATTTCTTTAACTATGGTCATCAGTTCTTACAATTTTAACAAAACAGACTCACATATTTGGCTATTATTATGGCATGCAATTTTGCAATACTATAAGGTGTCGAATTACAGTGAATAATAAATTAAAATTTCGAAACATATATATAAATTTCAAGCTTGACAAGCCAAATTATTCATTATGATAATAATAATGCATCCAAGTTTAAAATATAATTTTGGTATTGATTATTTAATAAGTAATTGAATTAAAATTAGTTTACCTGTTTTATTGTAATTTAATAATTAAATGATTTAAATAGAATTATGCATTCAATTCAACTTATAAATATTAACATGAGACATATTTAATTGACTATGTAATCCATTTGCTTATTAAATAAATTATTTCTGTATATGTATTTCTAAATACTTGTTAATACTTTCTAAATACCCTCTCCAGGTGGTGTTGAAAAGAATTAAATTTTCAGAACAAAAGCGCTATTTAATTATACGTAAGTTACTGAACGTAATCTGTAGCTACTGAAATAAAGTCTAGTTTCCTCCAAATTCTCCTTTCCTACAATGTCATCGGTTTTGGCAACCCTGATCATCACCCTCCCATAACACCCGAGATCTAGATGTTGATAAAAAAAATGTTTGCCCCCGTCAGGAATTGAACCGCAGCCTCGAGAGTAGGCTAAACCCTCGGCCAACGAAAAAGAATCGAAGTACGATAAAAAAACTAATCTCTTAAAAATAATGTTTTATCTACCTAATAACCAACTAGCCTACCTGGCGAACTTCGTACTGCTTGACATCGATAGTTGCCAACAAATTGTTTGGAAAAAAATAAAGTTATTATTAACTATTTTCCTTACAAACTTTTTCAACCCTTTTAATAACAGCTAACACAACAAAATAAGAATTAACAAAATTGGTCCAAACGTTCAAGCATGTTGCGATGACCACGCGTAATGGGATTTCATTTTTATATATTCGGATAGAACTCTAATACTTGCAATCTAATCTATTTTGAGTATAGACTAAAATTGAATAAAAAAGTTATACATAGAAAATGATTAGAAACTTCGTCTTCAATTCGGGTCTTGCCAAAAGCAATCACGAGCCCAAAACAAAGCGGTTGGAAATAGAGGTCTTATCTTACTTCGGCACAAGTCACTTACCCTATTATAGTGGTCTAGAGCTCTTCTGGGAAATGCCTAACAGAATTTCTATTTCGACTGACGACAAAAAGAGGTGATAAAACAGAATGTCAAGTTTTAAACTGTAGGGTTCTCGAATCTCGATTTCTTGCAAATTGGAAATTGGAATCGGATTTGTGCCATTTTGTGCTCTTGAACACAATGTAGCGGATTATCAATACTTAGTTCTAAAATATTTTTTCAGAAACTGTCGTTAATAGACATGTTAGTCCTAGTTATATATATGTTAATACGTGATGCCAAAACTTTGGACCCCTTTCTACGAAAATTGCGCGGACGTAGGAGCATACAATTTGGCACACTTATAGTTTATAAGAGAAGTGCAGAACGCCAATATTTTTCAATAATAATGCTTTTAAAGTACATTAAATCAATAAATAAAACATTACCCACTCTACCACGCATTTGACACACACAAATAAATACATCGATGATAACGATAAAAGATAACAGATGGCGCACAAAAAAAATTGGAAACAAAGTAGTTGGTCTTGAGAAATGAAGATGGCGTTCTTATCAACAAGATATTAAAATTTATTATGTTCGGATTTCGACCAATGGGCGACCCTATTGGTATAATGTAAATACTATATGACCCGGCAGACGTTGTTCTATTGTTTTTTATGTGATTTTAGTAAAAAAATTGGGGTGAGTCACCTTTATCATTTAGGGGCATGAAAAATAGATAAGAGACGATTCTCAAACATACTGAATATACATGTAAAGTTTGTTGAAAATCGGAGGTTTACGGTAACTAACACGAGAATTTTACATAACTAAAAAAAGTATTTTCATATCCCCGAAAAGGTAGGCAGAGGCACAATCAGGGTACCCCCAACTAGCCATAGACACGAAGTCCCACAATGTGATAGTTGGCAAGCCTCTCAGCAACCGGGCACATGTCCAATCCCGAGCAACGATTTTTAGAAAATTGGACAAACCATATTTTCTTTTTGTTGCCCGACCCTGGAATTGAACCAGGGACCTCATGCAGTCAAGTCTGAAAACTGAAGCGCTAGAACACAGAGGCGATTGTATTATATATCTATATGATTTTTTATGGCATTTTGTATGTTAATACTCGGTTACTCGGCATTTCACAAACCGATTTTGATGTTTTTTTAAAAAGATACGTCATCAAAGTAGACAACAATTTATGCATATTTAAGTATAACTCAAAACTACTAGTCAGATGTTGTGATGTGTAGATTATTGTTGTTGATAAAATTTTATCAAAATACACCGCTCTTGCCGCTATAATGAGGGTCATTTTCTGGTTCACAGAGTAGAGTGGTCGATAGACTTATTTATCCCCCCACAAGACAGCCACAAGACAAAAGATAGCGTTATGTACTGACTAAATTTACAATATTAAGTTGAAGTAGCATTTAAAAACCAAAAGGTTTGTAAAAAAATGCTACCATACGTTATTTTATATCTATGTCTAGTTATCATTTATTTATTTATCTTACTGTTTCAGTATAGAGAAAAAATAAATAACAAGTTTGTGTCACATCTATATAATATACTAGCTGTTACCCGCGGCTTCGCCCGCGATAAATTGAGATTTAAGCTATCCTATCTCTCAAGTTGGATCGAACTGCACATGGTGTGCGAATTTTATTAT
>NJDC01003031.1:62669-79461 GCA_002245475.1 Calephelis virginiensis
GTGAATATATTTTTATTGTATGGAAATTGTGAACAGAGAATTGTTGTGGGTTAGCGTCCACAATAATCTTAAGGCAATTTGTAGCGAAGGGTGAAGCATAGCATTTGCAGCAGATCATTTTCTTTTAACTAATGGTCGCCCATTGTTCGAAATTCGACCATAACAAATTTTAATATCTTGTTGATAAGAACGCCATCTTCATTTCAATTCCAATTGAACTTCAATTCATTTCAAGACACAATACTATGTTTACTGAATAGTTAGTGCGCCATCTGTGATCTTTTATCGTTATCATCAATATAATATTTGTTTGTGTGTCAAATGCATGGTAGTGTGGGTAATGTTTTATTTATTGATTTAATGTACTTTATAAGCATTATTATTGAAAAATTAGGTATGCATGACTCAAAACTTCCATTGAATTGAATCGAAAGTAATTACTTGAGGCAAATAAACCTGCAACTGGCAGACCTATTGTCTGCAAAGAATTTTCGTCGTTGCAATTCCCATTTATTCAATACAAAAGATGCGCGTCCATTTTCAGCAGCTTCGATCTGAAAACACTGAAAATCGAATCGAGTATATTCAGAATTCCCGTCAACACGTTTGTCAAGCCGATTATCCGATATGGGCTTTCGATAGGATTGAATTTGGGCACTCTTTCACGATTAATCTTTCTTTGAGTCGGCGAATCTATTGACTATGCACGGCTGTCTCGGTATATCTCCGTTTTAGGGCTTCGACTTATAAATCGCTTTCAGAAAGTGCTATGAAAGGTTGTTTAAATTTAGAGTTTGTCAGATAAATCTGTCACATTTTTATTACAAAAGTATTCGAGAGAATGCCTTGTCTGATCTTGGGACTCTGCAAAAAGTTAGGTGCAAATGCGATGCCGACTTCTATATTATTTAATGTACTCTTGCAAATAACTAGATCAAGGATGTTTTTTGTAATAGAAAATATGCTGAGAATTTAGAAAAACATCCTGTTGCAAGTTTTACAATTATACAGACATATAAATAGAATACTTGCATTAGTTGACATTGAATGAAATTAATATTATCTATTTCCATGTCTAACAAAAAATGAGTTGTTTTTTAAGAAATAAAAGAGATAACATTTCGTTCTTACATTACGTTTATGGCCTAACATCTCGGCCTCAGGTTGGCGACGCAACATTACCACTTTTGATGTTTCTAGGCGGCGTGAACTTCTTACCATCAGGAAATCTATCTGCTTGTTTACCTTCCAATATCATTAAAAAAACCTTTATTCAAGCAAAAATGTAGATATACAATAAATACGACACAGACGCTACGGAAATAAAAACAACCATAGTGTCATTAAGTTATTAACTTCAAGAAGTCAAAAGACTTTGCACAATTTCCATGCACTTCTAAAACTTGTAAGGACGAAGTTTCTGTTAACAAAGGCTTCGTAGAGAAATTTTAAATTCCATTATACAATTTGGCACAGTTCACTAAGGACATATGAAATAACTTTTAAATATAAGAGTATATGTTGGTATAGAATAACAATACTATAAGTTTTGATTTATTTGAGCGCTGAGGCCTGTCGTTGCAAAAGCGACGCATCAACGACGTAACGTGCCAATGGGGCCTAGCTCTTTGACTAGAAATCCACCGTATGGGAAATCTCCAACTCTTAATATGGATTTTGTTCGACTTTTTTTCATTAAATTCTGCACTCAGAAAAGTTAATTAGCATTTAATCTATCATTAAGTGGCAATTTTAAATATAAATTATTAATTTAATGTAATCTTGAAATTTAATCTCAGAATATGGTGGAGAATGCCTTTATTTCGATAATTGTCGAAAATAATCACTCTGAAGTATCTTCAAGCCCATATCACCGAAGAGGTAGGCAGAGGCACAACCGGGGCACCCACGACTAGCCGAAGACACTAAGTCCTATAATGTGATAGGTGGCAAACCTATCGCCAACCGGGCAAACATTCAATCCTGAGCAAAATGTTTTGTATTAGAAAATGGAAAAATCAAATTTTCGTTTAATTGCCCGACCTAGGAATCGAACCCGGGACTTCATGCAGTCAAGTCCAACACCTGAACTGCTAGAACACAGAGGCGAAATAATCACTCTATACTATAATATGCTCCAAGACTGCTACTTAGTTAACTTTAATGTGTTGTGGGTAAAAGTGTACATTTGTAAGGTATTATATATGCACACCGAGACTGCACATGCAAGCAAATAATGAAATTCACAAACAATATCCGTTTCCTACTGGCCCAAGCGGTTTCCTCTCATGTAACGACTGTCAAAGTTAAACTATTATATCAGTTTGTTAGCCAATTTTCATGTACTAACGAAACACAAACCGCTAACTGAACATTTGAACCATTTATGTTAATGAAACATTGATACTTTGTCTACTTCCATAATTGAAAGAAAAGCATCTTCACGCCCATATCCCCGAAGAGGTAGGCAGAGGCACAACCACCCACAACTAGCCGAAGACAATAAGTCCCACAATGTGATAGGTGGCAAGCCTATCGCCAACCGGGCACATTTCCAATCCTGAGCAATATTTTTTTTATTAGAAAATTGAAAAAAAATCCAATTTTCTTTTTGTTGTCTGACCCGGGATTCGAACCCGGGACCTCATGCAGTCAAGTCCAATAACTGAACGCTAGACCCACAGAGGCGATTCCATAATTTACTATTGTAATAACGTTATTAAGCGCAGTAAATCTGCGAAAACCGACTCCAACTATTTCATTTGATCATTCGTTTTTGGAAGATAGCAAATAATTCCGAAATGGTCCCACATTTTATTGTAGAATGTCTTACCTATTTCTGCCAACATAATGACAATGCTATGTTCCGGCTTGGAGACTAGGGCAACCGGCATATTTGCAAAATAGGCCTAACATCCCAGCAAAGGACAGCGACGCATCTGTAACATTTATGGTATCAATAGGCCACAGTTATCTCTTACTATTAGAAGAACCGTGACCTTGTTCGCTGACCTTTTACATACCCTTCCCCATGTTAGTCCGGGCTCCTTTGCAGAATAGACCATCTGCGTTCTTGCCAGGCAGATCCTAAAAGGCGGGCATAGGCTTACCATCACTAGCACCGTGACATCCTACTAGGTGGTAGAGTTTAGCAGCGACTCTTCAGGATTGGCACCACCACCTTACCTATTCCTGCCACCATAACGTCCAATGCTTGTCGCTGACGTGTTCCGGTTGGGAGGGTAAGGCAGCCGGTGAACTTACTTTTGGTCGAGACCTAACATCCCGGCCTCAGGCTGGCAACGCACCATTACCAACTTTGGTGTCTCTAGGCGGCGTGAATTTCTTACCATCAGGAAATCCGTCTGCTTGTTTGCCTTTCATTATCATAAAAAAATACAAAAAACTTTAGCTTGTTTAAAGTGTCACGTAGATCCAAATTGTAACAAGTTATCTAAACAATGCGAGGGTAATATTATGAAACTTAATAAGAGATATGTGTGGCCAAGCGTTAGAGACATGGGTCGTTTATGAGGTACTCTCAGGGCTTATCCCAAAAGGACTACTTTTATTATGTATTTGATGAAATATTATCAGACATTTAACCAACAAACTCACCTAGGTACTGAATATGAGAATGTTTCAATTATACTGTTGCAAATTATATTCAATTTGATTAAATCTAGTCTAGTAAAGACACATAGGTACCCGAGGAGACCAAGGTTGTTATTCCACGATCAAATCAATCGGATATTATCCGAGGAAACGTGAAGGAAGCCAGACAGGTTTGTCAGGATCGTGAAGTCTGGCACTCGATACTGTCTGCCTACCCCGTAAGAGACTTGGCGTGAAGATATATATGTATGTAAGATATACAATTTCATTCACTTGCTCCAACATTACACCAACAACTAAAACTCTTACATCCGTTCTGGCTTATTCAAACGTAAGCCCCTTTCTTTACAATCTCCTTCCATAACAGTGACCAGTGTTTGCAGCTCAAGGTTGGTGTAGATCCCAAAAGTACAGCATCATTTGCATAAAGCAGGCAGTTCACTACTTGGTCACCCATACGCATTCCCACTTTCAATTAATCTTTGAAGACATTTGTTCAAATACAAAATAAATAAGCGTGCTGATACCACACAACGCTGCTTGACCCCAATATTATCATTGAACCAAAGCGATATGTTGCCATCCACTCCACACATGCTTTACAATCTAAATACATTGACTGCACAGAACGCAGCAGGGGCCTCTCTATCCCACAATCTGGTAAAATATCCCAAGGTTTCTTACGTACAACCCTATCAAACGCTTTTTCGAGATCCATAAAACCACAAAAAACTGGCCCATAGCCAGGTGCTTTTCTACGATGCAGCGGAGCGAAAACACTTAATCCGTACATCCTCTTCCAGAACTGAGTTAAGTTCTGGAAAAGGATGTACCTTCAGCCTCTCACAATATTCCATCCTTTTTTCAACTATTTTTCTATACACTTTCTACACACTAACTTGATCAAACTGGTGGCCCTGTGACTTATACAGTTCATACGTGAACCCTTGCTTTTATACAAGGGCACGATCACCGCACGCCGCCAGCTGTCACCATAATGGCTTTGCTTAATTAAGATATTTATTGTAAGCTTGCCGACCCGGCGAACTTCGAATCGCAATAACAGCTACTAACAGTTTGTATGGATTAAAGCATTACTTTTCCCATTTCCTATGTGTTTTCAGTTTATCTCTTCATATGAACCTTCTCCTAACCTTAACCAACACAACAAAAGTAACTTAGCAGAATTAGTCTATACGTTCAGGCATCATGCGATCACCACGCGAAGTTAGGATTCAAATAGATAGACAAATAAACCATGCGTGTTTGGTATAATGAACTCGTGGTTTTTTTTTATGTTTTAGGAAGGCAAACAAGCAGACGGATGTCCTGATGTTAAGAAATTCACGCCGCCTAGAGACACCAAAGGTAGTAATGGTGCGTTGCCAACCTGAGGTCGGGATGTTAGGCCTCGAGCAAAAGTAAATTTACCGGCTACCTTACCCTCCGAACCGGAACACGTCATGACATTACTGCGGCAGGAATAGGTAAGTCTGTGGTACCAATCCGGGCGAGTCGCTGCGAAACTCTACCACCTAGTCAGATGTCACGGTGTTAGTGACGGTAAGCCTATGCTCGCCTTTTATGAGCTGCCTAGCAGGAAGGCAAATGGTCTATTCTGCAAAGGAGCCCGGACCAACACAGGGTTTATAATGTTTATCATAAATAGAAATATGTTCAATGAGTCGGTGAAACCTATTGGCGATGAACCGGTAATAGCTGTATTTGCCTTATAATCTAAATTGAATCTTACCCCAAAGTAATTAAATTATATGCTTGAATTACAGTGGCAAGCCAACGGTTGTAATACAAAGAAATACTTAAATCGATACAAGAATACATAGAATAAACACTCAGGTCTGGAAATGAAGACATTTAATGTTCATCTCACAAATTTCTGCGTTCGTTGGGAATAAAACCCAAGTCTTGCATTTGATCGGTGTAGTTAGGCATGTAAGCTAGCCCCTCGACCAACAACGCGGTCTGAAAGAGATCGTAGCTATATCTTAACCCTCCCAGACTCAGTTAAAAAAGCTGAAACCATTTCTCCTTCATACCTTCCATTGACCGTAAGAACGAACAGGTCCTTGCATTAGTTGTGACTTTATTATAGAAAAAATAAATCCGATTTCTTTCAATATCAATATTTTATCGGGTTCAGCCGGCCATAACTAATTTTCACAAACGTTATCTTCTATAATATAAAAATGAAGCACTTAATGTGTTGGTAAGTGCATAACTTCAGAACGACTGGACGCATTTGGCTAATTATTATTTTTTTGGTTATAATCAGGAAAAGGTTCTCATGGTGAGAAAAAAAGGAAAGTGTCAAGGAAAATGGGAAAGTAATACTTTATTATTTGCCAATCTAAACGGGTGGAACAAAGTTCGCCCGGACAGCTAGTATCTAATATTAATAGTGATAGTAGTAAAATACATATACAATACAATACAATATCGCCTCTGTGGTCTAGCGGTTCGGGTGTTGGACTTGACTGCACGAGGTCCTGGGTTCGAATCCCGGGTCGGCCAACAAGATGAAAATTGGATTTTTCCAATTTTCTAATAAAAAAAAATGTTGGTCGGGATTGGAAATGTGCCCGGTTGGTTATAGGCTTGCCACCTATCACATTGTGGGACTTAGTATCTACGGCTAGTCGTGGGTGCCCTGGTTGTGCCTCTGCCTACCTCTTCGGGGATATGGGCGTGATGATACTTTTTAGTAAAATACACGTCAATAAAAATTAAAACGTAGTCCAACCCAAACTACTTTATATTCAATAAAGTATACATAAATATAGTGCCGCAACCTGTAGATATAGTAGGTCACATTCTATGAATTCATTGGATGCGTTCTACTGCAACTATGTTGTAGCGAAGACAAACTTGTGTATTAGTCTTCGAAACTATTTGTACATTGTTTTACTGAAGTACGGATTGTTTTGATCTAGTATCTACGTAAGTGATGTTTTAATATACTGTTGTATTACTTTCCATTGTTGAAACCTTTGATTATTAATAAAAGTTTTATGCGCTACTTAAATATATTTTTGGCATAAAGTATTAAAATTGCAATATTATAAAAATACTTAATTCTAACCTATTCGAGCATCTCTTATCGGATTTTGATAAGTTTATATGGGAATAACTGAAAAGTAAATTCTCGTATTCCTGGCTGACTAGGTCTGGAAACTGTATCACCGTACCTTTACAGTAGAGAAGATTATAAGGAGAGCTAGATTGAAACTAATATTAAAATTGTCGGCATTCATTAATGCATTTTGCAATAAAAATAAATCATGTGTTCCAATACAAAAATATATGTAATGTAATGATAAATTTGTATAAAACTTAAATTACTAGTAATTCGTCCGCGACTTCGTCAGCGTAGAATGTCTATGATTTTCATTTCCTATTATAATCCTATGCGGGTTGATCTTTGAAAAAAAATTCCTTAACCTGTATTCAAACCTAAACTTTAGGCAAATAAATCGGTTTAGCGGTTTAGCCGTAACAGTAACAGACAGACAGAGAGATTTTCTCATTTATTATATTAGTATTGATTTGCACACCACTAATGTATGCTTAATACAACAACTTTTTAACACACATCCTATTAATATTATAAATGTGAAAGTTTGTAAGTATGTATGTATGGATGTTTGTTACTCTTTCACGCTCGAATGGCTGAACGGATTTGTCTGAAATTTGAAAGACAGATAGATTGTGACCTGGATTAACATATAGGCTATTTTTAATCCCGATCGCACACCGGGTTTCTGTGAGAACGCGGGCAAAGTCGCAGGTAGCAGCTAGTATTACATAATCCGCAAATAATTTTCATTTTATTTCTAATTAGAACGTAAGAGTTATAATATATCTACTTTTGCAGTAACAGTTACATCTTTGTTGTCTACAATTAACTTTTATTTCTTACAATTAGGAAAGACATCTCTTTGTTGTATATTGTTAAAATAAGGTTTATAGCGGACCTCTATTTTAAAGACTACAACAGTAGTCACTCTATATTTTATGACACAATTTCCTTGAAAAATAAATTAGTTTCAGCATTTGGTATTTATTTCTTTGAACTTCGAATTGGGGATTGTTTATTTATAAGACAAAGGTTACTAATATTTACGAGCAAATAGCTGCGGAAATACAATAAATCCAAAATTATAAAAGCTTAGACATAAGTTTTCCCATTTATAAGTGACAGTTTAATAAAAAGCAAATATTGTTGGTCGGCAGTGGCTTTTGGCAGTATATTAATTTTGGAATCATCTTCGCTCTATATGTTGGCTTAATATTATACTTACTGTCAGCCAATGTTTATTTCTACCATTGTTGTCAAATATTGTGAGACAAAACTCGTTAGATGTTGCTAGCTTCAAATAGCAGTAATTAGCCACAAACGTATTAATTTAGAAAAATATAAGACGTTTTTAACTACAGTTATCACGGTTTTGGTAAGCACATTATTTACTTATGTAGGTTAGGGATTAAATTAACTTTTATAATAGGGTTAGGGCGAATATGGGTTTAAGGCCTTAAGGACTTAGTGAGCTAGGTTTCTTTGTTCGCCCAAAATAAGGATATCTCCGTCCTGTGTTGCTGTACATACTTACGACGAGGTTGAGGTTTGACACTCGATACTCTGCCTACCACGTACGGGACTTGGCGTGAAGATAAGTATGTATGTAGGGTTTGATTTATTTTTAAATATAAAATACAAAATTACTTTCTTGCTAGAAGTACCAAATAAGTGTCTAAGCATATGTTATTCTTTAAAATATGATTTTTTGGAGTCGTCATTTCTGGCGACAAAGTTAAATTGGCAACGCGGCAGACTGACCCATGGCGACGGCAGGTGCTCTTAAGGAGTTTGTTTTAACATTGTCTTTAAGAACTTTGATTTCTAAAGCATGTAATAGTATAAGTGAAAATATATAAATATAGGAAAACTTTATGTTTTATGTTATAGAAAGGAAAACAAGCAGATTGACTTACTGATGCCCAGAAATTTGTCTCTTGTAGACGTCAGACATCTTCTTTCAAACCTTTTGTTTATTCTGCTGTGAGTTTGCCGTCTGATTTTAATTTCAAACTAGAACATCATAATAGCAAATACTGACTCAATAATGTTGTAGGTCATTTTTAACGATGCGATAACTTCTTAGATCCTATCCTATTAATATTATAAATGCGAAAGTTTGTAAGTATGGATGTATGGATGTTTGTTACTCTTTTACGCTCGAATGGCTGAACGGATTTGTCTGAAATTTGGAAGACAGATAGAATGTGACCTGGATTAACATATAGGCTATTTTTAATCCCGATCGCACATCGGGTTTCTGTGAAAACGCGAACGTGAAAACGGGCGAAGCCGCAGGTAGCAGCTAGTATTCAATAAAATTGTTTAGTATCAAATAATGCTCTGGAAATAACAAAAAATTATAATAAAAGTATCTTCACACCTATGCCAAAAAAGTAGGCAGAGGCATAACCAAGCACCCACGACTAGCCGAAGGCACGAAGTCCCACAATGTGATAGGTGGCAAGTCTATCGCCAACCGGACACATATTCCAATCCCAGGCAACGTTATTTTTAAATAGAAAATAGAAAATATACATCTATTTTGTTGCCCGACCCAAGAATTGAACCTCAAGAAGTCAAGTACGACGCCGGACCTCTAGACCACAGAGGTGACAAATATAAACACTGTGTTATGATAAATACTCTAATCAATCAATAATTTTCTCTGAAATCTCTCTTTCTTTAGCACTGAACCTACTATGGTTACAGATTTGTAACTCTTTTCGTGTTTATTATTTTCATATTTTCATCAATTCGATTTTTGTTTTTCCATTTATTCTTTTATTTCGTTCGATGGAATTTCCATTGCCAAAAAACTTTAAAATGTTAGACCCCTAATATTTTAAGTATTGGTTTAGGGCGAGTCACCGCTAAACTTTTCCACTTAATTAAACGTCACTGTGATATTGATTGTCTAAACTCTAAATTATACTAGTATACTGTTCTTTTACAGGCAGTTGAATTACAGAGTCATATTCCAGTCCTATTAGACCTGAATCCGTGAACATCCAGATAATATATAATTTTATAAAAGCTGAAAGTTTTAAGTGTTAACACAACTACAAAGTGAGGCTCAACGTGGCTTTGAATTGTAAAAGGAAACAAAAACAGACATAAAATGCAAACTAATTTTTGGAAAATTTTAAAGCGCAATTCTCTTCTTTTTTATTTTAAAGCATTAAACTTTTATGAATTTCTTTTGTGTTGGTCCAGGCTTCTTTGTAGAATAGACCATCTGCCTTCCTGCCAGGCAGCTTGTAAAAGGCGAGCATAGGATTACTGTCATTAAACGTCACTAACACCGTGATCACAACACACATCTGACTAGGTTGTAGAGTTTCGCAGTGACTCGCCGGATTGGTAATACCGCCTTACCTATTCCTGCCACCATAACGTCACGTTCCGGTTTGGAGGGTAAGGTAGCCGGTAAACTTACTTTAGCTCGAGGCCTAACATCCCAGCCTCAGGTTGGCAACGCACCATTACCATCTTTGGTGTCTATAGGGGGCGTGAATTTCTTACCATCAGTAAATCCGTCTGCTTGTTTGCCTTCCAGTATCATAAAAAAAACTAATAATAAGTGTTATTTTATCACACAAATATTCTCATAACATATAATATAATAATATTTTTTTTATTATTATCTTAAGGTTTTGTGTTATTTAACATCGTTTGTTTAATAGAAAAACGTAGTTGCTCCGCCAAACTTCATTGCACCCGTTGAGTTTGTATGGGAAAAATAAAGATGTTGTTTTCCTAGTTTCGTTACCAACGAACGAGATAAAATGTATCCTATGATCGTCTCCTGATTCTCTCTACCACTACCTCCTCTCTACCAAAACAGCCCAATCTTGAGTTACAAGTAGTGGTATTAACTCGACTTTCTTCTATATGTTTAAAGAAGTAAAGGCAAAGAAAAGGTAGCACAACAATTTAGGGGATATCTAATTTTCTACAGGGGTAGCAATAAATAAGAAACTAGCTATCCCAGCAAACTTCGTTCCACCCGTTCAGGAACAACTAAAGTACCGTTTTCCCATTTTCCCTGTAATTTTCTCAATTTTTTCTCCATAAAAACCTTCTCCTGACCATACTGACCATCGGTCAAGTCGTTCGGAAGTTATACGCTTACATTTTTATGTTATAAGTGATATCCACGAGGTAATTGCACCGATGTTAAGAAAATATATTTATATACAAGTTTTTCATACGTATATTACGAAAAAATGTTTGTACTAACTGTTGCCCGCGAGGTCCCAAAGGAACATTGTTTCGGGACAAGAACAATTCTATGTGTTAACCCAAGTTACCCTCTATGTGTCTGCTAAATTTCATGAAACTTGGTTTAGCAGTTTTTGCGCGAAGGAGTAACAAACAAACAAACATACAAACTTTTACATTTGTAATATTAATAGAATTGTCAAATTCTGTTCACATAACATGTTTATTATTAGAGAAAGTTATCAATTGACTAGTGAAGTTTGTAAAGTATTCTTGGATAATTTGAACAGTTATAGTGGATTTAAAATAATAACTTTTTCAAGGAAGTATAACCTTAAATCTTTTATATTTTTTGTAAATATAGTTTAAAAAGAAAGAGTTCGTGATACAGATTTCATTTTAGAGTAAACTATTGATTGATTAGAATATATTATCATTGCAGTGTTTGTTATTTCCAGGTCAAATTTTTCATTCAACAAATTCACTGAATATGTAAAAAGTTGTCGCACAGTTAAAAATATCGATAAAGTTACTGATTCCTGTACACAAATATAAACAAATTTCATAGTACGCCTTAAACAGTAGATACTGCCTGCATTGCAACAGCACGCTTAACAACTTCAGAGTTAATAAAATAGTCGAAGATCCGAACACAAAACGTGCTAACTAACGCTAAAAGCTAACGATTATCACTGTGCTAACAATAGGATGAAATATCCTTTCTTATAAATTTGGTACTTATATTAGAAAATACATAAAAATGGGGTAGGTAACTAAAGATCCTCTATAGATTTTTTTTATATTTTATTAAAAAATGCTTGTTTTTTTTCTTAAAAAATTTATTTTTCGAATGCCTGGGTTATCTATTCTTTAACTAGGTTGCTAGGTATAAACAGGTTTGTCGACGCCAGATCCTTAACCATGAGTTAATATAGATTACGTTTGGTAAGTTACGTGTCGAAGTCTATGACACTTTTGGTCAAAAATGTGTTTCTCTTAGTTACCAATAGAGGTGCTGTTCAAAGTTTTCATAAAATTAATTTACAGAGACGGTAGCGAATATAGTATACTTCACAAGCCGTAAGGGCTAAGGTACTTTCATTTGCGTAGTAGTAAAAAGTAACATCAACATTGGTGCTGTTTTATTGTATATAGAGTTTTTTTAGGAAACCTATTTTTAATATTACTTACATACTAAATCTATGTCTATAAATATAAAAGAAAATCATGTTAGTTACACTATTTATAGCTCAATAACGGCTTAACTGATTTGGCTGAAAATTGATGGGGAGGAAGCTTCAAATCAGAAGAACGACATAGGATGCTTTTTATTCCGTTCGACTATGAGGAAACTAGAAAAAATATAATTTTAATTTTTCCCATAGACACCGGTTCAGTGTGAAATGAAAATCGCCGGAACAGCTGGTATTACATAAAAGAAAGTCGTGTTAGTTACATTATTTATAACTTAAGAACGACTTAACTCTTACCGCTGAAAATTGACGGGGAGATAGCTTGCAATAAGGAATCTGATATAGGATACATTTTATTTCGTTCTACTGCAAGCAAATTAGGGAAAACGGCAATTTAATTTTTCCAATACAAACTGATCGGGTGGAACGAAGTTCACCGGACCAGCTTGTTTATTATAAAACGTGTTACATTCTAATTCTAGTTCGGTGTAGGTGGATTTAGATTTGGATCTTATACTAAAATGGTCTAAGATCTAGCCATTAAAAAAGAAGCGGTAGACCCTGGACTAGATGTTCGCATTAATCTTATTAGGTACGTCGTCTAACTTAACCTGAAAATTCAATATGTCGTAATTTGTCTTTCGGGCTAAACCTTGGCATTTATCAAGTAGCCTATATTACGTGTTTTAGGGCGAGTTTTATCAGTTGAATGCGGAACGAAAGTTTCGGAAGGGTATTTCACAAAGAACTTTGTTCAATTTTCTACGAACTTTATGTAATTTTGAACTTTATCTTTACATTTCGGATGCTCTTTATTTATTGCAGAGAACGAGTAGTGAAACAGTTTACAATACTGCGTTACAAGTCTAGTTATATTAGTTACAAAATTAGACTCAACAACAGAAGGACAAACCTTAAACTAATATATTATTTAAAACATCCTAACATTAATATAGGCATTTGTGTGATGAACATTTAGATGTTTGCATTTCCGGGTCTGGGTGTTTATTTTATTTATTCTGGTATCTATTTAAGTATTTCTATGTATTAGTATCGTTGACTAGCACATATATCACAAGCATAAAATTTGCTTACTTTGGGGTTAGATTCAATTTGTGTAACTTGTCCACGCATATTTATTTATTTATTATTAATATGAGAAGCAAAAGTTTTGGACCCATTTAACGAAAATTGCGCGAACGGAGGAGTATTAAATTTGGCACATTTGCAGTTTATGTGTCGGGGAAGTGCAGGACGCTGATATCCTACTAATAATATAAATGCGAAAGCTTGTATGTTTGTTACTAATTCATGCAAAAACTGTTAAATCGTTTTTTATGAAACTTGGCGCACATATAGAAGTCAATTTGTTTGAACGTAACTACCGCTAGTTAATAATAATGCTCATAAAGTACAATAAATAAAAAAAAAACATTACACCTGCTAACATTCATTCGACACACACAGACACATACATTGATGATAACGATAAATGATCACAGAGAGCGCACAAAATATGTTCATAAAGTTTGGAAACAAAATAGTTGGTATTGATAAATGAAATATCAAAACAATATTACAATTTATTATGGTCGAATATTGATCAAGGCGACCTCTAGTGTTATTAGTTGCCTCTGCAGTTTAGCGGTCCAGCGTTGGATTTGACTTCTTGATTCGAAGTTTGCGAATTGCACCGGTTAAAGTCGAAAAAGTATGAATCCTGAGGTCGGGCGATAAAAAAAATGTGTTTAATCAATTTTATACTAAGAGTGGTGTTGCCCGGGATTGGAAATGTGCCCGGTTGGCAATAGACTTGTCATTTCTCACATTGTGGGACTTATGTCTTAGGCTAGTCGGGGGTGTCCTGTTTGTACCTCTGCCTACTTCTTCTGGCTACGAGCGTGAAGACACTTTTTTGAAATAACCGTATGCAGAATTTCAACCCATCTTCGTCTTGATATGCTGTTGGAGCAAGTGCGGATTAAATTTTTGATTACTTTCCAATTAATTACGTCAGTAGAACCTTCTCATAGCTACACCTTTAAAATAAATAATAATAAACAGTTAAACAGTTTTAACATAATATTTTATAGTGATAAAAGTTTTTATTAGAACAAATATATAAATTGATTATAATATATACATCCATTTATATTACGAAATTTAAATTTGGAATGGCAGAACATAGTCAAAGAGGTTCTAAGTTAAAAATAAAAAAAAAGAAACTCAATGCTTGCTCAAAACAGAAGACTTTTAGATTAAATATCATTTTATGTGAAAACTTCTTTATGTTAGTTGGGACACCGGTTTCGTGAAATATCAACGGTGAGTAGGTGACACGCGAGGTCGTGCCCCCAGTGGCTCTAAAACACTTCATAAGAAACTAACTGTTCCGGCGAACTTCGTTCCATCTGTTCTGTTTGTATGGTAAAAAATAAAAAGTAGTTTTTAAATAGTTTCCTCCCAGTCGAATGGAATAGAATCCTATGTCCGTATAATGGAAATGAAAGTTTGTATGAAAATCTATCTAATGCGGACATAGTCGCAGCTAAGTAGCGGGTTTAATATAATATGTTTCAAAAACATTAGTTCGTTCCTCTCGTCAGTGGGTAGAATAATAAAACCTTATTATGCATGCGAGAGTTATGTGGAATTTTATATTCATATAGTTAAAGACCCGAGACCAAACAAAGATTTCTTAAACATCAAACCATTATGACTATAATGAGGAATGAAAGGTTATAGGAAAATCGTAGCTATTCTACTGACGATATCGCGTGTAAACTAGTTTTTTATGATACTGGAAGGCAAACAAGCAGACGGATTTCCTAATGGTAAGAAATCCACGCCATTTAGAGACACCAAAGGCGGTAAGAGTGCGTTGTCAACCTTGAGTCGGGATGTTAGACCTCGAGCAAAAGTAAGTTTACCGGCTATTTTATTCTCCGAACCGGAACACGTCAATGGCAAGCGCTGACAATATGGCAGCGGGAATAGGTATGGCGGTGGTACCAATCCGGGTGAGTCGCTGCGAGACTCTACTAGTCAGATGTCACGGTGTTAGTGACGGCAAGTCTATGCTCGCCTTTTACGAGTTGCCTGGCACAGGAATGCAGATGGTCTATTTTGCAAAGGAACCCGGACCAACACGGGGAGGATATAAATAAATGAAATATCTTCACACTCATATCCCCGAAGAGGTAGGCAGAGGTACATCCAAGGCACCCACGACTAGCCGAAGACACTAAGTCCCACAATGTGATAGGTGGCAAGCCTATCGCCAACCGGGCACATTTCCAATCCCGACCAACATTTTTTTATTAGAAAATTAGAAAAATCCAATTTTCTTTGTATTGGCCGACCCGGGATTCGAACCTGGGACCTCATGCAGTCCAGTCCAACACCTGGACCGCTAGACCACAGAGGCGATAAATAAATGAAAATAATAAATATCCACAAACTTTAATGAATTGCATAGATACGTTGAACAGTATCATTATAATGGCTTTGTTTTCAGTTTGATTGTTCTAGCGACAATTATTTAAAGCAATATGTGGAAATTTAAACTGTTTTCACCAAATAAATTTACATGAATTCAATTTCCGAGTTCGTTATATTTAATAGCGGTATTAAATTTTGTTATCAGCTAGGTATTTTACTTTATTAATAAATTAATAATTTAAATCATCAATTGCTTTTGCAATAATGAGATTAGAGATGGAGACTGAAAGATGTAATAAATAATAAGTAAAGATGTGACATTTTGTACAAGTCTTTTAGTTTTAAATTCATAATAATAATAATAATATCTTTATTGTACACAAAACGTTATCACAAACATGAACATAAAGATAATACAGTACAATGGGCGAGCTTATCTCCAGCTACAGAGATTTCTACCAGCTGACCCGTAAAAAGGAAAAAACAGAAACAAACATAAACGTTTATGTATGTTTTTGTGTTAATAAATGTTTTATTGAATAAGGCGCTACTTTGTGGAAATCGAGTCGAGTGCGATTTGGTGTTCTCTGTGTTGAGTTTTTCGATTAGGTTGTCAAAGGACGTGACAAGTTGTTTTATTTCCTAAGTTCGGAATCTATTCGTGGTCTGGTCGCGAAGGTGGGAGGTGGGAACTTTAGGTAAGGTTGTCACATGCGAAGGACGTGACAGTTTCTATTGTTTCGCGAGTTCTTCCTTTATTCGTGTTCTAGTCGCGGAGGTGGGCGGTGGAAACGTTAGTTAGGCTTGTCACATTCTGTGTCATTTGTAGGAATATTTGCCACAACAGTTACACTGCTTACTCGGAGTTAGCAAAATAAAAGCTTATTCTACGTCTGTAATAAGTAAAGATATAATAATAAGACCTTATAAAGATAGTGTTGGTATACAATTAAAAAAAGTATACTTAATGGGTTCGGGTATGTGAAAAGAACGTTTGAAAAAACAGATATGCAATGCGAATTTGGACGGTAGTAGGTACTCGGGGAGACACAGGTTGACTTCCCATAACTAAATCGCTCGTGTATTATCTAAGGATAGTGAAGTCTCTGAAATCTTGGTGTTTATTAATTTTTTTTTTGGTAACTAAGTATTTCTTTGTATTAGAAACGTTGCCTAACACACCCATAACATAAGCTTGTAATTTGCTTAGTTTATGTGTGTGTGT
>NJDC01003031.1:79505-89915 GCA_002245475.1 Calephelis virginiensis
TGTGTGTGTGTGTGTGTGTGTGTGTCTGGAATCATGACTTTTGAATGGATCGACTGATTTCGATGTCGATATTTTGGTTAGAAAGCTGGCATGGTCAAAATTGCTTTTAGCTATATTACATGTAGGTTTTGTCTTGTCATGTGACCTAATTTATTTTTAGGTTATTTTTTTCCGCACTAAAATAATTGAACTCGTTTTACACTTAACTTGTGAAAAATTAATCGGTGTTTGGATTCCATTCTAAGAAGATTTATTACTAGTGCCAAGACATAAAATACTTAATAACTTAGGATGTCTGACCTTTTTGCATAAATGTCTGCCTAAATTGCTCTGTGCGGCTATTAAGTTTGACGACCTAGCAACGATAAATTTATTATGTTTGTTAGTCTAAAACTAAGAAGATAGTTATATAGGAAAACTTTTTGAAGTATTGTAACTTAGTTCCGTTTGTTGAGCATGTTTTTCTAAAATATTCGTAAAATAGTAATTTATACGAAAAAAAAATCGATGTAAGTAATAGGTTAAGCGCAAAGATTTTTTAAATCTTGGTCCGTTTTCTTTTGAAGTGAAAATTTCTTTAGCGGCGTTGCGCAGTTTTTTTGGAATGGGTAAAAACTTCTAAACTCGCGTTAAGCCACGTGACCTGAAATTTAGTAAGACGAAAATTCGTAAGGCGCACAGGGCGCTTGCGCAAATGTTCGTGTTGTCAAGTTTGTGTATAATAGCGCAATAAATGAATATTGTATTCTACCTCATGAATGATAGTACTTTCATACTGATAATTAAAGCAATTCGTGCAAAACTATTCCGTAACCATTCCAAAATATCAAAAATGTACAAGGTTTCAAGTTTTCACTTCTGCCGGCACTCCCGGAGTGCAACCAGTCTTTTTTTGTAATTCGTATGAATGGTCGAGTCTTAACAGAAAATATTTATGTTAAATAGGCCAGCTTACGGCAAATATTAATAATCAATCCTAATCCAAAACTTGCTGTCCAAGATTGATATTTTGATCCATTTATATGTTATCGCTTGCCAATAACATATCTGTGGACAGGATAAATATGGTAATAGGTATGGGACAGGCCGCCGGATACGCAGTTATCTAGATTGCTTGAAATCCATTAGATTGAGATACATTATTAACATTGGCCGTTAGAGACCAGGGTTTTGAGACAGAGGACATGCCAACACATGTTCTCTATTTTTATTCCACGTTTATTTAAGGACGCATAACCTCCTTGTTTTTTTTTTAAATCGTCGTTTAAAAATAGAACGATGAGTCTCAACCTTTAGCGATGAGTTGGTACTTTTGTTTGTTTATAATAGTTAAGCACAAATGCTTAACTATTAATTTCCTGTTGCCCGCGACTGTTATCTGCTCTTTATTATCGCTCTGCCGCGATAACTAGTGAGCCTATATCCATTTCCAAAATGTAATGAGATTTTCTGTTAAAATTTATTAAAATCGACCAAGTAATTTTGACATGGAAAAATCTACAATAAACATACAAACATACAATTGCAAAGTTTATCGCGTCTGTGGTCTAGCGGTATGGTTTTACGACTGCATGAGGTTCCGGTTTCGATCGCCGGGTCACCGAAAAATAGATAATATGTTTTTTAAATTTTCTAAATTTAACATTTCCCAGGATTGGATAATTGCCTGGTTGGCGATAGGCTTGCCGTCTATTACATTGCGGGACTTAGTATCTTCGGCTAGTCGTGGGTAGTTCTGCTAAACCGTAGGGAATAAGAGCAGGAACATACTTTTTTTTAATATAAAAAGGGCTTAAAACGAAAATATGTACGAAAACTGTATGGAAGCGAGAGTTGGGTATGTCAGAAAGAGAATGAAAGTAGGATAAATACGGTCGAAATGAGAGCACTATGGAAAATCTGTGGTGTAACGCTCGCTGACCGCATTCGTAACAGTGAGATCCGAGAAAGAGTGGGATTGAAAGAAAGTGTTGGTGTTAAAATGCGAACGGCCATGCTCCGCTGGTTCGGTCATGTGGAAAGAATGACAGATGAAAGATTGACAAAGCAGATATACAATGCGAACGTCGATGGATGTAGGTACCCGGAGAGACCAAGGCTGACATTTCACGATGAGATCAATCGGATATTATCCGAGGGTGGTGTCAGGAGTCTCCAAAACCGGCGTGTTTGTATGAAAAGGGTTATGAATGTGAAGGAAGCAAGACAGGTTTGTCAGGATCGTGAGGTCTGGTACTCAATACCCTCTGCCTACCACGTAAGGGTCTTGGCGTGAAGATATGTATGTATGTATGTATGTAAAACGAAAAGCTGGCTGTTCCGTTGATCATAGAGAAATGTTTGAAATTTAAAGTACCAAATTGTAAAACACTCTGCTGTTATTTATTGAGAAAATGTGTAAAAGCTGTTGGCGGCCGCATCAGCGGGTTACAGTGATTTTGCAGCGGTGGAATTGGCCTGATTCCAAAACCAAAACTTTTGATATATAACGGAAAGTGAATTAGAATGTTTGATGTATATTTCACCGTCACTACTATTCATAGTTACACTTTTCCATTAAAGATTTAATTGATTTAATTTGATGAATCATTTAAAGTCATTTACGTTAAAGTGAGCAAATGATATCGCCTCTGTGGTCTAGTGGCCCAGGCGTTGGACTGACCGCATCAGGTCCGGGGTTCGACTCCCGGGTCGAGCAACAAAAAAAATTTGGTTTTTCAAATTTTTTAACAAAAAAATATTGCTCCGGATTAGATATGTGCTCGGTTGGCGATGGGTTAGCCACCTACCACATTCTGGGACTTAGTGTCTTTGGCTAGTCGTGGGTGTCCTGGTTGTGCTTCTGCCTACCTCTTCGGGGATTTTTCCGTGAAGATACATAAGCAAATGATGTGATTGTGTTATTGGTGCTAGTTAACGATATTACATATAAATATGTAGATACCAGTATAAATTTAAAAAACAGATATACCCGAAAATAGGTCTGTAATTCCGAGTCTATCTATGTTTATCACACAGATGCCTGCTCTCATCAGGAATCGAAGCCGAGCCGCGCAGTTGGTTAATGTACTACATAGTAACCAGTAATTTAGATACCAGTCTATATTTAATTATCAAATAGACCCGAAAATACGTCTGTAATTGTATTCCATCTACGTTTATTATACAGATGCTCGCGGGCAAGCGCAGCGCGGGCGGGCATGACGGGGTCAAGAATCGAACTAGAGTGTCGCGGTTTGTCGAAGAAGTACTAAGCGTGTAAGGTAGCTTCTTGATCAAAGAGGCGAATTAGAACGTTTTTTTTTGTATTACCTTAGATTTTGCCCGTGTTGGTTTAGGGTCCCATTTGTGGAATAGACCATTTGCCGCCCCACCTAGCAGCATGTAAGAGGCCGTAATATAAATCTTTGCCAATAAGACCGCTGGCGCTAGAATTCTGTGTAGCATTTTGCTTAGGCATGATCATGGCCTTACCTATTCCCGGGGCCACTGAAAACTGAACTATATAGCCACTAAAAAAAAGACTTTTATTGTTGTCTCTTATTATAAGTAGAGCCGTGTGCTTCGTAGGCCCATTTGCACATTCCTGGGTTAAATATTTAACTCAAAGTTAGCTTCTAACATAGTACTAACTCGATGTACATTTGACAGTTTAACCCATTATTAAACTTAACACAGGAATGTGCAAATGGCCCTTAGTATCTTATAACATAAGTAATTAACCATCATATTAATTTTTTGAATATATTTTTAGACTGCAATAACCTGTTGATTCCTTTTTTGTGTTTGTATCTTCACGTCCATATCCCCGAAGAGGCACAACCAAGACATCCACGACTAGCCGAAGATACTAAGTCCCATAATGTGCTAGGAAGCAAGCCTATCGCTAAACGGGCACATATCCAATCCCAGGCAACATATTTTTTTTTAGAATAGCTTTATTTCCATGTATTTTTTTTATTATCTTTTAGGACTAATAACATGTATATATATTATCATTTATTTTTATGTTGTAATCATAAGTATTTGTTAGCAGTTTTACATAGTTTCTTACTATTTACACACATTTGTAGTAAAAAAATATTCGAAATTCGAAAATAAAATCTTTTAGGTACTAACTGGCTTAACCTCTAAGATCGACCGTGACAACTCTCGCGATCGACCGGTCGACTGTTTGGGCACCACTGCTGTAGATTATAACGCAAATCACGGACATATCAGTCCGTTGATGTATTGGTACCGTACATAAGAACTTAGATATTAGAACCTTAAGATGGAGCGTCGGTGTTAGCTGGTTTGCGATAACAAAACTTTTTAAAATGCTTTATTAATTGGAGATAATTGAAAAATAGCTTATTTATAAGCAAATTTTATCCTGTGTTGGTCCGGGCTTCTTTGCAGAATAGACCATCTGCCTTCCTCGCCAGGCAGCTCGTAAAAGGCGAGCATAGGCTTACCGTCACTAAGACCGTGACATCTGACTAGGTGGTAGAGTTTCGCCCGGATCAGTACCGCCGCCGTACCCATTCCTGCCGCCATAACGTAATTACGTGTTCCGGTTCGGAGGGTAAGGTAGCTGGTAAACTTACTTTTGCTCGAGGCCTAACATCCGACCTCAGGTTGGCAGCGCACCATTACCACCTTTGGTGTCTCTAGGCGGCGTGAATTTCTTACCATCAGGAAATACGTCTGCTTGTTTGGCTTCCTATATTATAAAAAATATTAAGACTTACGTACAAGTAAACAATATTCGTTTATATAATAAGTATCTTATTTTATGAGTAAGTATCTTAGCTAGTTTGCGATGTAATTTTTTTTAAATGCCTTTATAATTGGAGTTAGTTCGAAAAATAGCTAAATTACTAAATGTAAAGACTTATCTACAAGTGAACAAAATTCGGTTATATAATAAGATTCCTATAAAAGTAAATTATAAATTTATTTTAAATCAATATTTAAAGTTGACATGAGAACATCTGTCGGGTCAACTAGTATATATTAGGTATCTAAGAAAATTGATTGATCTTAATAAGATATTAAAGAACTTGTAGCCGACTGAGAGCAGCAGAACAAATGTTAAACATTTTCAGAACTTTAATACGAAACTATAGCTGCCAGCCTACACGTTGTACCGGAATTGGTTAAACGTCCACGTTACCACAAAAAGTAGCTGCACAATGACTTGTGAAATCGTCCGTGTCGGTCGGCGATACCACAGACTGTGGGAAGTCAGCTTAACGTTGCCAGTGTTTGGTGTCATTTAGCATTTACTGGTAGTTTATGACATGAATAAAATCGTCCTTGTCGGTCGGCGATACAACGGACTGTGGGAGGTCAGCTTAACGTTGGCAGTGTTCAGTATCATTCAGCATTTACTTCTCGTTTATGACATGAATAAAATCGTCCGTATTGGTCATCGATACCACATACTGTGGGAAGTCAGCTTAATGTTAGCAGTGTTCGGTATCATTCAGCATTTTCTTCTGGTGTATGACATGAATAAAATTGTCCGTGTCGGTCGGCGATACCAGGGACGATGGGAAGTCAGCTTAACGTTGGCAATGTTCGGTATCATTCAGCATTTACTTCTCGCATATGACATGAATAATGCATCTCTGTTTATCATATTTCATGTTTAAATTTTTCAGCTACACACGTTTTATGCATATCCACACGAAAACTATTTTTCGCGTATTTGAATGATGAATTGCAAATTTTTGGCAAACCCGTCACTGTAACATGTTCTCATTCATTTTATTCGCTTTCAGTGTATACTTTCTCATTTACTCACAATTAGGCATGGTACTATATCAAAACATTGAGCACTTTCATATGTCGATACTTATTTGAATTTGAAATATTCGAACTAATATGTATTTTGATAACGTGTACCTAAAACATATGTGGTCTTTAATTAAAGTAAAAACTAATTTAATTTAATAAATCGAAATATACCTAGTTAAAGTTTTTCTAAAGTTTGTAGGGAGGTACTTAATATTGTTTATATGGTCTCTCTGTCAGACAGCTCGTAAAATGGCAACACAGATTAAAATATATGTCATCACAAGCAAGACCACTGGTCGTGGAGTTCTGTGCAGCAATTTGCTTTGGTATGGATCCGCCGCTTTACCTATTCCTGTAGCCATAATAACTCGGTCATGTTCCGGTCCAGACGGTAGGGTAGCACCTGTAACATCGAAGGTGACCAGGGTTGTTTCTTATGTTACATAAAAAAAACAGAAAAATTCCTACCCCGGTTAACATTATGTTGCGTAAATATTTTAATTGCCTGACGTCCGTCTGTGCGTTTTAGTGTTAAATTTTAAACTTAAGGGCCACTTGCACATTCCTGGGTTAAGAATTTAAGACTGAGTTAGTGCCTTACTCGGGTTAAATCGCCTGATATTTGACATTTTAACTTAATATTAAATGTAACCCGGGAATGTGCAAATGGCCCTAAGTTAGCTTTGAAAATATACCTAACCTATGTTTCGCAATTTGACCTATTATGAAATACTTGCTGTTGCCCTCGTGGTAAATGGTCCCACAGATAAAGTTTTGGGATAAAAACTGTCCTATGTGTTAATCCAAGTTACCCTCTATGTGTGTGCCAAATTGGTTCAGCTGCTTATGCGTGATGGAGTAATAAACAAACAAACAAACTTTCGCATTTATAGTATTATTAAGACACCTGCGGAACGTTCAAGAGATAACATGAAACACTAAATGGTTCCCCGAAATGCACGATTTTTTAATTATTACAAGTTAAAAAACAAACAAACAAACTTTCGCATTTATAGTATTATTAAGATACCTGCGGAACGTTCAAGAGATAACGTGAAACACTAAACACTAATGCACGATTTTTTAATTACTTTAAAAGCAAACTTTAAAAGCAAACATAATTTCAAAATATGTAAAACGTAACTAAGTAATTTATAATAATTTTATGAAGTTTTTCTTAAATTTATATTAAATTACATGTTTCCGTTTCATCAAATTTTCTCCGCATTCTCGAAGAAGTAGCGGAGGTACAATGAGGCCACCCACGATTAGCCGAAGGTATGAATATGGTGTAAGCCAATTAGAAACGAGGCACTTATTCATTCACGAGCAAAAAAAAAATAACACAAAAGATCTGTCTGATCCGGGAATCGACCTTTTGTAAGAAAATGTAGATTTAAAAGTTGAAAGGGGCCAAGTGCGAGTCGGACACTCCTATGAAGAGGTTCGTATCGTGTTGGCCTATAATTATAAAACAAACCGGTTTAATTGTGAAGCTGATTGGGCTTAACCGCTTTGGGATATCACAAAATCCTTTTAAGCTTGATTCAATGTTTAACGAACCCCCACCCATTTTTATTACGCGGTTTGCAAAAATAAATAAAAAACTATATAAAATAAACTTATTGGAATAATCATAAAATGAATAAGCTATTTTATATTAATATTAAATACCAGTTTAATCCTTTCACAAGCTTTTATTATAACCCACTTATATAACTTATTAATCTTAAATACCAGTTTAATCCTTTCACCAACTTTTATTATAACCCACTTATATACTTATTAATTTAAATACCAGTTTAATACTTTCACAAGCTTTTATTATAACCCACTTATATAACTTATTAATCTTAAATACCAGTTTAATCCTTTCACAAGCTTTTATTATAACCCACGTAAATTCGGGGATAAAAAATAACCAATATAATTATTTTGTATCCAAGCAATATGCGAAATGTAGAGCTGTTTTATCCGAAAAAAGGTATTTTAAAATACCCAGATCTCGCAATTCAGAGGTAATATTATAAATTTCGAAAGTATGTAATTATGTTCCATTTATATGTTAAAACGGCTGAATCGTATTTTAGAAAAAAAAAGTATCTTCACGCCCATATCAACGAAGTGGTAGGCAGAGGTACAACCAAGGCACCCACGAATAGCCGAAGACACTAAGTCCCACAATGTGATAGGTGGCAAGCCTATCGCCAACCGGGCACATTTCCAATCCCGACCAACATTTTTTTTTGGTGGCCGACCCGGGATTCGAACCCGGGACCTCATGCAGTCAAGTCCTACGCCCGGAACGCTAGACCACAGAGGCGAAAAAATTAGTTAAAAATATCTTCACGCTCGTATCCCCGAAGAATAAGGCAGAGGTACTACATCTATTAAGTTAGTATCTTTAAGTAAAAGTCCATCAACTTTAACATAGTGTCTCTACTTATAAATCACATCTGTATAGTGAATTTGAAGCACTAGTATATTTACGCCCATATCCCAGAAGCTAGGCAGAGGCACAACCAAGGTACCCACGACTGAAAATACTAAATCCCACGATGTGATAGGTGGTAAGCCTATCGCCAACCTGCTACATATCCAATCTCGAGCAACGTTGTTTTCATTAGACAATTGAAACAATACATTTTCTGGTTGTTGCCAATCAGACGTGGATTCAAACCCGGGACTATTACAGAGGCTTCCACAGACCATGGTATATACACTTTAAATGAATATAAATATGAACATCTCTAGACAATTTACACATATTGAACCTAAACCCTAAGTAAGCAAATTATATGGTTTCGATCCTAATACATAGAAATACTTAAATATATACCAGTATAAATGTAATAAACATCTACACCTGGAAATGTAGACATCTAAATGTTCATCGCACAAATGCTTGCCCCCATCAGCAATCGAACTCAAGCCTCGCGGTTTGTTAGAGGAGTTAGGCCTCTCGACCAACGAGGCCGTCAATCTCGCGGGAGAGCTAAGAAATAACTTGGATGGTTTGGGCTAATAGCGGGCAACACCTAAAATAGTATATAGTAGAGAAAGGGCATCGTCCGCTAGTTCGGTTATGTAGAAAGAATGGCTGATGATGGATTGACAAAGCAGATATACAATGTGAATGTGGATGGATGTAGGTACCCTGGGAGACCTAGGTTGACATTTCACGATCAAATCGTTCAGATGTTATCCGAAGGTGGTGTCAAGAGTCTCCTGGTGTGTTTGTATGAAAAGGGTTATGAATGTGGAGGAAGCCAGGCAGGTTTGCAGGTTTGGCACACGATACTCTCTGCCTTCCTCGTAAGGCACGTAGCGTGAAGATATATATGTATGTAGGTATTTGTAATATAATTTCATTTAAGTGTGGTGGCGAAATTATCCCGATAAATACTCCATAACTCAAATCAGGCAACACAAAAAGATTGTTGAGCTCATTTTGTAAAGGCTCTGTTGATTAAATGAAATATTGAGTAAATTCACAATCTGCAATTTACTGCTGAATTTATACGACTTTCATATAACATAACGTAATTAATTCATTTATTGGTTAAATATTTGAAGTGTATTGCCAGAGAATGAATGATACAAAACTTAATATTGTGAATTAAATATTATAAAAAAATAATAAAAGAACTGTTATTTGTATCAGAGAACAGTACCTCAGGAGCTGTTCCAATTAATACCTGCTGCTGAGTACCACATACCATCCAACTATACCGTCTTAATACGAGTATTGTAGTACTATTTAAATTATGCGCTTCGGCTATATTCGTCAGGCTTCGGAAATCCGAATGTATTTTAAAGCTGCTACCCGCGGCTTCGCCCGCGTAGTCTATTTATTTAATATTTTACTCTCCAACGCTACCCGTTGAAATTTTAAGATGAAAAACGGCATACGGTCTATTTTTATTTAAAAATCATCTAAAAAGTATTACACGATGATGTTCTGGAAAGAATAAATTTAGAAAGTAGTGCACTGAGCACTACCGTTCCATATGGAGTCAACCACGCGCATACCACGCGTCTGTGTCGCGCGGTCTTTAAACTATAGTGTTAACATAGTGATTATATTCTATTTGATAATGTTATTTTAAAACTGCTATATCTCCTAAAATATTCATTCAAATCGAGTGATGTGAAATGCAATTTTGTTTTTAATTAAATACTTGTGATGAATGACGTATTTTTTTGGATAGGGATTAACATCGTGTTTATAAAATAGCCTTTGTAAATAATATTTTTTGCGATAAATAGTAGCCTATGTTCTTTCGTTTATCATAAAGTGTCTAAATATAAATTGTCTAAAAGCAAATTTTCACTGTTACAGCTTTAAAAATAACGAATTTCCATACGAACATTCATCCCCTCTTTTTACCCATTTTCCCCCATTTTTTGCAATAAAAAGAAGCCTATGTTGTTCCTCAGGGTCTATTCTATCTTTGTACCAAATTTCATCAAAATCGGTTTTCTGGTTTAGGCGTGAAAGCGTAACAGACAAACAGACAGAGTTACTTTCGCATTTATAATATTAAGCAGGGAAGTAGGGATTTTTAAATAATTTTGCTACTATGTGTATCATAATTTCTTTGTGTGTTTTTCGTTAATGATAAA
>NJDC01003032.1:13433-48824 GCA_002245475.1 Calephelis virginiensis
TTTTTTCTTTCAGTGCATCTCTTTCCTCCTTCTTTCGCTTTCTTTCATTTGCTCTCTCCAACTTCTGTTTTTCAATATTCTCTTTTTTTCCATCTTCAATTTCAGGTAGGTCCGATAGTCTTCCCCGAAAGTTATTGCTGGTAATTTTTCATTATGCTTCCTTTTTGTATCTTTATTCACGTCTTTTGATTGATAAAAGAATTGTTTTATAAATGGACTTGGCACAGTACCGGCAGATGATGGTTCAGGTAACGGGCGAATTGGCGGTGCGGATGTGGAGTCTGACGGAAACTCATCGACAACAGAGTAAGAGTTTTGTAAGTTTGCAGGCGCATCATCAGCAGAGATAATAGAGAACTCCGGTAAGTTTTCAGGTACAGGCTCATCATCAGCAGAGGTAACGGAGAACTCGGGTAAGTTTTCAGGTACAGGCACACCATCAGCAGAGGTAACGGAGAACTCGGGTAAGTTTTCAGGTACAGGCACATCATCAGCAGAGATCACTGAAAACTCGGGTAAGTTATCAGATACAGGTACATCATCAGCAGAGGTAACAGGGAAATCGGGTAAATTTGTAGACATGGTTGACTGAAGTGTGTCATATGTCGATTTCCACATTTTAAACAAAGATTCGTGGACTATATCCCCGTCCCAATCTCTTGTTGTTGATTTGACAGCGAGTTGGAACTTCACCAACAAACCAGCGGGCAATTCGTTTTCCAGAAACTTCAGTCCTCTTTGCAAATATAAAATTTGCTCAGTGTTGTCCACCTTCTCAGAAGATTTCCCTGATAGGGCGATGGATGGAGCCTCTGGATCCCAGGGATGAAGGCCGCATTTACGAAAGCCATTTCCTAAAATAGCGGGTGTCACAGTGTTTTCTATAACTTCTTGCAGAAGTTTGGCAAAATCTATTTTTAGGGTGTGCCCTTCGCCACTACTGATTTTTTCAATGCGCCAACTATGGACCCGTTTTCGCCAGGCTTGTTTTAGAGGCTTGAAGACTGCAACGTCCATCGGTTGTAGAATGTGCGTTGCATTGGGGTACAGCGGAATCATTATTATTCCATGCTCATCACAAAATTCACTGCATTGATATGAGAGGTGCGATTTATGTCCGTCCACAAATAAAATGACGGGCATATCTACCTGTTGAGAACAAACCCATGGGTAAAATATGTCAGCGATAAATTCATAGAACGCTTCACAAGTCATCCACCCCGAATCCGTTTTCCCCAATCCCCATTGGGCTGGAAAATTGTCCGAAATTTCTGCAGGAACTCGTTTATATGGGTATAATACTGTTGTGGGGGCTAGGGTACCAGCCGCATTTCCAGTGACAAGAACTGTGAGGCACTCCTTATCATCGGCGTTAACCTGTTGGTAGACGTTCTTTTCCCCCTTTTTGGCAAGAACTTTTGGTGTCTTCGGTGCCAACATGAAAGCCGTTTCATCGCAGTTAAAAACACGATTTGGGTCCGCCAAAATGTCCGCCCAACCCTTTTCCTCTAATTTGCTTTTTACTTTATTAAACCATTCTCTTATATAAGCGGTTGTCACAATCGCTCTTAAAGTCGTGAGATTTTGGGATGTCCTTGTTGTTACATCTTTATTTCTTTTCATGAAGAGTCTAAGAAAAGTTTTTCCTGGCTTATTTTAATCGTTTAAAAACTTGCATTCTCGCTTAATGTCCTTAAGGTACCGTTGAATGCTAAAGAGCAATTGGTCTGTCGTTATGGGGAAACCAGCCTCAGCGGAGTCGTACACCCATTGGCATATGCGTTGTTCTTCATCCTTAGTTAGCGTAGGAGCAGGCCCCATTTTCCTGTCAATTGGCGATTTCCCTTTTACTTTATTTGATAAAGTTTGTCGGGGTACCCCAAATTTTTTGGCTGCTTTTCTTATTGAGGTGCTGTGCAGGCGCACATCCTCAACTGCGTTTTTCATTGCATTCTCCTCATAACTTAAAAAATTTGCTTTGTTTCCAGGCATCTAAAAGAAAAAATAATTCATTAACAACGCACGCGGCCCAATGTATAGGCCAAATAGGTATATTTGTAGTAGTTGGCCAAAATTGAAGTCAGTAGTTGCCCACCCGGCCCATTACTGAAATAAAGGCAGATAACACAAGTATTTTTTAGCTGTTTCAATGCTTCGTGTATTTCGGTCAAATTTAAAGATATTAATAAAATTTTACATATAAATTTCAAAACCTCGGTAGTTGCCCACCCCGGGCAACTTCTAATTTTTATTGAAAAATAGATGCCAGTAATGGTCCTCCCCCCCGTTGCTAATGTAAACAATCCGAATTCACTGAGTTCATAAAAAATCCTTGCAATACTTCTGCAAATTCCAAACCAAATAGTTTAGCATATAATTGCAAGAAAATTCTTCAAAATTTGCAAAATACCAAAAGAATATCCTTAATAAATTACTTAAGAAATTACCTTGAATAACTTGGGACGCCGATGCTTAAAAGTGAATATCCGCCATCTTGTAGTTACAGAGCTGCCAACATTCACACTTTTTTTTTACAAACTATTAGATGGTGATACCATCTCATAAGCTAATAATATGCTAAAAACAATATTTAAAACTCTTGTTTTTTAATACTTTGTATCAAAGTGGCCAACTACTGGCGCATGGCCATTTACTAGCACTTCTACCTTAATTAGTATTTGAGGAATTAAAAAAATATCGAGGGATAAGAAACCGCTTGACGAATAAAAACAATTTTAAGCCAAGACCAATTATACCCTAATAAACAAGAAGTAAAGTAGGTACTCCAAGGTTCAACCTTGTATTATAGTTTTTATTACAATGTGATACAGCCTATAATATCACCTTAATATAATACCATGTTCATTAATAAGACGAGAGTTTGGACTCGTTAGATTCGTCTTAGTTAGATCTGTTCATATTTCCTGATGACGAGGACTTGATGACAAGGACCTGATGAGGGCTTATGGATCATAGTTTAATAGTCATAGTGCTGTTTTGTAATGTCCAATTTATCTCAGGCACTTGCACAAAACGGGGGCTTGTTATAAGTTTGACGTATGTGTTTGACGTACGTGTGTGCGTGCGTGCGTGCGTTCGTGTGTGTGTGTGTGTGTCTGGCTGTCTGTCTGTGGCATCATAATTTTTGGAAATGTTTAATATTTTATTTAATTTTATTATTTTTATGTTTAGTATGCATTATATATATATGTATGTAGTTTCTTTGTACGTCAGTAGGGTTAGTCTTGATTTCATGTAAAATGGAATTTGGAATCGAATGTGTCAGATGAACAGTGTCTCAGATGAAATAATTTCTTGTTTATCATAATCTAAATTGCCTTCAAGAGTACCCACAATGGCATCTACGGATCCAATTTCCAATTTGCATGAAATTGAAACCCTACAAGTCTACTAATTTCATTTATTTTCTTTTAATGGGTTAACCGGACGAAATTTCTTACTAACATTATAAAGCTGAAGAGTTTGTTTGTTTACTTGAACGCGCTAATCTCAGAAATAACTGATCCGATATGAAAAATTATTTCAGCGTAAGATTATAGACCCACTTATCGAGGAAGGATGTAGGTTATGTATCTTATCAGTAAGACCAATAGGAGCGGAGCATCAATGAAGAATGTTTCAGAATCAAGAGATTTTTTCCCCGTGTTGGTCCTGGCTCCTTTGCAGAACAGACCATCTGCCTTCCTGCCAGGCAGCTCGTAAAAAGCGAGTATAGGCTTACCGTCACTAACACCATGACATCTGACTAGGTGGTAGAGTTTCGCAGCGACTCAGTCGCTGTCGCTTAGTCGGGTCATAAGTTTTGTCACACAATAAAAACTTTTCATTTAGAAATGCTACCCACTAAAATGTTTCTTAATTTGAATTTAGGATATTTTATAAAAATACGACACTTAAAGAAGACCGTGTCGGGGTTATCGCGCTGCATCGATGTGGTTACACACAAAGTCAAATTTTCGAAAACTAAAAAATTTAAATTTTACTAGAAGATTCATTAATCGTACCATCAAACGATATAATGAGGACTCAAGTTTGGAAGGCAGAAAAGAAGTGGTCGTCCTCGCTCTGTTAGGACACCAGCAGTTGTAAAACCTGTAAAGGCCCGAATTTAAAGAATGCCCATCCACAGGCAGAAAACTGTTAGCCCTTTTTTTTTGAATATTCGTTGTTCTTTGTTGACTGAAAACTTAGGACTACGAGGTTATCTCAGAAAAACATCCCTTGGATGTGTGCCTAATGTACATGTAATGAAGAGATCTCGCCTTTTGTTGAAGCAGTGCGCAGGAAAAAAGCACCGTCAAATTATTTTTTCAGGGGAAAATCTTTTTACTGTGGAGGAGAGCTACAACAAACAAAATCATGAATATGTATGTATTCCGCGTGTCCAGCGAGGCTATTTTCCATCCTGAGTCTTGGTTTGGTTAAGAGTCTCATATTGGGGCTTAACTGAGATATTTACTTATTTTGTGTTAACATAAGAAGGCACGTTTTATTCAGTTCATTTTGTTAAATAAATGATTATTCTAAAAATAAACAGGTGATTATTATTTAACAATAAACATGTGACAGAACTTATGACCCGACTAAGTACATTTGTGTGCATGTAGTAAAATCCGCTATATTTTAACATTATAAACAAAAACTCCAATTTTATTAATTTGTTTAAATTAGATTTTTTTCTAAAATAAAAGCAGTTTAAGTTACTCCTTATTACACCAGCTACCTGCCAATGAAAATGCTGCTAACATCGGTCCAGTCTGTTCAGTGATTACCCAGAGTAAAGGACAGACAGAAAAAATAAAAAAAACTGGAGATATAACGTGTATACATTCGTATGGATGTGGTAAAAAGTGCTTAAATTTTATTTATTTGTATAGATCAGAGACTTTTTAAAGAATGAAAGTAGCTAGTAGTCGTAGTAGTAGTAGTAGTAGTAGTAGTAGTAGTAGTAGTAGTAGTAGTAGTAGTAGTAGTAGTAGTAGTAGTAGTAGTAGCTGCCAGTGAAAATCACATCACCTTCGGCCCAGCAGTTTCAAAGATTAGCGAGAGCAAACATACCTACTGACAGACATACAGACAAAATTGTATAAAAAGTACCGTATATACCGTATATTCGTATGTATGAAGCAAAATAATTCGTATGTACAAAAAGCAGATACCAAAATTACAAACAGCAACATCTCCTATTTTATTTATATGTATGTATAGTTTGAAAAAACACATTTTCTTTTTGTTGCTCGATTCGGACTCTTATAAAGTCATATCCAACACTAGACCGCTAGACCACAGAGGTAATTTTTTTTTCTTGTATTTTAACCCCATGTGGCCGAAATTTCAAACACATGAAAGAAATATTTACTTATACCTTATCAATATACATTATAATTATAACAGCCTTATGATTTTATTTTAACAATTAATAACTTCCATTTAAAATGTTTCATTCATTCATTCATTCAAGTGTTTGAGTCTTTGAGTCTTAAAGTGAAAAAACGAATCTCTAAATTATTATTAACAGAATATATATCGTAATATTTAATTTGTAATCGCCTCTGTGGTCTAGCAGTCCGAGTGTTGGACTTGACTGCATGAGGTCCCGAGTTCGAATCCCGGGTCGGCCAACAAAAAGAAAATTGGATTTTTCCAATTTTCTAATAAAAAAAATGTTGGTCGGGATTGGAAATGTGCCCGGTTGGCGATAGGCTTGCCACCTATCACATTGTGGGACTTAGTATCTTCGGCTAGTCGTGGGTACTTTGGTTGTACCTCTGCCTACCTCTTCGGGGATATGGGCGTGAAGATACTGTACTGTACTGTACTGAACTGTACTGTACTGTACTATTTGTGTTGTTTATTGTCTCAATGAAGTGTTAACATTAGTTATCAACACTAGAAACTATGTGTTTCATTGACATGTCACTTTCACATAAACAATGATCATGTTTTGATCTCCTTTGCGATGTGTGCGATGTCATAGCGTGAGTCCACTATCCGTCCATGCTAATGAAAGGGTTGCATGTGTTGAACCGGTGAAACTCGTTCAACAGTCAAAGTCATGTTGAGTGTTGTGTTTGTTTAGTACAATTGAGCTGGTCTTATGATGGAGCTCGAAGGCAGGAGACGTGACCCTGGAATGCCTACTGGTAAACCCATTGAGTTTGAATTCATCTTAACTAGATCTGTGTGTATATATTTTTGATGACGAGGACAGGATGACATGGAACTACTGAAGGATCTGGGAAGTGGCTGATAGATTACAATTTAAAAGTTACTGTATTATGTTTCCTAATCTTTGCAGTTTATTTAAAGTACGTCAAAAATGTAAGTTGAATGTGTGTGAGTATGTGTATCTGTCTGTGGCATCATAACTTTTGAAAGTTATGATGCCACAGACATTAACCATACCACATTCGAATGACAAAAAAGCGGCCGTTTCATACATACTAATGACCTTCTTAACTTTACTCACAAGATGTAATGAAATGAAACCGCCTCTTTTTTGTCATTCGAATTTGGTCGGATAACCAGCGTTTATATTACTTTTTTGGTTTTTGTTTTTATTTACCTAATGCGAAATATTTCACACTGGATATTTATCTTACATATTATTTAACTAAACGCAGTAATTTTTGGTTAACATCAAAATATCTTTGGTTGAGCCAGTTTCTTGTATTGTGACGTCAAAGTTAGGATGTCGTTATTTGACTTTAATTCAAAAACGCATGTATGTATGCTTTGGATTTTTTTTATAGTGACTAAACACGCCAAGAAGAACCGAATACAGTTTTCGGTGACCTTATATGTCTTCTTATTTAGGCGCTTTGATACTTTTTTGATTTTTGGAAAACCGCGATTACCTACTTCAAAACTATAAATATGATTGAAATCTAATTTTGTCACAAATACGCCCAAATTAAAAGCTATATGTGCGTGTTTTTTCTACAAGCGCACGTACAATAGTCTGAGATACGCGATTCTGCAAAATGATTCTACAAAACGCAATATCTCGGAAGGCTTCCGAAGGAAAACGCACAAGTTATATATAATATTATATACAATTTGCACAAATATAAGCTTTCTGCTCATACGAAATTATTAACTATCGGACAATTCGTTTAGAATTTTCCTGCTAATCGTTTTTTCCGTTTATTTCCAAAACGACAACATGCATTTTTTTTGTATTCGGCTAACATTTACAGCAGCTTGAGCACTAATTATACTTATATTCCTCTCATATCACTTTGGGTGCTACTTTCTTAAACATCTTTTATAAGTAAATTACTGTACATTTTCTATACATTAAATTATTTTTATTTGTTTAAAAACAATACAATATTTACGATCACAAAATTCATATAAGCAGATGTAGTTATAACAATGAAGGCGCGTAGCCCTATCGCGTTTGGACGCACCGCTCGCCTGTAGGCAATCATTTCAAAATCAGAGCCGAGTTACATTGCTGTATAATATTACGTTACCGTGGTTCTACTCCCTTATAAAAACTAGCTGTTTCCCTGCGATTTGTCAGTGTATAGTAGATTTTCGTACAAACTTTTATTTCCCATTATAGTCCATTGGGGTTGACTATTTCTTAAATAAACTATGCTTGTGCTCGGTTTTTATTTTTATTAAAATCGGTCTAAAGGACACCGAGGCACCGGCCAGACTTTCGTATTTTTTATTTTATTATATTTCATAAACCTGCTAGATGAGCCGACAGACGTGGTCCTATCCTAACTATGAATATAGGTTTCTTTTCTTAGGAACCTTCCCCTGACAAAATGAAACACAAAAAAAAATATTTTTCATTTTCGTAATTGATGCGAGGTTAAATACAAAAAAATGTATAGATTAAAATTAGTTTGGATTTCATAAAATGATAAAATTTTCCAGGTTTGAACGGCGTCACTTCTATCGTGGCATTGACGCCACCAAATCTTATCATTTCGCTAAGTTCACTACCAGTATCACTATTAGAGTGAAGAGAATCGCATCTAAACAAAGATGAAAAATGTACCTAGTATTTGAATTGCTTCCAGTGCAATCCGCGTAGCATTTTCGGCACAGTACAAAATGACTCCAGCACAGTCTTTACTGTTAGCATGACCTTCATCACATGCTTTAGCCACATTGTACAAATACGATCTGCTGGCACTCAATATTGTGTACATATCTGCCATTTTTCCCTGAAAATCAAAATTTAAACATAGCTCGTATATTATTCAAATGAGGTAGTACGTATAAACTGGACTAAAGCTTAAACCATTTCTCTTTATCGAGAGAGGGTTATCTCTATTGTACAAAGGTATCAATTTTTACGAACATCTTATTAGAATTATTTTGTGTAATATTATTTTGTATTGAAAAATGTCACAATTTATAATATTAGTACGTAGTAGTAGAACGAGTAGATCCTTCAATAATTCCAATATTCCATCATTCACATTTTTTTGATACGAGTATGTTCACAAAGTTTTAAATAGCAAACGTATCAGAGGTTGTGGAGTAGTGCGTAAATAATGAAAGTAATGAAACACAACATTATTTTGTTGCTGTTAGTTCAAACATGCAGTTGATGCATTTTCTAGACGCAAAAACCGAGTATATTTTACTAAGCGTCTCTAAAAAGGAGGAATATATCAATTAGTCTGTATGTTTAGTTCTTTTTTGCATGTTTATGTTGCTTTTTGCTCCTGGTTCGGGTCGACTGAGTAGAATATAACTGTATTCCACAAAACATAACGTGTGCAGCCTACTACTTATTTATAAAGATGTCAATTCGCATACCATTAAATCCATTTCGTGCGAATAGCCTACAGAAAATCGTCGATTCGCACATTTAGTGCATGTCAAATTAGTGCAAATCATCCAATAACAATGATATAATGATGTATTGGTTCCTCGCGAGGTCTCAGTTCAGGGCGAATTACTGGTGTACCCCGGTATCTCAGCTTCATTGTAAAACTCATTTAAATTAGTGCTGTCGTTTTAACGAGAAAACGCAATTTAGTATGAATAAGTATTCATTGACAAAGCAATGTCTTGAGAATTTACTTTTTTCGCAACATCACCAGTTGTTCAATCAGTTTTCAGTTCTTTCTTTTGTTGTTAACAGTTACATTATTTTACCTGTAGAAGTTGAAATTCGCCAATATTCCTACCAAATTGTTTACGAGTATGAGCATAGTTAAATGCCACGTCAACAGCAGCTTGCATAATACCAACAGGCCCCGCAGCAAGAACTAAGCGCTCATAGTCTAGACCAGACATCAAAACATAAACACCTTTGTTTTCTTCTCCTAATATGTTGGCTGCTGGTACCTGAAATAAAAACTTTTTTTTTAAGTAAGTACAAGTTACGATGCACTATTCGCAACCCTTGATTGCACTCGCGTTGTAAGTTCATATTAAATGGTATCTATTAAAACAAATTCCAAAATGTTAACTCCGTTACAATATTATTGAATTCTTTTATGTTTGTTACTGTTCTGGTTTTTTGCTCATCTTACAATTTAATATATTTGTGGCCATTCCGCCAATGCTCCCAATTTACCTATTTTCTTGCCTCTGCTTACTACTACTCACCTTGCAATCTTCAAATACGAGTTCACATGTATTGGATCCCCTCATTCCCAGTTTATCCAACTTTTGTGCTGTAGAAAACCCTGGGAATCCCTTTTCAATCAAAAAAGCTGTTATACCATGTTGTGGTTTGCTTGTTTGATTGGTTCTGGCGTAAACCTGAAATAATAATTGAGTAATTAGTAAATAATAAAATTGGCTTGATCTCGGTCCCTCCACTTTTCCTGGACATTGGTTGGCTTTGAAGATCTAGATCCATAATTAACGTTGAATGACTGTTGTTGAGTGTCAAAATTTAATCAAAGTTTTATTCATTACGTCTTGGCTTAATTTACACTTAAAGTAATTGAAATAATAGTAGTTCCAGAAATTGAATAAAAATAGCGTCCCCATTATTTTACAAGTAATTAGTAGTTTTCTTATTTGTTTTTTTTTATGTGAGGTCAGCGAACAAGCCCGAGGCTCTCCTGACGGTAGGAGATAACCTAGACACCATAGATGTCGTAAGTGCTGTCCCGTGGCTGGCATGCTAGGCCAATTGTGCATCCGGCAAGTTGCATAGCACTCTACCACCAGTGAAGTTACACCTCGTCTCGGCTACTGTCTTAGCAGTGATGTCCTTGAGAGGTACGGCTTTTGGTCATCCTGTGGCTCCATCTATCATAACCAGCAATTATCGGTAGCCTCGGCAATAGTTGCGAGCTCTAGCGATGTCTATGTGAAGGTGTGTAAATCTTTAACTTTTTGAAATACACTGAGAAGTGAAATAGAGTGACGGTGGATTTTTAACAATCGATGTACGATCGTAGTCCAGTTGCCAATGTCCTTTTCATTGATTTTCTATCGCCTCTGTGGTCTAGCGGTTCAGGTATCGGACTTGACTTCATGAGGTTCCGGGTTCGATTCCCAGTTCACAATATATATGTTTACTGCAGTAGTTGTTGAGCGTCGCTAAATTTAGCAAAAAAAAACTTTCTGAGTTGTCACATGTGGGACACCCGATTGGAACGAAGTTCCTTTCGTCTCGAAATAAATATTACAGGAGGTGTAATTAAATAAATTAACAATATTTAGGAAGTAAATGATGAATGAAATAAGTGAAGGAATGCGAATAAATTTGTAATCAATGTTTTTTTACAGTTATGAATATAAACATTTTGTTTTATTTTTAAAATATCAACTTTGTTATAAATTTAACAAGTCTAGTGGCTAAGGTACGCGTCTAACCACACTGACCAACCGCGAGGCTCGGGTTCGATTCCCGACGGGAGCAAGCATTTGTGTAATGAAATTTAGATGTCTGCATTTCCGGTTCTGGGTGTATTTAATTTATTCTGGTATCAATTTAAGTATTTCTATGTACCTACTCATTAGTATCGCTTACTTACATCCATAACAAGAATATAATTTACTTACATTGGGGTTAGATTCAATTTCTGTAACTTATCCAGGAACATTTATTTATATAAATCCAAATAAAATTATTTAATCTGCAATTTCCCACCAAAATTGTATACGTCTTATGGCGTGGCTTATCAGGCAAAATAGTGCGCCATGAATGAATTAGATTTACCGGAAGCAAAAACTCCCAAATATATCCAGCTCCACACAACGCCCACTTAACTGTATTATTCATCATCATCATCATCAGCCAGAGGACGTCCACTGCTTGACATAGGCCTCCCCCAAAGAGCGCCATAAGTTACGGTCACCAGCCGCTTGCATCCAGCGGCTCCCCGCGGTTTTGACCAGATCGTCAGTCCACTGGGTGGGAGGTCGTCCAACACTACATCCTCCGGTGCGGGGCCGCCACTCCAGAACCTTTCTTCCCCAACGATTGTCGGTTCTGCGAGCAATGTGGCCTGCCCATTTCCACTTCAGCTCTCTGAACTATATCGGTCACTCTCGTTCTCTTGCGGATCACCGAATTACGGATCATATCTCGCAGAGAAACACCGAGCATAGCTCTCTCCATATCACGCTGGACGACTCTTAGCTTATTTAAGAGGCCCACATTTAACGGCCAAGTCTCAGTAACATATGTCATCACTGGTAACACACACTGGTCGAAGACTTTCGACATTAGGCTCTGTGGTAATTTGGACAAGACGATACCCTTTAACTTCCCGAACGCTGCCCATCCGAGTTGGATTCGGCGGTCGACCTCTTTCTTGAAGTTGGATTTACCTAACTGAATAACTTGACCTATGTATACATACTGGAACTGGTATGTGTATGTGTGAACTGGTATAGGTGCAACATGAACGTTGAACATGACTTTCGTCTTGTCCAAGTTCATCTTAAGACCCACCTGTTGAGTAACTCTATCGAGGTCACCGAGCATCTTGCTTAAGTCTTCTAGCGATTCCGCCATGACCACAACATCATCTGCGAATCGAAGGTGAGTGATGTACTCGCCGTTGATATTGATGCCGAGTCTTTTCCAGTCCAGAAGCTTGAAGACATCTTCTGAACAGTTTCGGAAAAATAACGTCTCCCTGTCTCACACCTTTCTGCAACTGGATCTGTTTCGAGTTCTGATCCTGTAATCGGACCGACATAGTGGCTTTTTCGAACAAACACCTCAACACTTTGATGTATCGATAGTCGATGCGGTACCGCTGTAATGACTGAAGCACCGCCCATGTCTGAACCAAAGCGAAGGTTTTCTCGTAGTCCACAAACGCTAAACATAATGGCCGATTATACTCTTTAGACTTCTGCATAATCTGGCGCAGCATGTGAATGTAGTCTACGATGCTAAAGCCTTTACGGAACCCGGCTTGTTCGGGAGGTCGGAAATCGTCCAACCTGCGTGATATCCGGTTCGTGATGACCCTTGAAAACTACTTGTAAACGTGGCTCAGAAGTGAGATGGGTCTATAATTTTTCAATAAGGTTTTGTCACCTTTCTTGAAAAAGAGAATCACCACTCTTCTGGTCCACGCTTCTGGAACACTACCTTCGAGGATGACGGAATTAAACAGCTTCTGAGGACCTTAAGTACTAGCATTCCACCCGCTCGCAATAACTCAGCAGTAATTCCATATTCCCCCGGCGCCTTGTTGTTCTTCAGTTGTTTCAGGGCCATCCGAATCTCGTACAGGCTGACGTCCGGAATGTCTTCGGTGTAATGTCGGGTGAGTTTGGCTCTAGGGTCTTCAGTCAAACTGACAATGGGTCGTGTTGAATTGTACAGCTGTCCATAGAACTTCTCGACCTCTCTCAAAATCTCAGCCTTAAATGAAATTGCCGTATCATGATGATCCAAAAGTTGCCGTATCATGATGATCCAAACCTTTTATATGAATCATTATTTACATTAATACAAACTGTACATCATCAGACTTTTACGCCTAAAAAATGACAGTAAATAGTAATCACAGAGCTTTTAGTGAATGGGCAACATTGGCTATTGATAAAAGTAGAAAAAGGTTGTATGAGTTGTATTATGAAAGAACTTTCAAACACAGCATTGTATTTAAAGAATATGTAAAAAATATTCCAAAATTTTTAAAAAAGCTTGTAAGATTGCAAAATTGAGAAATCTAAACAGTATTGTTAAAAATTCAACAAATAAAATAAAAGCTACTTGGAATATTATTAATTGTGAAACGGGAAGAAACAGAATTTTCAACAACGAATATCACTTGAAAATAGACAATTTGAACATAAAAGAAGAATTAGATGTAGCCACAGAGTTTGAAAAATTCGTCAGCGGTATTTCTGCTGAAACTACTAAATCTCTCAGTTCATCACCCAGTGCTGCAGAAACATTGCTGAAGCAAAATGTGGATGAGTGTAAAAATAGTTTTGAATCTTCGTTTGTTGATGCGTCAGATATAATAAAAGCCTTTAAATCAAAAATACGTTAGACTCATGGGGACATTCTCTTAAAATTATTGCTTCAGTAATGAATGTTATTGCTCCATATTCAGCTGTAATATTTAACTGTTGTGTTTCAAATTGAGTATTTCTTTATTATCTTTATTTTTTATTTTTAAAATAAATAAAAAAATAAAATAAAATAGCATTTATTGCTGTTTCTTCGTTATAATTAATACATGTATACCTACTTTCTATAAACTATAATTAATTCTATTGATCTAACTCTTATTTAAATTATCGGCAACTGAATGTTTCAGTGGAACAGCTTGTCTGTCGATAAAGACCTCCTCCAAAGATTTCCATGTATTCCTGTCCCTTGCTAAACGAGTCCATACTGGACCAGCTGTTTTATTTATGTCGTCTTACCATCTTTTCATTTGTTTGCCTTTACTTCTTTTGTTATCTCTTGGATACGGAATACCGTTACTGTCTTAGTCCATTTGTCCTTGCTTTCTCGTAACATATGTCCCGTCCAACGCCATTTAAGCTGTCTGTAGGTTGTTTGTGCATTTTTAAATTGTGTTTTGTTTTTAATTTCTTCCAATTTTATTCTATCTCTTCTTTTTATACCTAAAATACTCCTTTCCATTGAATTTTGACAGATTTTTAATTTGTTTTCTAGTAGTTCTGTCAACGCCCATGTCTGGCACCCGTATAATAAGCATAATGCATATTTCATATACTTTCTTCTTCCCGTTCATTGGCATATTTTATCCTTCATTACTTCTTTAAGGGACCAATACCGTTTCCAAGTATTCGTTATTCTCTGTTTTATTTTCTTTTTTCATGCAGTCATCTGTAGATATAAGTTGTCCCAAATATACTTATATTCTTTTACGTATTCTATGTTTTTGTTGTTAATTGTTATTAGGTCGTTGGTTCTTGTTTGTTGGGCGTTCGTCATAATTTTGGTCTTAGTTAGGTTCATTGTCAGGCCGGCCTTAGCACTCATCAGATAGTTGCTGTAATTATTTCCAAGGTTCTAGCGTCCTCTGATAAAAAAAATCAATTCATCCGCGAAGCGTAGATGGTTCTGAGATTTTCGCCATTTACATTTAGGTTCTAATTGGTCCAGTCTAGATTCCTGAAAATCATCTCCAGCACTGCTGAAAATAATTTTGGTGAAATAGGATCTCCTTGGCGTACACCTCTTTTAATAGGAAATTCGTTGTTTTCAATTGTTCGTATGTATTTTTCCTGTATCCCTTGTCTTCTTAGAGCATCCCATATATACTCATGTTCCAATGTATCGAACGTTTTGTTCAAGTCAACGAACCCTACGTAATACGTTTTATTGTATTCTTTATATTTCTGTAGTATTTGTCTTAAGGTGTGGATGTGATCTATAGTTGAGAATTTACTTCGGAAACCAGCTTGCTCCTTAGGTTGGTTTTCGTCTAGTGTATTAGTAATTATTTTTAATATGATTTTTGAGAATACTTTATATGTATTGGACATTAAACTAATCGGTCGGTAGTTTCCTATATCGTCCTTGTCTCCTTTTTTATGCAGCAGTATGATGGTCGTTTTAGTCCAATCTTCCGGGATGGTTTCCGTTTCAAGGATTTCATTGAACAGATCTGTAAGTCTTCGTGCTACTGGTTATGTGGTTTTCAATAGTTCATTCGTGACTAAATCTGATCTAGGCGCCTTATTTAATTTTTGTGTCTGAATAGATTGTATTGTTTCATCCTTTAGAATAGGTTTAATCTCCTCGTTATTCACTGTACTATAATCCTCTATTACTTCCCTAATACGACTTTGGTATAAATTTTGGTAGTATTCGGTAGCAATTTGTACTATTTCTAGTCTTTTGCTGGCCTTTCCTCTGTTTTTATTTTTCATGTTTAGTATCCAATCCTTTTTATCGTTCATTTGTTTTATCGCTTTCTTTATTCCTCCTGTCTTTTCTATATATTTCTTTAATGTTGCTAATCTTTTTGCTTTCCGTTCTATCCTAAGTTGTTCGCTAATCTTTTTGATTAATTCTGCTATCTTTGGAGAATAATTATTGTTATTTTTTCCTTGTTGTAAAAGTTCTTTCCGCTCTTGTAATAATTGCTTACTTATAGAAAACATCGCTGTCTTGCTAGCCACGTTTACTTTCTTGGTTTCTGATTTTAATTGTTTGAGCAATCTGGTGTATTTTTCTTGAGTCGATATATTTTCATTTTCCCTTCCTTGCAAAGCTGTTTTGAGGTTGCTCAAAAGTAAATCAGTGTTACCGGTGCATTCAATGACTTTCAGATTGTTATGAAATTGTCGCGTTCTTTAAGCACGTGTCCCTGATAGTTTTGCTCTAACCATTTTATGATCTGTGTTAAAATTGAAGTTGTTTAAAACAGACAGGGCTTCAAAAACTTTTACATTGTTAGACATGATATAGTCGATCTCGTTTTTATACCGGCCGATAGGAGAAATCCATGTCCATTTCTTTGATGATTTTTTTTTGTAAAACCTGTTCAGGATGCTTAATTTATTTTCAATACCAAATGATACCAATCGTGAGCCGTTATTACTTCTACTGCCACATCCGTGATTTCCTATGGTATATTCTTCTCCATTTCTTTGTTTATCATTCTGTCCATTAAAATCCTCCATAACTATTACATTTTTAGATGCATTTGCAACAGTGGATCGTAGGTCTTCATAGAATTTTTCGATTTTTGTTATATCTTCTCTCTTATTTAATTCGGTAGGTGAATACGCATGGATTATAGACCATACTTTTTCTTCCTCTCCGTCAACAGGTAATTGAATAATGAGAAGTGCAGTCCGTTTAGAAATTCCTCTTAATTTCTGTATGTTTTTGGCGAGGCTTCTTTTAACTATGAAACCGACTCCGTATAAGCCTGGCGTCTCCCCGATATGATATAGTATGTATTTTCCATGGTCTTCAATTCTTTCTCCAAGTCTTCTCGCTTCACTGATTCCAATTATGTCCCATTTTATTTCATCCAGTGCTAATTCTAATTATCGCAGTTTTTCAGTGGTTGATCGATTAAATGATTAAATAATTAAATGATCTACAGTTTATAGTTGCGATATATATATCGTTATATTCAATTTTCCTGTTGTTTTTTTATCTTTAGAGGGTCGTGGTCATTTTCTCCTACGAGGACCAGTCGTCTTGGGGGAGGTTGGTGGTTCCTAGTGATTTGTTTCTCCATATTATACCTTGCTGTTTATTCCGGTTGCCGATAGCTAATTGTTATTGCCTATTCCTATCTATATCCGCCGTACAAGAAGTGAGAGAGTTGGATTTGCCTCTCATGACCTCAAAGGCGTTGAGCCTTTTTTTGTGATGGCGTCCAGGTTTGTTGTTTTTTAATTTGTGTATCGTCTCTTGGCGAATAAGATAATTCCCTCTTTCTTTTTTCGTTGGTCTTATCAGTTTCCTTTACTACAAGCTTACAATGCGACATTTCCTTTCATTCTTTCCTCTTTCAATTTAGTTTGTAGCATTTTCTCTTCTCCAAAACTTCTTTAGAATAATCGTCTGTGATATATATGTCTTTGAAGTTTTTCCGAACTTTCATTACCTCATTTTTCTTTCAAAAATTGACAAAGGAGAGCAAAATAGGTCTCGGCTTTCCATCTGAGCTTTTCTTTCCGATGCGATAAATTTTATTTATTTCAAAATCCCCAATGTTTATATTTAGGTCTTTATTAAATATTTTCTTCACCACTTGTATTAGTCCTGACGTAGATTCTTCTTCCTCTCCTTATCCAAAAATAATTGTTCTTTTTTTTCTTATCTCTTTTTAAATAATCCACTTCTTTCTCGAGACTTAGTATTTTTTTTAAGTCTTTGTTTTCTGTTATAATAGACTTGAGTTTTTCATCCATCTTTTCCACAATTGAGTTAGTCTATAATAGAGTCTATAACTCTTTCAATTCAGTCGTCTGTTTCTGCATTTCAAATTTTGTTTTATCAAATAGATTTTGAAGTTGATCTTCCATGTTTTAATTTTAATTCTTTGCATAAAATGGATCGCAGCGGTAGAATGGCAACTTATTTTTATTTTATTTTTCGTGTTGGCAGCACTAATTGAATGAATGGATAATACTGACCCTGTCAACTTGACAATGTCACTAGCTGACAAATGACACTTTCTGACACAATCTGGTAGTTTTCGATTCTTATTTTGTTGTAATCCCGTTTTATTTCCACGTTTATTACATCGAATTCAATGTTTCCACGAATCCACAGCACGTATTATTGTGTTTTTCACTATTCACCTTGTCCAACAGGTCGTAAGTGATGTTTAATTACACTAATTATGAGGACTGCACCACGCAATGTTTACACTTCGACTACCGGAACCAGAAAAAAGTAAAGTTATACTTGTATTAATCTGGAAGTTCTTCTGATCCCTCCAACTACCGATCTATCTCCATTCTGCCTACCCTGAGTAAAATATTTGAAAAAAATATATTGAGTGAAATGTTACTACATTTTAATAAATTAGGATTATTTCATAATAAACAGTTTGGTTTTACAGGGCTAGATTAACAGTCGATGCTGGTGTGGAATTATTGAAGAAAATTTATGAGTGTTGGGAGGATTCTCAGGATGCAATCGGGGTGTTCTGCGATTTGTCCAAAGCATTCGATTGCGTAAGCCACGATACATTGATCAGGAAACTTATGGGTTTCTAAATAAGGCACTCGCCCTTCTGATTTCTTATTTGAATGGGGGAATTTGGAAGGTGATTAACGGTAAAAAATCGACAGGTGCTGCTGTTACGATGGGTGTCCCCCAGGGCTCTTTTCTTGGTCCATTTTTGTTCCTTGTATATATTAACGACTTACTACGTAAGAGACTAACACGAAATCATATTGTTCGCGGACGACACTTCACATATATTTAAAGTGAAAAGACAACTGGGTAAGTATGACGAAACGAACAATGCGATTTCAAAGGTTGTACATTGGTTCAATGTAAATAATCTTTTTTTGAATGAAAAAAAAACTAATTGTATTAATTTTTCAATGCCAAATGTGAGACAAGTAGACCAACGTACAACTTAATGGGAACAAGTTGGGCCTGGTAGATTCTACTACGTTTTTAGGAATAACTATTTGATAAAAAAATTGCAATGTGGCCCGCACATTGAAAAAATTGCAATTAGGTTAAGCTCAGCAGCTTATGCTGCTAAAAAAATGAGACAATTAACTGATGTTGAAACCGCTAGGATGGTGTATTTTAGTTATTTTCACAGCATCATGTCGTATGGAATTTTTCTCTGGAGGAATTTATAACCTAGACCCAAGAGTTTCCCTGAGAGAAAAATTCAAAGAAATCGAAATTCTAATTGTAGCATCCCAGTATATCTTGGAAAACTTAATAATGGTTCACAGAAATTCAAGTTCATTTTTTAAAAGAACTTTATATGAAAGAACTTTCAATTAGTAAATTTAAGGAATGTGTTAAATGTAAATGAAATAAAAAGGGTTATTATACCATTGCTGAATATTTAGTTGATAAGACGGCTTGGAATAAATTGCTCCTTAGGCCAATCTCTTATAAATATAATGTATCATTACATTAATTAATGTAGACATATTTAAAAAAAAAACAAGCCCGCTGAGTTTCTTGCCGGATCTTCTCAGTGTACGGCCGCGTTCCGATCCGGTGGTAGATTTATTATTGTCGCTTCACAATACGGCCGGCCTTTTGTAGGTTTATGTGAAATAAAGATTTATTATTATTATTAAATTACGGTGCCCTTTTCGGTCTTTAGTTTGATCAATTGAGTCTGGCCAACAGACAAATTCCTGGCGAACACCTTGGAGCCCTTATTACGCTCGATAGCCTCTTTAATAACTATACAGACTTGTCTGTTTAGCTCCCTGTACTTTTGCATGTCAACTGAAGACTGCAACCGCAATTCATCCCGTTCGCCCATGAGTTTAAGAGTACGGTCTAAGAGCTTTCCTGTTCTTTTCTCGCTTCAGGTCTTGAAAATTTTTGACTCAGCCGTTTGGACAGCTTGCACAAACCCATTGTTCAAATCACCCGTTGATTCGCATTGTGTCAGGCATCCGAAGCGATTTTGAAGTTCAAGCTCAAAGTTTTCGGGATTTTGGCACTGGACTGGGGTTAGACGGAGCGTAGACTTCATCAACCGTGACCGATCAAGCCTTGTTTTATTAGTTATATTTATATTATTAATAATTTTCAGCTTATTGATCACAGAGACATCATTGAATATGTTGCTAGGTTTTTATACGAATTTAGTTTGCAGCATATCGCTTGTACTCTTCGGTTGCATAGTTACTATATGGTTTTTTACTGCTGGTACCAACTGCCGTGTCGACTAAAAAACGTAGACCACTGTTGAAGACTGCATTATCCGCCTCCGTGTGCTATTTGCAGTAGGGTAATGTTGGAGCTTTTGCATCACTTATTTGCTTCGCTTGAACGCTATGCAGTAGCCTGAATACAAAAAATACCTATTGAAATTCTCAACATATTTTAAAAATAAAGTTTCTGTTTTAATTGAAAATATATGTGCCAGAGAGCCCCGCTACTGCAGATAATTAAAAAAAAATATTGTCAGAATTGAGCAAACGATTTTATGACTTGCAAAATTATTTTGTTTGTTTGATGATTTGTAAGAAAAAATAATAATATTACTGCACTAATTAATGCAATGCAGTTTATATTTATGAACCGACCGAACAATATCAACTCATTTAATATCAAATTTGTAGCAACTGTAGTAATTGACATTGACATGATTGACGCTCTTGGCAATAATCTCAACATGTTTTTGTTGATTTCGTTAAAATTCGATTGTGAAATCCAGCCTAAGTCTATAAGATAAAACATGTATTGAAAAGTAATCAAATCAATGCTAACTTGATTTACTGTCGTCAGTTCGGTTTAATGAGACTTCAGAATTTAAAGACGGTGATATTTCAAGTAACGTACTGATATCATTTACTGAATGTTAGTTATCAATTGAATGAAGACCGCCCAGGGTTGTTTCGTCAGATCGCGTCCACTTAGTGGAGTTTGCAGGTTTTAGGTAAAATATAAAAATGTTCTAGATCTAGTTTTGAATTAACTAATTACTAATATTGTAACCCATCCGTAGTATAGTATATTTTAAGATGAAGCAAAGTTTAGCCAAAATGTATATTTATTTCTTTTTAATTATTAAAATAATCGAAATAAAGCGTTTTGCCCAGTTCGCGTCCAGCAACTTACAAAGGGAGATTTTATTAATAAAATTTAAACAAATGTTGGGTTTTTAAGTCTTTCTTTATAAAATACATATGACGGGCTAGGTTTGGAAACGGTGGTAGTGTACGGTAGATAGGACTAAAAATTAATCTACCTTTAAATTAATTTATAATAAATTATGAAACTTATGTTCATAAATAAATAAAATGTTTTGGCTGTGATTTAAATGTACATTTTTATAGAAATATAACATACTTAAATTAAAATTAAATGTAGCTTCTTAAAATTGACTAAATATTTGCACACCACAATGTGGTAGAATATGTTGTATTCTTAAATATCTTTATAACAACTTTTTACACACATATTCCGCAAATAAATAATTTTCATTTCATTTCACGCCTAATCCCTTACTGGACTGGCAGTGAATATAGAGTACCAAGTGTCACTAGCTTCCTTCACATTCATTACTTTTTTAATACAAAGAAGCTGGTTGTGGAGACCGTGATAGCAAGAGTTGGTGCTGGGTTAAATTGCCCATGGAATGTCAACTTAGGTCTTCCCGGGTAACTAAGTACGTCCATCCAATTTCGCAATGTATGTCTGTACTGGCAAATTTTTCATCTGCCATTCTTACAACATGAATGAAACAACGGAACATGCCCTTACTCATTGTTGTAACAAAATACTTATTTTTAATCTCACTATTTCTCTGATCTTATTGTTACGGTTGCCGTCAATCAAACTATACCTGCAAAAAACACTACCGGTATAAACAAATTCATTTATTTGTTCCAGCGGTACTACGTCTACTAAAACTTTTGAATACGTTCTGACAATTTCTTTTTCATGTGCTATTTTGGTTTCATTTGCATTCAAATGTAGATATGCTTTTTTCTTTCCAATCGTCATTCATTAGTTCATTACTGTTTGCAGCTCAGATGATTTGGAGCCCAAAATTACATGATCGATTGTTTATAGCAGGCATGTCACCACTAGGTCATATATTTTTTCTTTTCTTCGCATCCACAATATATTAATTTTTGAATACAGACATTTTAAAATCTTTAAAAGATTTTGTTAGATCTGCAGGTAGGTAGTCAATTTTCTCTTAGAGATTTCACATCAAGCACGTCCATTTTACAAAATTTTTTTAGTTTCCTTCAAGTTTGTGTTTTCTTTTTCGTTCTTGATATGCTCTTTATCTTTATTATTTTCTAATGAAAACATCGTCGATGGAACATGTGCCCGGTTGGCAATAGGTTTGCTATCTATCGCATTGTGGAACTAAGTATCTTAGGCTAATCGTGCGTGGCCTGGTTGTACCTTTGTCACCTTCTTTGTCTTTATGAAGTTAAATTTATCATACAGCTTTATTACAGTTTGTGTATAAATGGAAGGAGGTAGAAACAGTTTGATGCGCTTATTCCCTTACGGAGCGGTGGTGGGTACTAGTCCATATGGGATTATACAATGCACCCTACCGGCTACCACCTATCTATAACTGTCTGTTTTAATTTTATAAAATAGTTACTTAAGATTTAGTATTTAAATAAACAAATGGACGCAAACTGTTATGGTATGGTATAGTATAATCCGTCCATCTAGTTTGCATCCAGGTAAATGTCGACATCTATATCTTTTTCTATTACCATAATTATGTGGACGCAAATTGGCTATTTTAATAAGCATAATAATAATGGTAAATACAAAGTAAAACCCCATGCTTATAACAGATTTCTTATATTAAAATAATGGATCAAGTTAGAAATAGTAAGATGAGTTCGCCTCCACCCTGGACGCAAACTGGCTAATTCTTAAAATTGGTATACCAGTTCGCGTCCACCCCATTTTAACTTTAAGAAATATCATAATCAATCAATATCGTTATTAATTTTAGTCTTTTGTTCATTTTCAAGGTCTAGGAACTAATACAATTGCGCTTGATGGACCTTATAAGAAGTAACCGTTACTTTAACTCTAATCACACATCCACAATCTTGGTGCAACTGTTATATACTTGAAAGATAGCTGTTGGTCGCATTAGTAGCTATCAACGAACTTTAAGTTTACTTATGACACTAGATTTAACAAAAGTTATAACCCGATTTCAGTTTTAAAATAGCAAACAAAACTGCTTATTGAATGTCTAATGTTTTTTAGTATCTTTTGACCTTTTTCCATTATTTCCTTATTGTGTTGTAACTTAAAATTTTGTGAAATATTGTTACAAATTATAAACTAAAATATCATGCTGTAATTGCGACTTATTTCTAAGATGAATCAGATGTCAATGTCTAATGTAGGCTGCCTGTCTAACGATCTAACGCTAATTGCAATACTAAAGATGGAATGGTAAATTCAGACTATATATTTTTAATTAGTACAAGTCGTTAACAACTATATTTTCTTACGTTAGTTTTTAACCGACTAAAAAAGGCGAAAGCTGCAGATTCTATTCCTGTTCATATATTTTTAACGGATTTAAAAACATTTTATTGTTTGAAAAATCAAGGAAAACGTCCTTAACCATTTTTGTCTTATAATCGGTCCGGGAGAATTAATTAGTCTAACCGCGAATCTGTTTTCATGGATCTCTAGTAAGGAACACAAGGCTAGTGTTTAAGAGTTTTGAGCCGAGCAGATTGTTGTTCGATTTATCTGTAAAAAACTCGCCAAGTAAATTTTAATCTACTAACAATTTAGATCAGGTAAATAATACTGAGTTGACCGAAAAAAACTACACTACTCACTATTTTTTGTTGTAAACGTCAAAACGTCGCGTAAACGTCGTGTGGATGCGCCGTCGATCATGGCCCGAATTTCCTTTGATGATTGTCCGAAAAACCGACACAGTGGCGATCACGCTTGATAACAATCCATCATGGCCACTCACAGCCGATTACGCCCTCTACACAATCGTTGATGTCTGTCATGAGCTATTTTGTTAGCTATTTTAAAAACTTAAATCGGGTTATAACTTTTTTTAAATCTAGTGTCATAAGTAAACTTAAAGTTCGTTGATAGCTACTAATGCGACCAACAGCTATCTTTTAAGTATATAACAGTTGCACCCAGATTGTGGATGTGTGCTTAGAGTTAAAGTAACGGTTACTTCTTTCAAGGTCTATCAAGCGCAATCATAGGCGGTCTTCATTCAATTGATAACTAACATTCAGTAAATGATATCAGTACGTTACTTGAAATATCACCGTCTTTAAATTCTGAAGTCTCATTAAACCGAACTGACGACGGTAAATCAAGTTAGCATTGATTTGTTTCTATAGACTTAAGCTGGATTTCACAATCGAATTTTAACGAGATCAACAAAAACAAAACGAAGACATTTTTTACCCCGTATAACACCTTTGTGGAATCAGTTACCGAGGGCGGTATTCCCAAACGATTATGACTTAGGAACCTTTAAGAAAAGAGCGTACTCATTCCTTAAAGGTCGGTAACGCATCTGTGATACTCCTGGTGTTGCGGATGTCCGTGGGCGGAGCTGATCACTTTCCATCAGGTGACCCACTTGTTCGTTTGCCTCCTCTTCTATAAAAAAAAGATTATTGCCAAGAGCGTCAATCATGTCAATTTTAGGTAAGCAGATACGTAGAAAATGAAAATTTTGTCAATGTTAATTTTAATTGCAGTAGCTTATCAATGGAATCATAGCCCATAGTTGAACTCGTTAACACAGAACTTAGTTTTACTAAACTTGGTTTTCAATTCAATATGGTCGGTAAATCAGTGCTATCTTTTGATTACTAAAGTTACTAAAAAAAAATAATCTGATTTTGTACACCATGATATTGTTCGGTCGGTTCATAAATATAAAAAGCATTGCATTAATTAGTGCAGTAATATTAATTTTTTTTCTTACAAATCATCAATCAAACGAAATGATTTTGCAAGTCATAAAATTGTTCGCTCAATTCTGATGATTATATTTTTTAATTATCTGCAGTAGCGGGGCTCTTTGGCACAAGTATTTTTAATTAAAACAGAAATACCAACTTTATTTAAAAAAATGTTGAGAAATTCAATAGGTATTTTTTATATTCAACAGGTATTTAAGTGATGCAAAAGCTCCAATATTACCCTACTGGAAATAGCTACCATACAATTTTGTAACTAAATTTAAATAGGTCGAGACGTCCGTCTCGTACGGCTGACACTGCACAAATGAGTAATGCTTTTGGTAATGCTCGATTGTGTGGACGGTAGCGCAATCATAGAGGCGATCATCGCACATTCTATAACGGGCCATGATGGCCCATTGTGAAGAGTTCTTGCCGCATGTTTCAACTGGTATCTTTTCTCGAACCAAGTCACGCCTGTCACAGAGAGCTGCGATGATGTTTGGTCACCAAGCTCTTTTTCACTGAAAAGCTTTCGGAGCTTGCGATTTTAAGATTTTACGTCCACGGCTAAAAGTCTTAATTTTTGGGTAACTATCGTTCAGTATTTGTATATGAATGAACCATAGGCGAGATTTTTGGTGTCATTAAAATCAGGAATTCTGTTACCAAATTTGTGCTGCTGCTTGATGCCGGCAATGGAGGATCGCGATTTACCTCCGGTATTTTTGATAGTCTTCCGGCATTAATTTTGCTACTTGTCTTTTTTATTAACCACTCACCAGTCCAAGCTTCGTTAGTGACATTCGCCTCACCTGTCCGCGCATTACATGAAATATTAATAACGAGCGCGCGCGGCCCTTTCGACGAAAACGATTACTGCTAAAAAGCTACATTCAAGGAAAAAACACTCACGGAAAGTTAAAAAAACAAAGAATTTGAATTATTTAAATTTTAAATAGCTTAAATTAATGGTAAAAGGCGAAAAAAGATGAAAATTAAAAAAAAATGTCATACATATATATTTTTTGTTTCGAGTTTTACAAGCAAAGCATACAAGTTACTAGATATTATTGTTTTAAATTATTATTGTACATCTATTATGCTATCAAACAACTCCAATATATCAATTTAAATGTTTAGTTTTTATCAACAAACACTTAACACACTCGTACGCACTCAAACCATAATGGCACACTGTAACATTCAAATATTTTTTTCATGACATAGAGTCGGTGTTTCACTGATGCCGAATGCTCGCCCGCATAAATAATTTAGTATTGTGCCATCTAGTTATTTTCTGTTAAACTAATAAGATGTGTAGAAGACGTAGCGCATGATAAACCAGAACGCTGTCGATTGGTGACTGTTGTCCCCGTGGACACTTGACCATAGAATTTCCTTGGTGACTACAATCACAGTGAACTGGTGACTGGTTAGTGATGATCACGTTATTCACACTAGCCTTATTATATTGCATATCGTTGTTAAAAAATATATGTGGTTCCTTATATTATTTATTTATATTGGTGTCGAGCGCATGAAATAGCGCGAAAGCACGAAATTATATTACATTAAAAAGTAGGCACAGCACTATCTCATTTTAATGAGGTCATAAGTTTTGACACATGTTTATTGTTAAATAATAATCACCTGTTTGTTTTTAGAATAATCATTTATTAAAACATGACTGCTTATGATATTTACGCTTACTAAAAATGAGCCCCGCGATTTTCAATACGTGCCTTCAATCTCCGCGCCCAGTCGTCTACAGCAACACGCACGAAGTCCATGTCAATATCGGCATGTCACTATCAAAATCTGCTTTGATCAGAGATACCTTGAGTGACTCCAAATTGAGATGGGGTTTTGAGCAGGCCCTCTGCTTAAAGTATTACCATATTTTGTAATACAACGGATTTAAGTCTGAACTGGAAGAGGGCCAGTCTTACTGGCGGAAGAATTAGAATCAGAATAATCTTTATTCACTTGAATCATACAAGTGGTATTTGTGCGCGTCGACATTTTTATAAACTACCACCGAATCGGAATCGCGGCCTCACACTGAGAAGATCCGGCGAAAGAAACTCAGCGCGCTTGTCTTTTTTCAATAATAATATTTACAATATAAACTAGATTAAAAATACAAATTACAATCAGATTTTAACTTAAATAAAAGGTACAACAAATCACGTTACAAATTGCAGTGGGAGATTGAAATCTCTATTCCCAAGCATATTCATCTTCCAAATACTCTGAGACCGTATAATAGCCTTTTTGACGTAATTTTACTTTTATACATTTTTTAAACTTATTTAAAGGTAGATCTCTAATACCAATGGGCAGCTTATTGTAAAAACGTATACATTGACCGAAAAAGGATTTACTAATTTTATGAAGACGAGTTTTGTATACGGCTAGATTATTTTTATCCCTCGTATTTACATTGTGAACATCACATTTTTTTGTAAACATACATAGATTTTTTTTAATATACATTAAATTATCATAAATGTATTGAGAACTGAAGGTTAAAATATTTATTTCTTTGAATTTTTCACGCAGGGAATTCCTTAAATTAAGATTATAAACAGCTCTTTTTTGTAATACAAATATAGTATTTATATCTGCAGAATTTCCCCAAAGAAGTATCCCATAAGACATTATTAGACTATGAAAATAGCTAAAATACACTATTCGGGCCGTTTCAACATCTGTTAATGTTCTTTTTTTTTACTGCAAATGCTGCTGAACTAAGCCTATTTGCCAATTTCTCAATATGAGGGCCCCATTGTAATTTATTATCAATTGTGATGCCTAAAAAGACAGCGGAATCAACCAGATCCAGTTTAGATCCATTTAGTTGTACAAAGGAATCTACTAGCCTAATATTGGGCATTGAAAATCTAATACATTTCGTCTTATTACCATTTAAAAGAAGATTGTTAACTGTGAACCAATGTACAACTTTGGATATCGCATTGTTCACTTCGTCATACTTACCTAATTGTCTTTTCACTTTAAATGTAAGTGAAGTGTCATCCGCGAACAATACAATATCGTAGATATCCATTATGTGATAAGGTAAGTAATTTATATATATATAAGAAACAAAAATGGACCAAGAATGGAGCCTTTCGGTACGCCAATCGTAACCGCAGAACCTGAAGAAGTTTCACCATTTATTTTAACCCTCTGAACTCTATTGTTCAAGTATGAGATCATGACATCAAGAGCTTTGTTCTTAATTCCGTAATAGCCGTGTCAATTTCATGTGCACTCAGTAAGCCTTGCGTGCTTCTCGCTCTATGGCGCAGAATCTTGTTGGAATACCCAGGGCCTGTTATTGAACTTTTGATAATGTATCTTATAATTACATTCAAACATTTCAGTGTCGAATGTCGAAAATTTAAGTTGGTGTGGTTACCACATCGATATAGCGCGATAACCGCGACACGGTATACTTTAAGCGTTCACCAAAGAGAATATAAATACTACGTAATAAGAGGCGGGACTTCCATAGATACATAGCAAACCCGGATTTGTATAAAGTTTACTTGAAAAGGTATAACCCGTATAATTTGAAAGTAAGTCTAAAGGCATTCAGATATAAGGCAACTAGTGTCATATGATTTGGGCGAATAAAAAACATAGCAAACTTATTTCTTTAAATGACAGTTGCGCCGAACTGGCGTTTGACGATTAAATACGCAGTATTTAATCGTACGTCACATTAGCAAAATATACGTAAATTTCATAAAAGGTTCTACATTTAAATTAAGAAACATTTTTGTGGCCAGCATTTTTTATTGAAAAGTTTTTATTGTGTGACAGAACTTATGGCCCGACTATGTAGATACCTGGGGTGGCAGTCTCGACATGGTTATCTACCGAATTCGCAAAGTTATGAACGGTAAAATTTAACGCAGTTCATAGCTTGAACTATCGAATCTTTACGTCAAACGCTAGTTTTTACAGCTGAATTGACGTGAAATAGGTATCGCAAAGTTTTATGTCGGTTGCACCGAGATATTCATATTCACAGTCCGTACAATTTTGTGAAATAATGATACCAATTTTTAATATCCCTGTCATTCAAGGAGATAAGTTTATTTGTTACCAACATTTTAATCACTTCATCAATTAAAATTAAGTACCCCGTTTGTACCTATTTGTCTGTCCGTATGCGATCATCTCAAAAACTACTTAACTAATTTTCTTAGGATTTCTGTCCATGGATAGAGTGATTAGTAGCATTAACCTTTATCAAATTAAATACAGTACCGGGCAAAAATTTGGCGTAAAACGTGAACGGGACAACCCCGCAAGGTATCTCGGGTCTCTTCATCAGCAGTTCTTATTTTTCGCTTTAACATTTTAGGCATAAAACAGTTGGGTTTCTGACAACACTTTAGTATCCGTCAAATCTAAGTAGGTTCTCTATGGTACTCTGATTGAGCGGCAAATCCCGACCCAGTAAGCGATCGTGACTGTGTCGTTGATGTTAACAATTTTTGCAAGTCTCTACAATTGTACTTATCTATTTCGGTTGCTAATTTTACCAATTGAGCTGTCATTTTAACATTTTAAGTCGTTAACTTATCGCGCATACTAGACAGCCCGCAAACTTATCGACTATTGTGGTAAACAAATTCAGCAGCCAAATAATGACTTTCTTCCAAAAACCTTACAAACTTAAGTTAACTTACTAAACCTTGGCATAATTATAGGTAAAAAGAGATTTGCTTGTGGCTTGAACGTCATAAAAAAAGGTCGACAGAAAAAGGTTGAGGATTTAGGAATTACCTAGCCCAAATACAAAAATTCAACAAGATAGCTCAAGATTTTAAACCTATTTTTTTCAACGTCTTAAATAGTTTTAAACTTACGAACATAACTTCATAACTTGAAACCCGAAATGAGCCGTAACATTTGTATACTGGAAGAAAGCCCTTGTTGCTGGCGTTGTTGGGAACAGTTCAATCCATCTAAATATTTATGTCTCGGACTGATAACTCTGCTAGCCCACAAAATCCGGTGAAGTTGTAAAAACCGGGAGGTTAACTGCTTAATAGCCATTCAGAATTTTAAAAAATCGACTAGTGGACTTTATTATACATTCCCATCATAGTAGGTAATATTATTATTATCTTAGTAGCACTTTTACTTATTCTTAGGTTATATTACGAATGTGAAAATTTTAATGCATTAAGATTTCACGAAATTCGGCTCGAATCGTATTTGGCTACTCTATTTACAAAAGTACTTAGGTGTTTGTTTATACTGGGAATAGTCTAGTGACATTAAGTAAAAAAATAAGAAATAAAACCACCGGTGAAACTGCGTGACTTAGTCAGTGTAGAATAGTTAGATTTTTGGGACGCTAATTTTGCAATAAATGTGAAAAAAAGATGTTTTAAAGGAACTCATTTGAAGACATTTTCTTAAACTTTTTAAACTTGGATCTTTAGCTAGGTATATGCAATTTAGTCAAGTCCAAAACGGTGATTAATGGTATAATGCAACATCAAGCATCACTTCCCCACCCGGAATCTCTCTCTCTCTCTATTGGTAGTATAATACCCTTTATAACGACCAAAAACGACTCTACTGTATAAAATATTGGACTTCTAGTGTGATATATAACATTACATCGCATTTCCGACAAACTTTCGCATTTATAATATTAGAGAGTGTGGAAGAACGGACGAATCCTTGGATTGTTTTCGCGATAGCCAATTAAGGCAGATGTGACACTTCGCGAATTTTCAACTTGAAGTGTCGCCACAAGGGGATGCGGTGGTGGTATGTTATACCGTGCGGGTTTTGCAAAACCAATGAAGATTTTCAATAAAACCGCGTTAATTTCCGCATCGCCACACACCGCTACAGCATAGGATGACATTCGCCTTAGTCATCTGTGGTTAACTTCATCATGATTTTCATACAAACTTTCATCCTATATCATAGTCCTTTGGGAGTAGATTTTTGAAAAAAGCAGCCAATATTTGAATTCGGGTTTTTAGCTATATGCAAATAAAAATTCACCAGAATCAATTCTTCCACTTAGCCGTAAAAGCGTAACAGACAGACAGACTTTTGCATTTATATATACTATATATATTACTAGATGTGCCCGCGTCTTCGAGTTTAACGAAAAAGTTATTCAGTTAATTTAGATTTTTCTAAAATTAAAGGAGCCCACGTTACTCCTTATTACATCAGCTACGTGCCAGTGAAAGTCCCGCTAACATCGGGTCAGACTTTTTAAAGATTAGCCAGAACAAACAGACAGATAACTATTATAAAAAATGTTTTTTGGTCTCCATAGCGTATATACATTCGTATGCTTATTCATTCATATGCATGTAGTAAAAATCGATAATTTCAGTCATCGGCGGTGTATCGCCGGCGGTGCGTTTTGTACTAAAACCTTTGGTTTACTCCAGTTTTACCGTTTTATGCCTAATTCGCCTCTGTGGTCTAGCGGTTCAGTTGTTGGACTTGACTGTACGAGGTCCCGGATTCGAATCCCGGGTCGGGCAACAAAAAGAAAATTGGGTTTTTCCAAATTTTCTAACAAAAAAAAAATGTTGCTCAAGATAGGATATGTGCCCGGTTGGCGATAGGCTTGCCACATTGTGACACTTAGTATCTTCGGCTAGTCGTGGGTGCCCTGGTTGTGCCTCTGCCTACCTCTTCGGGGATATGGGCGTGAAGATACTTTTTCTTTTTCGTACAATGAACGAAACGTAATCCAAAAGTTCAGCTATTCGCAGTTGTCCTAAAATATGCAGAGTTAACTACCAAAAAGGAGCAACCGTAGTTAGATATTGATATTAGGGACTATTGATACAAACAGCTACCATTCGTAATCAAAATGACTCGTTTCAAGAATATAGGAACCGGGCGTTAGGCGGATGAAAGGAAAACTATATTACACCCAGTGCAGTAAGAGTAGCTTGTCTACATTAGATACAAAATAAACTTTTCTTTAAATAAAAAAATAATTTAATAGCCTTAAACAATACAGAATCATCATGGATTGATAACAATACTTCATTTACTCCAATAGAGTTCAAAAGAGATCTTTTCGCTGTCCGCTGTAACAGTTAGCCCCGCACCGACAACACCTTAATTTTAAAACTTGGAACTTCTAAGCCCCAAAGACATAAACTAGGGATGGGTGTTTCTACAAATATACAAAATTCAAGGGTATTTCCCTGAAGTCCTAGAATGCTGAAGGTTTAGTACACTACCTTATTTTTCGTAATGACTTCGATTAACGTTGATAAAAAAATGCATAAACTTGTGTAATTAAATAGATACACAACATATATTGTTTGGCTACTTTCGAGATTTTGATAAGAACTTAAGATTTCTATACCTACTCACGGCCATGCAAATCAGTAAACGTTTAACTAGCAACGTTAGATTTTTCTAATAGGTTTTTAATTAAAAATATTTCCAACAAAATATGATTCTACTTTGTATTAAAAATACTCTGTATTTACTGTCCTTTTACGATTTCCCGATGGTAAGAAATTCACGCCGCCTAGACACACCAAATGTGCTAATAGTGCGTTGCTAACCTGAGATTGGGATGTTAGGCCTCGAGCAAAAGTAAGTATATCTAGAAATCTTATCTATCGGCTACCTTATCCTCCAAACCGGAACACGTCAAGAGCAAGCACTGACGATATGGTGGCAAGAATAGGTAAGGAGCTAGTAGTTAGATGCCACACGACCTAGTTAGATGCCACAGTGTTAGTGACCGTAAGCCTATGCTTGCCTTTTATGAGCTGCCTGGCAGCAAGTCAGATGGTCTATTCTGCAGAGGTGTCCGGACGGTACGTAAATTTATGGATAAATTATGTATATAAATAAATACTTATAATTGAGCATCTCACGCCTACTCACGCCGAGCGGCAAAAGGCGACGGCGACTTGTGGTAGACACGGCGCCCATATCTACTACAAACTGACACTCCAATTGAATTTTTTTTGTATGTATAAATATAGTATGGAAGCATGAATTAATTGATCATTACCAAAAATAAAATACAAAAAAATTGATATTGCTGTTATTTTTTTAATACAGAAAGAAATAAATTTGAATAATAAAGATGAAATTTTTGATTGTTTGTTTGTACTGAATAGGCTCCGAAAATAACTAGACAACCGTAACAAAAAAAAAAAGTATTATTACTAAAACTTCAAAAATGTAACACAAGGTGTACAAAATTTTGCTTTAAAATGTCTTTCATCGTGGGCTCTGTGGAAGCTATTAATTATAGGATAAAAATATGTTTTACAATGTTAAAGAACATATTAGTATCTACAAAAAAGTCGGCGACACCATATTATATCCAGCTATTACAGTTACGTCTATAGGACCATGTTATTCATTCCTTTTGTCTTTTTGTATTTATTAAGCTCCGAAACTATTTGACCGATTTTAATATTTTGTCCTATAAAAAGCAAACAATATCGACGATGAATGTAGGATACATTATTTCTATTAAAAAAAAAGAAATTTCTACAAATTTTAAAAGAAAAAAATTCACCCTAGACAAGTTTTGAACCTGTAACCTTTCATGTCGAGCAGACGAATGCTCTAACGGTTAACCATTAGTAATTTGTTCACATTTGCGAAGCCGGGATGGGCTGCTAGTGTATAATATGTATATTTATATAATTAATGTAATTATTATACAGTATTTATATAAGTTAACAATGTTTAACACATATACGTAGTAATGGTTTTTGTTCCTTGCCACACAAAGACACACATAGACACACACTCGATATGTGACTTAAAATATCTCTCCACCTTAACATTTGGTGTGCAATAAAGAATTGTTGTGTTTGTAAAAAGAAACTTGCACATGGTCATTGTTAAAAATAGATACTGAAATATCCTACACATCTAGGTAAAAATCTTACTAGTGCACCCGCGACTAGCCGTAAACACTAAGCCCCACAATGTGATAGGTGCAAGCCTATCGCCAATAGGGTATTTATCAACTATTTTTTTGTTGCCACCTGGGGATCGAACCCAGGACCACAAGAAGTGAAGCCCGACGCTGGAGCACTAGACCATAGACGCGATACCTTACCCATACATACATATTTTCACGTCAAGTCCCTTACGAGGTAGGCAAAGAGTATTGAGTGTCAAACCTCACGATCCTGACAAACCTGTCTAGCTTCCCTCATATTCATTACCCTTTTCATACAAACACGCCGGTTCCGTAGACTCTTGACACCACCCTCGGATAATTTCTGAGCGATCTGATCGTGAAATGTCAACCTTGGTCTCCCGTGTACCTAAAACATCCACATTCGCATTGTATATCTGATTTTTCAATCTTTCATGTGACATTCTTTCTATATGACCTAATCAGCGAAGCATCCCCTTTCGCATTTTAACACAAACACTTTCTTTCAATCCCTCTCTTTCTCGGGTCTCACTGTTAAGAATGCGGTCGGCGGGCGTTTCATCACATATTTTCCGTAGAGCTGTCATTTCGACCACATTTATCCTACTTTCATGCTTTTTCTGACAACTCTCGCTTACATACAACAATGTTGGGGTAAACACAGAATTATGCAAAGCGAGTTTAGCTTTTTGACTTAAAACCTCGCTTTGAAATAACTTACCCAGCGCTCTACTCACGCTATTCCCTCCACACACTCTACTTTCCACATCCGCGGAATACCTTCCATCCTTTCTAAAATCAGAATAGTATTTCGTAAAAAGTGAGAAAAAAATAAACAGATAAGTCTAAGAAACATCATTTTCTATATTTATATATTTAAAAAATGTCCGATGTCCAAACAATTTTTAAGGTAACTGGACAGACCATTCGATAAATTCCGCTAACACAGAAATCACCAAAATTTAAAGGTGAGAGAATGTGGATTAATTTTGCTATTGGGCAGCTACTACAACTGTACAACCAATCTCTACTATCAGTCAACCTTCTTAAATGTTGTGCCCAGCGTCATTTTATTAGTTAAATTCTTCTGTGTATATCATTTATCTTTGTCCTATATGGTCCTATTATACATACTAATACCTATCACTGGTTTTATAAGTATTATAATTTTTACCATTTTCCATGGACTAATAAGAATTCTTTCTTCATATTAAATAATCAAGTCCGGCAAATATATTTAGTAAGACATGGCAGCATTGGTCCTTCGAATATATTTTTCTTTATATTTAAAATAAATTGTGTTACATTCCTCATAATTTCTATAAAACTTGAAAAATGTTCTCGAACTCCACTAAAAATAATTATTTCCTATACTTTTTTTTATTGTTTTTTTTTTAATTTTATCCCAGTCGGGGAAAGGCAAAGGATCTGTGTCCATACAGCCACGTCTTCCGTATTAATAAATCTTTTTCTTGTTATATATTTTCAATGTCTGTCTTCCGTATTAATTCTTTATTTCAGTCATTAGTCACTATTTACACAGTCTTGTCTGGGTCTTGAGTAAAGCGGTGGTTTCGTTACACAAGCTCGTTTATGAGATTTGGCGGCAGCGAGGAAATTCACGATACACTAATTTATTCATGATTATTTCAGTAGTGCACTTTCACTGAACAAAATCAAACTAATTCCCACCTAAATTAACCAATTATACTCATATTTTACACTAAATTCAATAATTGTGAAAAAATTACGACCATCTTCATTCACGATGGCGCCAAAACCCCTTTTTTTTAAGTTAATTTGCCCCTTTCTGGGGCCGGCTAAGACCTTTAGGCCATGCTGCCACGTCTTCCGTAATAATAAATTCTTTTTCATATGAAAATTTTAAATTCATTTCTTCGGTT
>NJDC01003033.1:0-26002 GCA_002245475.1 Calephelis virginiensis
TAATAGGATAATAAAATAAAAGTCTGCATTTCAAATTAAGTTTTGAGTTTTCTACCGGGTAAGAAAAAAAGGGGCGTGGAATACAACGATCTTTAACAGATTTTGTCGACGTAACACGAAGTACTAATGCTGTAGGCTTCGGCGGTTGGGGTAGTGGGCGCCTTCCCTCAGCAGCCAGAAGCAGCAGCAGAAGTGGGCAGCTGAGAAGTTGCCAGAGAAGAACACCGGTGGGGCAGCTACCACCGGTCTCGGGCCACCAGACAACAATCAGCAGGCAGCAGTTCCTTCGTAACTTGTACTTTTCTTGACCTCCGTCGACTATTTGAGGCCGGAATTAGAATTAATATAATAACATAACTTTTATATTTGTGATTAGAATCTAAAAACAGACTTGAGCAGACCCTGAAACAAACTGTAGAAGAATGAGTTAAAGAATGTCTTTTCGGTTCTATATTTCTAAAATAAACAAAATAAAAAGAACTAACTATATTTATGTTTTTAAAATAACAGCCAGTGCAGTATTAAACTACAAAGGCCGGCTAATGAAATAGTATTTAAGGTTACAACGTTCGGCTATAGGACCCCCGAACTGAAATATTACAATGTCATTATGGCAGCAGGAATAAGTATGCCGCCGAATCAGGTAACATGCTCCACACACAGCACTATATTTTTGTGATTCTACTCAGGAGAGCTGGACCAGCACGGGTACAGTTGTTAGCGGCTTACGGCCAATATTTATAATCAATCCTAATCCAAAACTTGCTGTCTAAGATTGATATTTTGATCCATTTTTATGTTATCGCTTGCCAATAACATATCTGTGGACAGGATAAATATGGCAATTAGGTATGGGATAGGCCGCCGGAAACGCAGCTATCTAGATTGCTTGAAATCCATTAGATTAAGATACTTTATTAACATTGGCCGTTAGTCAACAAGTAATATTATATGAGTAAGTATGTAGTTATTTAAGAAAAGTATGCTTGTCGGCAACATCAAAATATATTTAAGATGAATGTGAAAGAAATACAAATGTAAAACTCATTTATTTTAAGTCAATGTCTTGGAAATTTATATAAAAATGAAATATTCATACGAGTTTGTAATAGATTGAGGCTACAATTATTAAAACCAATGGGGCTAGGTGAGATGTTTCTAAACGTTGCTGCCTAGTGAACATCACATATATAGAGACATCTAGCGGAAGGGTGAAATTATATACGACACAGAAGTCATTTTCACATTTTGAACACACCATTAGCAAATTTTGAAAACTTCACCAAACGTCCGAAGGTTTTAGTCAACAATCACATGTTTATAATGATACCACAAGAATTCGACAGATGGCAGTGCATTAAAATTTTCCGAACAGCTTGTGTGCACTGTGCACATCTATATTCATATTATATTATACTATCAGAAGAAGAACTAACTCTACGATTCCGAAACGAAGGTTCTAGTTGTGGTTGTATAGTATTTTCGCTTTATTTTCATAGAGGGTGTTGCTTTGCCACATTCATTTTAAATGTGAAATGTCTATAAATAGTTTCTAAAAAGTATTTGTAGTGTAGTGTAGTTAAGAGGCTTTTTAAAATGTGTTCAGATTTATTTAATTTAATGGGATTTTCGTATTATGGATCTTTAGCTAATTGGGCGCCAAGCAAGTAACTACCTAAATGAAACGCTCATATAACACGTGACAGTTTGCAGAACCTGTGCCGTTTAGAGCCAATCAGAATAACTTTATAATAATAAGCATTCATCTTCTTTGAGACTTAAACTTTTAACCGACTCTAAAAATGGAAGAAGATCTTAATTCGATAATTTTTTTTGTAAATTTCTTAAGCTGTTACTTGGCCAATTACCAATTAAAGTTTTGATGCATTTATTTAGAAGTCTAGGTGGTATTCCGAGGTGGTCCCAAATTAGTTTTATCAAGATCGGACTAGCGATTTTTGAGTTATACTAGTACTTAATATTAAATATTTTATTACTTATCTCGACGACCTCATGATTGGTGAAGTCGTCAAAATAAATGAAAAATTTATGCGTTATTAGGTGTAACTCAAAAACTTATGTACTTGGAGGATTTCTTTAAATTTTAGAGGATTTTTTTTCTTTATTTAAAATTTATAGAAATTTAACCAAAGCACAGGCCAAGTGCTAAAATAAAAATACTAGTAGGATGTCGATAAAATTTATATGGGACCATAATGGAACCATTTGCCATAGTTGGAGTCGGTTTTTGCAATTTTTGTTTTTATTGCTCTTACTATTGGATGCTTATACAAAATTGCGATAAAGAAGTGTATTTCTTGATTTTAATATACTTGAACTCAATAGATTTTACTAAGTTTTATTTATTTTTAAATGATACTAATTACATCAATGCGAAAGTCCTACTTTTAAGATACAGCTTAAGATTTTGTGATTCCTATTTACCCCTAGAATTTTTTTTTCACAGACAAGAAATTCCATATTGGTCATAAAATTACTGATCTTTATGTGTAACTCTTTCTATTTCACCCAATACTTTAATTATATTTGCAGTTTTTTATGATATTGGAAGGCAAACAAGCAGACGGATTTTCTGATTTTAAGAAATTCCCGCCGCTTAGGGACACCAAAGGTGGTAATGGTGCGTTGCCAATCTGAGGCCAGGATGTTAGGCCTCGAGCAAAAGTAAGTTTACCTTACCCTAAGAACCGGAACGTTATGGCGGCATCTTGACGTTATGGCGGCAGGAACAGGTAAGGCGGTGGTACCAATTCAGGTGAGTCGCTGCGAAAATCTACCACCTAGTCAGTTTTAAATTCACTTCCTTTTTCTAAATAATAGTGCCGCTTGGACGTAAATCCTTATTTGTACACGAAAATGAAGCTCTTGTGTCTATTAAACATTTAAAATTACCGACGCTTAAAATGCCCATAAAACTAAATAGTCTGCTACCTTCCGACGTCTTCTTTACCACGCTATTGGAATTTTTCGAGGGCTTCTTTGAAGACGGCTGCAATGGCCGGCCTACTTACAGGGCAACTGCTTTGTATAATAATAAAAATAATAAAAAAAAATATATAAATAAATATTAATATATATAAATCTCATCTCATATATTATATAAAAGCTTGTATAATAATTTCCACAGCAAAAGCAAGCATATAACGAAGCCGAAAATATGTTTATAGTTACATTTTTAGTACTAGGGTGTCACGACGCGTAAGGATCGAAAGGGTGAAAGTATTTTTTTACCACTAGCCAATGCCAGTGGAAAATATGGAAAATATTCCTTATGGGCAGCTATTTGTCACACGAAAGCCGCCGCAAAAGAGAAGCCAAAAACATGTTTATAGTTGAATATTCTTTACTAGGATGTCATAATGCATGAGCATGTATAATTTGCATATAGATATTGATTACTAGCCAGTATAGGACAGAAAGGGCAAAACGTGAGTACCTATTTAAATTATTGGAAAAAAAATGTAATTGCTTTAAAATATTCATAAAAATTGATACTACACCTTAACCAATAATTACGAAAGGAATCCGCTTTCTTCTTGCGGTTCATGGATTATTTGCATTGATAAATATATTTGACTTTTAGAAAAGACGCGAAATAAAAACAAGTACCTACATACAACTATCATGTCTTCCTCCAATATCGGCATCTGCTATTTAACACTTATATCGAGTAAACTATCAAATTCAAACATGGCTAGGTAATCAACTGAATCAAGAAGACTGGGGTTGGAAATTAATAGATAATACTCTGGAACCGATCAAAACTTAACTCCTCTCAGCTCCAGAAAAACTCCTCATCACTATTTTTTAGCATCAAATGTGTCTCTAAAAAGGTTGATTTCTTCTGTTCTCCAGCATGTAACAATTGCCAATGTCAGTCTTTCTCAAATATTCAGCCGATACCGAAAGATTTCTGTGATTTTAATGAAGAGACCAATAACTTAGCCACATTTAAAAAAGTATGTACAACTAACAAGAAGAAGAGGAAGATGAAGAAATCGAAAAAGACATTACTGTTGAAGTAGACTTTTAAGTGTATAAATCTGATTAAAATATCTAAAGATATCAAAACAATAGTTAACCTAATAATCAATATCAACAATGAGGTAATATCTAGAACTTGACGGTATTGTTCCCTTAAATTATCCTAAAATTGTCGTGGCACTTAGTGGAGTGCAGTGGGCCTACAGGAGATACCACTGTAAAAAAAACGCGCCGAGTACACTACCTGCATATCGTGTATAATACTGTTAGAATCGCCTCTGTGGTCTAGCGGTCCGGCGTCGGACTTGACTTCTTGAGGTCCCGGTTTAGATCCTCGGGTCGGGCAACTAAAAAGCTAGAAAATGCGAATTTTCAATTTTCTAATAAAAATAACGTTGCCCGAGATTGGATCTGTGCCCGGTTGGCGATTGGCTTGCTACATATCACATTGTGGGACTTAGTGTCTTTAGCTAGTTGTGGGTGCCCTGGCCATGCCTTTGTCTACAACTGCGGGGATATGGGCGTGAAAACACTTTTTTTAATATCGCGATATCTCGGTGTGATCAGAATAGAAAATTTTAAGATCTACAACTTTGGTTTGAGGTTTTTCTTGATAAAACTTCGTCGTTTTCGAGAAAAATCCAGAAAAACACCAATTTTGATGTACCTCGAAGGATCGGTGGAGATTTTTTTTTATTATTTTAGATTATTTTAGATGTCTATATTGACCGGACTAAAATATACAAAAAAACTCATTTAAAGTAGATACATAGAGTATTGTTTGAAAGTTATTTTGGCGCCACTTAGGGAAAAGATCGTAGTAGTTTTTTCGTAACCATTGAATTTCATACACATATCAGGTAAAAATTAGTCAATTTTTGGGAAATTTCGTAGAATTTTGTTCAGTTAAAGTAAACGAGTGAAGTATTCATGAATTAAATAATGTATCGAGTGTTTTCTCGTTGCCGCCAAATATCACTAAGTAAATGTTCTTGAGTAAAGAGGCTATCGCTTAGCAGAACTATGACATGATTTTCTATGATGAATTATAACTAAGTTGAGTAATTTAAACCTGATTTTGTTAAATCGGTTACATTAAAAAAAGTATCTTCACGCCCACATCCCCGAAGAGGTTGGCAGAGGCACAACCAGGGCACCCACGACTAGCCGAAAACACTAAGTCCCACAATGTGATAGGTAGCAAGCCTATCGCCAACCGGGCACATTTCCAATCCCAACCAACATTTTTTTTTATCAGAAAATTGCTTTTTTTAAGGTTTGTTGGTAACGTATTAAGTCGAAATCATGATAGTTATACATGAAACATTATCAGTGTGTCAAGAGTCATGAACCATCATTGCAATTACTCTGACAGTAAAAAACATTCTCAGCCTACAAACATCAAAGGTGGTAACAATGCGTTACCAATATCAGGTTATGCTTACGTAGACAGGGCGCAAGTTCAAGTTTTGCAGCCTTCATATCCTCCAAAATTATCCGCATGATAGTGACAAATACTGTCGTCACAGGTGCAGAAATAAGAAAGGCGTTAGAAAGTAGGTAGAAAGTGGAGTTTTCTGATGCTTGTAGGCTAAGAATGTCTTTACTATCAGGTAAATAGTCAACCTTAACCTTAACCTTAAAAAAATTAAAAAATCTGCCTCTTTGCCCAGCAGCTCGCACGAGGCGAGCACTGGTTAATTTATAGGTCTGTACCAGCAAGACCACTGGCGGGAGAGTTCGGCACAACAACTTGCCGCCATAATGACTCTGCCATCTTCCGATCTGGAGGGTACACTTGCAAGGCTTCGAATGAAAAACATTCACAATTTCACAAAAGAGTTATCGGTTAGTTCCAATACAGGAGCGATGTTTATTTTTTCATTAACTGTTGCCCGCTGCGTTGCTTTTGGTCCAACAGGAATACTTTTTCTGGATAAGAACTGTTCAATCTGTTAATCCAAATTACCCTCCATGTGTGTGCCAAATTTCATGAAAATCGATTCTGCAGTTTTTGCGTAAAGGAGTTACAAACAATCAGACAAACATATAAAACTTTCGCATTTATAGTATTAATAGAATATTCAGTACCAAGTCATGACATACGAGAATCGCCAAGAAGTTTTTGACAAACAAACCATCTCAATAATTATTTATTACTATATTTCCTAGAAGAGTAGCTAGCGGCCCTAAACATTGTTTATAATTTCATTTTCATTACCAGGGTCTTATAAATTTATGGTACATGAGAGTCCATACACCCACGGCTCTCCTAATGGTAAGAGTTAGCCGTGATCAATAGACACCTTAGATGTTGTAGGTGAGTCGTTGTCTTGTGGTCGAGTTGCCGATTGTGCAAACTTACCGGCTACCCTACCCTCCCGAGCGGTACATGTCACTATCACTGTGGAGGCCGGTACAGGTAAAGCAAGTCCCTAACCAGACAAGTTGTAGCAAGGCACTCTGCCGCCACCAGTGGTCTTGTTGGTAATGAGTTATGACCCATTTAACATTTGCACGCCTCTTACGAGCTGCCTGACACAGGGCTCGAGCCAGACCAGCACGGGGAAAGTAAAATAAATAATTAACAATTTTAGCGCAGTTAAATTAAAAAAACACTGACTACTTTTCATAATCTGCGTACACCATTTCACATTTGTTAATAATCAAATATTTAAATGTTTAATTAAATAAAACAAGTTAGATATTTATAAAATTAGTACATACACACTATTTAAACATTGTTTAGTGGCAGTATTTTTAGGAACAGATTAAAATCGTGTTCGTCCGAGCTCCTTTGCAGAAGAGATCACCTGCCTTCCTGCCAGGCAGCTTGTAAAAGGCGAACATAGGCTTACCGTCACTAACCTATTAAACATATTAAACCTTTTAAACATATTGACAAATTAAAAACTTATCATATTAAAGACTTACCATTTAATAAATTTTTAAAATGTATTAAGATTAAGTTGTATGGTAAGGGTTATTATAAGATTTCAGAATATTTAGAAGACAGAAATGCTTGGGATTAATTGCTCCTCATACCAATCTCTGCAAATTATTTGTAAATTTTTAAAAACTTTTGTAAATTAGATTTTTAAGAAAAAAGACAAGCCCGCTGGGTTCCTTTCGCCGAATCTTCTCAGTGAGTGGCCGCGTTCCGATCCGGTGGTAGATTTTAGAATTATATAGACGCGTTACAAGAATCTTTGTATAGATCTACGTAATAAAAGCTATTTTGAATTTGAATTTGAACACCGTGACATCTGACTAGATGGGTAGAGTTTCGCAACGACTCGTCCGGATTGGTACCACCGCCTTACCTATTCTTGCTGCTATAACTTCAGCGTTTGGGGTTGACATGTTCCGGTTCGGAGAATAAGATAGCTGGTAAACTTACTTTTGCGGCCTCAGGTTGGCAACGCACCATTACCACCTTTGGTGTCTGTAGGCGTCGTGAATTTCTTAACATCAGGAAATCCGTCTGCTTGTTTGCCTTCGAATATCATAAAAAATAAAGATATTTAAAGCAGGGGCTTACCTATGGAGGTATAAACACGTTCTGGACAGAGATATCCTCGACGTATCTACAACTACTTTTCACAGGAGAGCACTTGATAAAATAAATTGATAGCATGTCTATAGTTGTACACCTTAATGACCAGGGTGTTATAACACATGAGAATTTGAAGGACCTGTGCTGTAGAGTGAATTAGAATAACTTTATCCCTGGAAAAATATAACTTCCTTGAGAAACTAACTTATCATTCATTCATATTTTTTTATTTATCTTTTAGACTTGTGTAACTCAAAAACTATCAATCCGATTATAATAACATTTATATAAGACTATATCGGAATTGTTAGCTGTCTTTCGACAAAAGATAATTCTTTTATAATAAAGAAATGGCTATGAAGACTCTAAACCTAAATCTAAATGTATAGACATAGCATACTAGAACTCAATAGATTTTATGAAGTTTTATCTCGATCATACTAATATTATTAACGCGAAAGTCCTACTTTTTACGATTTCACAGTTTAAAATTTTGTGACACAAGGGCTGTCTGACAGAAAACATGATCCGGAAATGGAGATATCTAAATGTTCATCACCATAGATTTCAAATGCGACCCATTACCTTAAGTTTGCAAATTAAATAATTGTATTGAAGTATATATTTGAATCGAATTGGAAAACCAAACAGCGTGTTGTGGCAAAACTTTAAAAAATGATGAGCCGCAAATTTAAGAAAGCAATAGTAAGCTGTAAAAAAACATTAAAATATTTATAATTTCACGAAATAGATGAAGAGCAAATTAACCGAACAGGAGCGATGTTTATAATTTCATTTTCAGTACCAAGATGTCATAACGCACGAGAATTGCCAGGATGTTATTGACAAACAAAAGCATTAATATCGTCATATTTCCTCTCTTTATTTAATAGAAGAGTAGCCTAGCGGGGTTAAAATAATGTTTATAATTTCATTTTCATTACCAGGGTCTTATAAATTTATGGTACATGAGAGTCCATACGATATTTAAGACCTGAACCAAAATATCACAGCTTCCATGTAAGGCATATATATCACAAGTGCCTCTTGTAAGGAGAATGTGAATAAAAATATATTCTATTCTATTCTATCATCATGATCATCATCACTGACAAATAAAAATCAAATGCTGTTAGTTAGTCTCGCTAAAACTTAAGAACGGCTGGACCTATTGGGCTAATTTCGGTTTTAAGTTATTTATGGAAGTTCAAGGAAGGTTTCAAAGGTAAAAATAAAGCAAAAACAGCGGAGAAACAAAGAAAACAACATTTCAAGTTTTTCCATATAAACAACTCGCCTCTGTGGTCTAGTGGTTCAGTTGTTGGACTAAACTGCACGAGGCCCCGGGTTCGAATCCCGGGTCGGGCAACAAAACGAAAATGAGGGTTTTTCAAATTTTCTAATAAAAAAATTTTGCTCGAGATTGAAAATGAGCCCGGTTGGCGATAAGGCTTGCCCCCTATCACATTGTGAGACTTAGTGTCTTCGGCTATTGGTGGGTGCCCTGGTCGTGCCTCTGCCTACTTCTTCGGGGATATGGGCGTGAAGATGTTTTTTTTTCCATACAAACAAACCGGGTGGAACGAAGTTCGCCCGGACAGCTAGTCACTAATATTTTGATTTTTGTATATGATAAGATAGCAAGCAACCAACCACACGGCTCTCCTGATGGTTAAAGATAGCCATGATCTGATGATGTATACCTATGACATTCCTATGAGTCCCTATGATGTCTTAGCCACTAAGAAAGGCTTTTTTGTATAGCCTGTTTCGTTGATATTTTGTTTTTTTATGTAATAAGATAGCAAACAGGCACACAGATTTCCTGATGCTCGGAGATGTTGGAGGTGCGTCGCTGTCCTGTGGCCGAAGTGCCAATTGTGCAAACTTACCGGTTACCCTCCCGAACCGCGAACGGAACATGACAGTTATGGAGCCAATACCTGCCTGCTGCCATAACGTTAGCGCTTGCCGTTGAATTGTTTCGGTTCGGAGGATAAGATAGCTGATAAACTTACTTTTGCGGCCTCAGGTTGGCAACGCACCATTACCACCTTTGGTGTCTGTAGGCGTCGTGAATTTCTTAACATCAGGAAAACCGTCTGCTTGTTTGCCTTCGAATATCATAAAATAAAGATAAATAAAGCAGGGGCTTACCTAGGGAGGTATAAACACTTTTTGGACTGATATATCCTCGACGTATCTACAACTACTTTTCACAGGAGAGCACTTGATAAAATAAATTGATAGCATGTCTATAGTTGTACATACATAGTTATCTACCGAATTCGCAAGTTATGAACGGTAAAATGAAACGCAGTTCATAGCTAGCGCTATCGAATCTTTACGTCAAACGCTAGTCTCTACAGCTGAATTGACGTAAAATATCGCAAAGTTTTATGTCAGTTGCGCCGCGATATTCATATTCATAGTCCGTATAATTTTGTGAAATAATGATACCAATTTTTAATATCCCTGCCATTTAAGGAGATTGGGGTATTTTTTACCAACATTTTAATCACTTCACCGATTAAATTTAAGTCCCCCGTTTGTATCTCCTTGTCTGTCCGTTCGCGACCATCTCAAAAACTACTGAACAGATTTTCGTAGGATTTCTATCCATGGATAGAGTGATTAGTAGCATAAGCTTTATCAAATTAAATACAGTAACGGACAAAAATTTGACGTAAAACTTGAACGGGACAACCCCGCAAGGTATCGCGGGACTCTCCACCAGCAATTCTTATTCTCGCTTTAAGATTTTAGGCATAAAACAGTTTGGCTTCTGACAACACTTTTGTATCCGTCAAATCTAAGTAGTTACTCTATGGTACTTTAATTGGGCGGCAAATCCCGACACAGTAAACGCAGTAAGCGATTGTTACTGTGTCGTTAATGTTAACAATTTTCGCAAGTCTCTACAATTGTACTTATCTATTTCGGTTGCTAATTTTACCTATTGAGCTGTCATTTTAACATTTTAAGTCGTTAACTTATCGCACATACTAGACAGCCCGCAAAGATATCGATTATTGTGGTAAACAAATTCAGCAGACAAATAATGACTTTCTTCCAAAAACCTTACAAACTTAAAACCTTTATTTTTACTCCTTGACATAATTATAGGTAAACAGAGATTTGTTTGTGACTTGAACATGTTTGCTTATACTGGGAATAGTCTAGTGATATTAATTAAAAAAATATAAATAAAACCACTGGTGAAACCGCGTGACTTAGTCAGTGTAGACTAGTTATATTTTCGGGACGCTAATTATGCAATAAATGTGAAAAAAAGATGTTGTTTTAAAGGAACTCATTTGAAGACATTTTTTTAAAATTTTAAACTCGGATCTTTAGCTTTATGCAATTTAGTCAAGTCCAAGCCGGTAATTAATAGTATAATGCAACATCACGTATCACTTCCTCACCCGAAATCTCTTACTCGTTATTCACAACACATCTCACACCTCTATTGGTATACCTATATACCGAACAAAAACGACACTACTTAGGATTTTAAACTTAAATCGTCGCGAATTAATAACATTTTTAATTATTTATACGGGATACTCACGATCTCATTTTATTTTCGACAAATAAAATAAAAAGAGATCGTGAGTATCCCGTATAAATAATTAAAAACGACACTACTGTATAAAATGTTGTGCCTCTAGTGTGATATGTAATGTTACATCACATTTTCGAGTGATTCAACTTCTGGGATATTACACGCATCTAATGTCTAACATACATATCAAATTTCATCCAAATCGTTTCGGCGGTTTAGCCGTGAGAGCTTGTCAGACAAACAGACTTTCGCATTTATATAATAATATTAGTATGGAAGTATGGACGACTATCGGTAATACTTGTACCTTTGGATAAGGCTCACTGTTGACGGGGCGGAGCGTGTCGGGCCGGGCGGCATCGCATCGGCGCGGATTTTTGTTACTCAGTACCAAAGTAGAGCAACGAAATAGAGGGGCCACTCGACGTTAAAATCGTCAAGTATGAAAAGTGGTGCCATCTAGTAGTTATCATACGAATCTTCAAGTATGGAAAGTGGTGCCTCTAGTAGTTGTCCTACGAAACTTTAGCGCTAAAATACCATAGTGCTCTTTTCTAAACAGTAATATCACGGTCTTTGGTCACTGTATGCTCTAGCATAGTATGACATTCACCTTAGTCATCTGTGGTTAACTTCGTGATTTTCATACAAATTTCATCCTATATCATAGTCCTTTGGGGGAGTAGATTTTAAAAAAAAAAAATTGCCAAGGTTTGAATTCGGGTTCTTAGCTATATACAAATAAAAAGGGGCTTTTACTCCTTATTACATCAGCTACGTCAAACCGGAACACATCAAGAGCAAGCACTGACGACATGGTGGCAGAAATAGGTAAGGAAGTGCTACCAATCAGGGCGTGTCGCTGCGAATCTCGACGACCTAGTTCGATGTCACGGTGTCAGTGACTGTAAGCCTATGCTTGCCTTTTATGAGCTGCCTGGCAGCAAGTCGAATGGTCTATTCTGCAGAGGTGTCCGGACGGTATGTAAATTTATAAATAAATTTTGAATACTTATAATTGAGCATCTTACGCCTACTCACGCCGAGTGGCGAAAGGCGACGGCGACTTGTGGTAGACACGGCGCCCATATCTATTACAAACTCTCCAGTTGTATTTTTTGTATGTATAAATATAGTATGGAAGCATGGATTAATTGATTATTACCAAAAATAAAATACAAAAAAATTTATATTGCTTTTGTTTTTCTACTACAGAAAGAAATAAATTTGAATAATAAAGATGAAATTTTTGATTGTTTGTTTGTACTGAATAGGCTCCGAAAATACTGACCGATTTTGAAAATTCTTTCATAGTTAGAAGCCGACATTATCCCTTATGAACACAGGGTACATTTGTAACTAGAAAAAAATTAGGATTATAACTAAAACCTCAAAAAAACAAAGTGTAAAAAAAATTTGCTTTATAATGTCGCGCTCTGTGGAAGCTAATAGTTATAGGATCAAAAGATGTTGATATTATTAAAGAACATATGAGTATCTACAAAAAAGTCCGCGACACCATATATCCAACTATTATAGTTACGGCTAAAGGACCATGTTATTCATTCCTTTTGTTTTTTTTTTGTATTTAATAAACTCCGAAAGTATTTGGCCAATTTTTAATATGTTTTTCTATAAAAAGCAGACCATATCGACCATGAATGTAGAATACATAATTTCTGTTATAAAAAGGAATTTCTACAAATTTTAAAAGAAAAAAGTTAACCCTAGACAATATTTTAACCTGTAACCTTTCATGTCGAGCCGACGAATGCTCTAACGGTAAACCATTAGTAATTTGTTCACATTTGCGAAGCCGGGATGGGCTGCTAGTGTATAATATGTATATTTATATAATTAATGTAATTATTATACAGTATTTATATAAGTTAACAATGTTTAACACATATATGTAGTAATGGTTGTTGTTCCTTGCCACACAAAGACACACATAGACACACACTCGATATGTGAATTAAAATATCTCTCCACCTTAACATTTTGTGTGAAATAAAGCATATTTGTGTTTGTAAAAAAAAATTTCACATGGTCATTGTTAAAAATACATACTGAAATATGCTAGGTACACATCTAGGTAAAAACCTTGATAGTGCACCCGCGACTAGCGGAAAACATTAAGCCCCACAATGTGATAGGTGGCAAGCCTATCGCCAATCGGGTATTTATCAAATCTCAGACAACGTTGTTACTATTAGAAAATTGAGAATACGCATTTCTATTTTTTTGGTATTTTTTACCCGGGGATCGAACCCGGAACCACAAGAAGGTATGTCCGACGCTGGAGCGCTAGACCACATAGGCGATACCCTTACTAGTACATACATACATACATACATACATATTTTCACGCTAAGTCCCTTACGCGGTAGGCAGAGAGTATCGAGTGCCAGACCTCACGATCCTGACAAACCTGTCTTGCTTCCTTCACATTCATTACCCTTTTTCCTTTTCATACAAACACGCCGGTTTAGGAGACTCTTGACACCACCCTCGGATAATTTCTGAGCGATGTGATCGTAGAACGTCAACTTTGGTCTCCCGGGTACCTAAAACATCCACATTCGCATTGTATATCTGATTTGTCAATCTTTCATGTGACATTTTTTCTATAGGACCTAATCAGTGAAGCATGCCCTTTCGCATTTTAACACCAACACTTTCTTTCAATCCCTCTCTTTCTCAGGTCCGTAGATTTTCCGTAGCGCTCTCATTTCGACCGCATTTATCCTACTTTCATGCTTTTTCTGACAAACCCAACTCTTGCTTTCATACAACAACGCCGGGAAAAGCACAGAATTATGCAAAGCGAGTTTAGCTTTTTGACTTAAGGCCCTATACTTAGTCAGCCAGAAGAGCCAATCAGCGCACTCCCCCGTTCCATGATTACTATGAAATATTGCGCTCTAAAGTAAATGTCTTAAGCGCCAAATCACTATTTTTGACACTATAAAAGTAATTTGAAAAAAAATATAAAAACTGAAACAGTTTTCTTTTAGGTATAATACTTATCTATGTTTATGTTAAATCTGGTGTCGATATTTTCATAATTGAAGTAGACAGTTGGGATTTGCTTTGAAAAAAGGGTTTTGATTTTTTTCTATCGAGCAAAGTGAAATGAATCGTGTTTTGGAAACACTACTCTTATAAAGCATATTAATGTTAATCTTGTGTATTTTTGTCGCCAAGATCCATAATTGCTTTGTATGAAAAAAACAGTACATTGCTGACGTATTTTAGCATACATGGCCCCTTAAAACCTCGCTTAACTTACCTACTCACACTATTCCCTCCACACACACTACTTTCTACATCCGCGGAGTACCTTCCATCCTTTCTAAAAGCACAATAGTATTTCGTAGAAAGTAAGAAAAAAAAATAACAAGCTACGTCTCAGAGACATCATTTCCTATATCTATCTATTTAAAAAGTGTCCAATGTCCAAACAATTTTATAGGTAACTGGAGAGTCCATTCGATAAATACCGCTATCACTAAAGAAATCACCAAAATCTATTTATTTTATTATAACTAAATATTTAAAAGGTGGTACAGAATGTGGATTTATTTTGCGGGTGGGATTTAGAATAGCATACCTTGAATTTGGTGGTGTGAAGGTTGTAGGCGGATGGTACACGTACAGGGCAACCCCCTAGTATGCTTTTTAAAACGCGGAAATGCTAATTTCACTGCTAAAAATCAAATTTTAGGTTAGTTTTTGCTAGGGACACTCCATAGAACAGAGCATTATGTACGAAAATCGTCGTAGTTTTGACGCGGCGAGCCTTTTTTTAATGAGCGGTAGCGATTTTCATACAAAAGTTTTTTTGTATTTCTTTTTCTCAAAACGTACATACTTCCGCGCTGCGGCGATACTTAAAGGCGGCTCTAGAGAGTCCCTTTCCCCCCTCCCACTTTCATTTTCGTGAAATTCGGGGTAATCACTACTATCAGTCAACATTCTTAAATGTTGTGCCCAGAGTTTTTTTACTAGTTAAATTCTTCTGTGTGGGTATATCAATTATCTTTGTCCTATTGTAAATATTAATACCTATCACTGGTTTTATCTGATAGTTTGATTCCAAGTATTATAATTTTTACTATTTTCCATGGACTACTAACAATTCTTTCTTCATTATAAACAATCAAGTCAGGCAAATATATTAAGTAAGACATGGCAGCATTGGTCCTTCGAACATATTTTTCTTTATATTTAAAATGCTTGTGTTACATTCCTCATAATTCTTTTCTTTCTTTCTTTAAGTTTTGGCTTTCACGTTAGTATTTAGCCATTAGTCAAATAGAAATTTGCATCAAATTTTATATCAATTTCAATTAATTTTAATTAGTCATCAGTCGTTAGTCGTCAATAAGTCATCTCAGGCTCTTGGGTAAAGCGGTGGCCTTTTTACACAAGCTCATGTAACGAGATTTGGCGGCAACGAGAAAATATACGATACGCTAATTTCTTTATGATTACGTATTTTTATTTTAGCACTTGCCCTGTGCTTGGGATAAATTTCTATAAATTTTTAAAGAAAGAAAAAATTTCGCCCCAGACAGGATTTGAACCTGTAACCTTTCGTCTCAAGCTGAAAATAAAATTTATAGAAATTTATCCCAAGCACAGGGCAAGTGCTAAAATAAAAATACGTTGCGAGAAACGAAAGTTATGGCCATTCTAAAATGTGAATTTCATCTGTAATGGTGAACTCATTTGGTGGGTACTCAAAATTGTGTATCTATAGGACATAACTACCCGCGTTAACGGGTTAGAAAGGAATTAAAAGTTTCGCCACGGGACTTGAATCCTCAGTAGCTCAATTGCTTAGAGCATTCGTCGGCTTGAGACGAAAGGTTACAGGTTCAAATCCTGTCTGGGGCGAAATTTTTTCTTTCTTTAAAAATTTATAGAAATTCTTTATGATTATTTCATTTGTGTACTTTTACTGAACAAAATTGTACAAAATGCCACCAAAATTGACTAATTTCACTCAATATTTACACGAAATTCAATAATTATGAAAAAACTTCGACTATTTTTTCTCTCGATGAAACTCCATAATTTCTTTAATACTTGAATTTTTTTCTCGAACTCGACTAAAAATATTTATTTACATACTTCAATTTGACATTTGATGAAAGTTGAAACAGACAAGAGTATTGACAAGAATATTTTAGTCTTTGCTACTAACAGTTACTTTACTCTTTGAAACAGACGTTTAATATTGTGTTGTCAGAAGCTAAACTGTTGTATCCTTGAAATCTAAAACATTTATTTAAGAAATAATTTTTACTGCTTTTATGAAATTCGTTACTGAATGACGCTTCAGGCAAGAATATTTTTTGAATTCATCTTCTCGATAATTTGAGAATATAATTTATAGTCTATAATATAAAAATGAATTGCTAAATGTGTTGGTAAGCGCATAACTTCCGAACGACTGGACCGATTTGGCTAATTCTTTTTTTATTATGTTTGTTATTACCAGAAGAAGGTTCTTATGAAAATAGAAATCGGAAACGTTGCAGAGAAAATGGGAAAAATATTACTTCATTATTTCCCATACTGAACGGGTAGAACTAAGTTCGCCAGTACAGCTAGTTTATTAAAAAAATAAAACGATTACTTGTTCCAGTTTCCTTGAATGATAAGGAAATTAGTGAAATGGTATCATTATTTCACAAAACTGTTGGGGCTATGAATTCGAATATTGTTAAGTAACTGACACAAAATTTTAACATATTTCACGTTAATTTATAAGTCGAGACTTGCATTTGTCTTCTTTGCTAGTGATGGCTTCCAGTCGCTACTTGGCAACTGATTTGCCAACTTGCATTTGTCGTAAACGTTGTTAGTGCAAGGGTGTATTTTAGAATTTTTGACAGTCGATAGCTTGTGATTGTCATTCATGGAGTATTTAATCAAATTGTATTCATAAAAACTATGAATTATATTTGCATAATAAGGCACAAACACCCTTTTACGATCGAATTTCCTAAAATCAGTGGAAATCATCTTGTGATTGTAGAACTCTTGTTCATGTATTCCGTTAGTAAATGTAGTGTAAAAAAAAATTTATGGGACAAATGTAAAACTAAATCGTCTCAAAAGGATTTGAAAAGGAGAAGGTATTACATCCAAGAAGGAAGTAGAATGTGGCTCTAACTATCTATAATGTTTTTTTTTATGTTATAGGAAGGCAAACAAGCAGACGGATTTCCTGATGGTAAGAAATTCACGCCGCCTAGAGACACCAAAGATGGTAATGGTGCGTTGCCAACCTGAGGTCTGGATGTTAGGCCTCAAGCAAAAGTAAGCTACCTTTCCCTCCGAACCGGAACAAGTCATGACGTTATGGTGACAGGAATAGGTAAGGCGGTGGTACCAATCCGGGCGAGTAGCTGCGAAACTCTACCACCTAGCTAAGACCATTCAACAAAGGTTTAGAAGATTCCTACAACATACAGGACAATAGTGCAAATACGTGTTACACAAGATTAAAGGGGTTGCATGTAAATTGCTTTTTTTGTATAAGAAAAATAAAAGGCAATTTCTGTTGTTTTGTATTTCATTGTAAGTGTAAAACTAATTATAAGTAATTAGCTGTGACCAGCGGTTTTATTTACTTTACTTCGTAGCAATAGATTCTTCCTAATAAACTCTAACTACCACTGCTAATTGGTGGTACATTATTTTTTAAATAAAGTAATAAAGTAACCAATATTTCGTTTTGGATTGGATTTGATCCAATTTTCATGAAATCTCAATGAACTGACAAACTATCAGATTCATAATGTTACCACAGAATGTAAAACATATTACAATATGTTTTGTATTTAAAATAAAGTTCACAAGCTCGTTTTAGATGTGTATGTACCTTTTGGTATGTTTATACGTTCCTGATCATTTAGGACTTGAAACTTAGACTATTAAAACTGAGGGTTGTTTTATCTGTAATTTCATTTTATTTCACGAAAACTGTTTTTTTCATTCATGCTACAAAGTAAAAGGTAACTGTACTAAGATAATACTAATACGTTTGGAATGTACAAATGTAATGAAGTCCATTAGTCCTTATAAGTACTATGTACCAATGTTTCTGAAAATTTCGGTTTCTAGACCGGAAGACTATTCACACTGGCACTTATTTATTTTATATGGTATATAAAAAATGCAAGTAAGTAGGTATATAAGTGAATAGTATAATCCTCAACATTCCCATTGAACATTCGTTGGCGATGTTCAAATTACAACCAAATCTCACGCTAAATATGCTTAGAAGTTAGGATAAATGTTTAATATTATAAGGTTTTTGGAAGAATTTCATGATGTTTGACCATTTAAATTGTTTATAATGGTAATTCTGAACAAAAGAATATAAATACTCTTTAGTTGCGTACTTCATGGGCTAACAAACATGCTTGTCTATGCTGTAAACTACAACGTTAATTTGACAGTTCAAATAGCTATGATTGTAACACAAATCGCTAAGAATTATTGTAGAGACCATAGATTTAGGATGTACAAGATCAACAAAGCGTGGGAGAAAGAAGTCCTTATCAGGTACAAATTGACTTAGAGGAACAGAGAGAGAGAGTCAGGTACCTATGTGCCAATATTTACGCGAGTAAGAGTTCATAGTATTCCTGTCATAGTGCGTCGCTGTGAATTTTGTGAATTAATTTCATAATCGTACTCTTTAAATGGAATAAAATATAAAGGCAATTACGATGTCGTGTTCTGTAAGCGCTTGTGATGTTACAAAACGTTACAATCCTAATAAATACACATTTCCTAGGTAAATACAACTTTGACATAAGAATATTTACAACTGCGTTTTGTTAGTTTTTTTGCTACTAACCTGCTCAGTAGAGGATTTTTACAATATATTTATTTGCATTGTTTTATTTATAAGAGTATTTTGTACCCTTAAACGGCTTAAGCAAAGATATTATGTAAAATAATAAATTGTTTGTTTACGCTAGGGCTTGACAACGCGCTGACGTCCTAAATATCGATAAATGTCAACCAAAGAGTATAAATACTCTTTAGCAAGAGTTTTCAACATTGGTTGTTTAACCAACTTGCGTTTCGTAAAATACATTTCTACTTGACTGATCTTTTTATGAATACTTGATATTATTAAGTTTAATCATTAACGCATTCATTGCTATTCATTTATTTAGCGAGGTGTGTCCAGTGCCTATGTGCGTTACATACGAGTTCTATTAATTTTGCAATATTCTATTTACGTCTAATAAATTATTCCCTGGATCATTCACATTTGGCTATTTTTAACCGAATTAAAAAAGAAGAGGATTTTAAATCGAAAGTATTTTTTATGTGTGTTACCTCGTAACTTTGTACTACGTGATCCAAATAATTTATTTTTATTTGAAAACCATAATGCTGAAGAGAAGATTACCCGCAGTAACTAAATAGTTGAAATATGATTATAAAAACATTCGTTCCGGTGGGAAAGCTTGGGAAGCTAGACTTGTACATTCAAGTCACAGGACAGCGATGCACCTATAGGATGTATTATGTCAATAATCTACGGTTATTCGTAACCACAAGGAGAGTCGTATGCTTGATTGCTGTCTCAAGTCATATAAAAAGTTGTATTTTCCTATCTGTTTGGCGGGATAATAATGCCACTTATATCATTTTAACGGCTAACTTACGCTCTAACCGGAACATGATAATGAATAACATTGCTGTTTCGGCCGACAAACACAAAGGTGGTGACCCTAAAAGACAGGCTTCGCGTACAAATCTACCATCTATTAGTCACTATGGTAGTGATACATAAAGCCAATATTTCACGAATATACTGTCTTAATAGTCATACAACATAAAATTTGATATTGTTTATATCATAATAGACGAGAGTAAAGAAAATATGCTAATTTACTTATAGTTTGTTAATTTATCGATATCGATAACGTACGTGACCTTTTTAACAACCCTTTTTTAACTCATACATAAACAATTTACTCACACATATTTTTTTTGGTTTCGCTTTTTAACTGACTTTGCTTATCTAGTACATCCTAAATCTATGGTAGAGACTACCAAAAATCGTTGACACTTCGTTGTTAAGCTTTATCGACCGAAATCGGTCGCAAAGTGATGTTGAGACTGCCACCCGGCTGTTATAACACATGAGAATTTAAAGGACCTGTGCTGTAGAGTGAATTAGAATAACATTATCCCTGGAAAAATATAGTTTCCTTGAGAAACTAACTTATCATTCATTCATATTTTTTTATTTTTTTTAGACTTGTGTATCTCAAAAACTATCAATCCGATTATAATAACATTTATATAAGACTATATCGGAATTGTTAGCTGTCTTTCGACAAAAGAATTATCTAATCACGATATGGTACCTAATGAAATATTTGGAATCGGTTTTGTAATCATACTGTACTTAACTTAGATAAAGAAATGGCTGTGAAGACTCTAAACCTAAATCTAAATGTATGGACATAGCATACTAGAACTCAATAAATTGGAAAACCAAAAAATGATGAGCCGCGAATTTTAGAAAGCAATAGTAAGCTGTAAAAAAATATTAAAATATTTATAATTTCACGAAATAGATGATAGCAAATTAACCGAACAGGAGCGATGTTTATAATTTCATTTTCAGTACCAAGATGTCATAACGCACGAGAATTGCCAGGATGTTATTGACAAACAAAAGCATCAATATCGTCATATTTCCTCTCTTTATTTAATAGAAGAGTAGCCTAGCGGGGTTAAAATAATGTTTATAATTTCATTTTCATTACCAGGGTCTTATAAATTTATGGTACATGAGAGTCCATACGATATTTAAGACCTGAACCAAAATATCATAGCTTCCATGTAAGGCATATATATCACAAGTGCCTCTTGTAAGGTGAATGTGAATAAAAATATATTCTATTCAATTCTATCATCCTGATCATCATCACTGACAAATAAAAATCAAATGCTGTTAGTTAGTCTCGCTAAAACCTAAGAACGGCTGGACCTATTGGCCTAATTTCGGTTTTAAGTTATTAGTGGAAGTCCAAGGAAGGTTTCAAAGGTAAAAATAAAGCAAAAACAGCAGAGAAACAAAGAAAACAACATTTCAAGTTTTTCCATACAAACAACTCGCCTCTGTGGTCTAGTGGTGCAGTTGTTGGACTAAACTGCACGAGGTCCCAGGTTCGAATCCCGGGTCGGGCAACAAAACGAAAATGGGGTTTTTCAAATTTTCTAATAAAAAAATGTTGGTCGAGATTGAAAATGAGCCCGGTTGGCGATAAGGCTTGCCCCCTATCACATTGTGAGACTTAATGTATTCGGCTAGTGGTGGGTGCCCTGATTGTGCCTCTGCCTACCCGTTCGGGGATATGGGCTTGAAGATGTTTTTTTTCCATACAAACAAAGCGGGTGAAACGAAGTTCGCCCGGACAGCTAGTCACTAATATTTTGATTTTTGTATATGATAAGATAGCAAACAACCACCCGGCTCTCCTGATGGTAAAAGATAGCCGTGATCTTATGCCGTATACCTATGACTGAGTCACTATGAAATCTTAGCCACTAAGAAAGGCTTTTTTGTATAGCCTGTTTCGTTGATATTTTGTTTTTTTATGTAATAAGATAGCAAACAAGCACACAGATTTCCTGATGGTCGGAGATGTTGTAGGTGCGTCGCTGTCCTGTGGCCGAGGTGCCAATTGTGCAAACTTACCGGTTACCCTTCCCTCCCGAACCGCGAACAGAATATGACAGTTATGGAGGCCGGAATAAGTAAGACGGGGGGTCCGCGCCTTACTTATTAATGCTGCCATAACGTTAGCGCTTGCCGTTGAAATGTTCCGGTTCGGAGGATAAGATAGCTGGTAAACTTACTCTTGCTCGGGACCTAACATCCCGGCCTCAGGCAACGCACCATTACCACCTTTGGTGTCTGTAGGCGTAGTGAATTTCTTAACATCAGGAAATCCGTCTGCTTGTTTGCCTATGAATATCATAAAAAATGAAGAGAAATAAAGCAGGGGCTTACCTAGGGAGGTATAAACTTTTTGGACAGAAATATTCTCGACGTATCTTACAACTACTTTTCACAGGAGATAACTAGATAAAATAAATCGATAGCATGTTTATAGTTGTACATGTAAATGACCAGGGTGTTATAACACGTGAGAATTTAAAGGACCTGTGCTGTGGAGTGAAATAGAATAACTTTAATCTAAATAAAAATATTTAATTTGCAGTTTTCCGCCAAAAAATGTATACGTATTATTGCGTAACAAAACAGACAAAATAGTGCGCTAAGAATGAATTGGACTTACCGCGTAAGTTATTTTGTGAGACAAGGGCTGTCTGACAGAGAAAACATGATCCGAAAATGGAGATATCTAAATGTTCATCACCATAGATTTCAAATGCGACCCATTACCTTAAGTTTGCAAATTAAATAATTGTATTGAATATTTGAATCGAATTGGAAAACCAAACAGCGTGTTGTGGCAAAACTTTAAAAAATGATGAGCCGCAAATTTAAGAAAGCAATAGTAAGCTGGAAAAAAATTATTAAAATATTTATATTTCACGAAATAGATGAAGAGCAAATTAACCGAACAGGAGCGATGTTTATAATTTCATTTTCAGTACCAAGATGTCATAACGCACGAGAATTGCCAGGATGTTATTGACAAACAAAAGCATCAATATCGTCATATTTCCTCTCTTTATTTAATAGAAGAGTAGCCTAGCGGGGTTAAAATAATGTTTATAATTTCATTTTCATTACCAGGGTCTTATAAATTTATGGTACATGAGAGTCCATACGATATTTAAGACCTGAACCAAAATATCACAGCTTCCATGTAAGGCATATATATCACAAGTGCCTCTTGTAAGGAGAATGTGAATAAAAATATATTCTATTCTATTCTATCATCATGATCATCATCACTGACAAATAAAAATCAAATGCTGTTAGTTAGTCTCGCTAAAACCTAAGAACGGCTGGAACTATTGGGCTAATTTCGGTTTTAAGTTATTTGTTGTGGAAGTCCAAGGAAGGTTTCAAAGGTAAAAATAAAGCAAAAACAGCAGAGAAACAAAGAAAACAATAATTCAAGTTTTTCCATACAAACAACTCGCCTCTGTGGTCTAGTGGTTCAGTTGTTGGACTAAACTGCACGAGGTCCTGGGTTCGAATCCCGGGTTTAGGCAACAAAACGAAAATGGGGGTTTTTCAAATTTTCTAATAAAAAATTTTGCTCGAGATTGAAAATGAGCTCGGTTGGCGATAAGGCTTGGACACTAAGTCTCACAATGTGATAGGGGATCACATTGTGAGACTTAGTGTCTTCGGCTAGTGGTGGGTGCCCTGGTTGTGCCTCTGCCTATCCGTTCGGGGATATGGGCGTGAAGATGTTTTTTTTCCATACAAACAAAGCGGGTGAAACGAAGTTCACCCGGACAGCTAGTCACTAATATTTTGAGTTTTGTATATGATAAGATAGCAAACAACCACCCGGCTCTCCTGATGGTAAAAGATAGCCGTGATCTTATAATATATACCTATGACATATGAGAGTCCCTATGATATCTTAGCCACTAAAAAAAGCTTTCTTGTATAGCCTATTTCGTATATATTTTGTTTTTTTATGTAATAATATAGCAAACAAGCACCAGATTTCCTGATGGTCGGAGATGTTGTAGGTGCGTCGCTGTCCTGTGGCCGAGGTGCCAATTGTGCAAACTTACCGGTTACCCTACCCTCCCGAACCGCGAACGGAACATGACAGTTATGAAGGCTGGAATAAGTAAGACGGGGGGTCCCCGCCTTACTTATTCCTGCTGCATAACGTTAGCGCTTGCCGTTGAAATGTTCCGGTTCGGAGGATAAGATAGCTAGTAAACTTACTCTTACTCGGGACCTAACATCCCGGCCTCAGGCAACGCACCATTACCACCTTTGGTGTCTGTAGGCGTAGTGAATTTCTTAACATCAGGAAATCCGTCTGCTTGTTTGCCTTTGAATATCATAAAAAATAAAGATAAATAAAGCAGGGGCTTACCTAGGGAGGTATAAACTTTTTGGACACTTTTTGGACAGAAATATCCTCGACGTATCTACAACTACTTTTCACAGGAGAGCACTAGATAAAATAAATCGATAGCATGTTTATAGTTGTACACGTTAATGACCAGGGTGTTATAACACATGAGAATTTAAAGGACCTGTGCTGTGGAGTGAAATAGAATAACTTTAATCTAAATAAAAATATTTAATTTGTAATTTTCCGCCAAAAAATGTATACGTATTATTGCGTAACAAAACAGCCAAAATAGTGCGCTAAGAATGAATTGGACTTACCGCGTAAGTTATTTCGTGACACAAGGGCTGTCTGATAGAGAAAACATGATCCGGAAATGGAGATATCTAAATGTTCATCACCATAGATTTCAAATGCGACCCATTACCTTAAGTTTGCAAATTAAATAATTGTATTGAATATTTGAATCGAATTGGAAAACCAAACAGCGTGTTGTGGCAAAACTTTAAAAAATGATGAGCCGCAAATTTAAGAAAGCAATAGTAAGCAGGAAAAAAATATTAAAATATTTATAATTTCACGAAATAGATGAAGAGCAAATTAACCGAACAGGAGCGATGTTTATAATTCCATTTTCAGTGCCAAGATGTCATAACGCACGAGAATTGCCAGATGTTATTGACAAACAAAAGCATCAATATCGTCATATTTCCTCTCTTTATTTACTAGAAGAGTAAGCTTAGCGGGGTTAAAATAATGTTTATAATTTCATTTTCATTACCAGGGTCTTATAAATTTGTGGTACATGAGAGTCCATACGATATTTAAGACCTGAACCAAAATATCACAGCTTCCATGTAAGGCCTATATATCACAAGTGCCTCTTGTAAGGAGAATGTGAATAAAAATATATTCTATTCTATTCTATCATCATGATCATCATCACTGACAAATAAAAATCAAATGCTGTTAGTTAGTCTCGCTAAAACTTAAGAACGGCTGGACCTATTGGGCTCATTTCGGTTTTAAGTTATTTGTGGAAGTCCAAGGAAGGTTTCAAAGGTAAAAATAAAACGAAAACAGTGGAGAAACAAGAAAAAACAACATCCCGGCCTCAGGTTGGCAACGCACCGTTACCACCTTTGGTGTCTGTAGGCGTAATGGATTTCTTAACATTAGGAAATCTGTCTACTTGTTTGCCTTTGAATATCATAAAAAAGAAAGATAAATAAAGCAGGGGCTTACCTAGGGAGGTATAAACACTTTTTGGACAAAGATATCCTAGACGTCGAAGTAGGTGGGAATTGGGAGTTTTGCGTCTGCTTGGGTTCGCTATGCTTCTGATCTGATTTTGCATGTTCTCAAAAATCAACCTATTTTAGGAGCTTTTTATGAACAAGAGCTTCAAAAGACAAAGTATTCTAATATTTACAGTTTTGAAAAAGTTCCAAAACGGAATAAAAATAAGGTTTTACTAAAACCTTAAATGGCTAGGAACGCCTTCGACTGAAAATAGCTGGATTGATAAGCTAATAAATCTATACCAATATTATAAAGAGGAAACTTTTGTATTTTTGTATGTTTGTATTGAATAGGCTCAAAAACTACAGGACCGATTTCAAAATTTCTTTTACCATTACTTTGAGGGATTCTTCCGGATCCGTATAGGCTATATTTCATCCCGAAAAATAGATAGGATTTTTCGTAGTAGTGAAAATTGTGGAGTAAGTCGACGAAAAAACTACCATACGTTAAGGATTCTCGCGAACGCTGCCTAAATGGTTAGAGATGTACGGT
>NJDC01003036.1:0-15569 GCA_002245475.1 Calephelis virginiensis
CAAGATATACAATTTCATTCACTTGTTCCAGCACTACATCATCAACCAAAACTCTATTATTAATATAGGTTTTTGGAATGCCTTTATTTCAACAACATTTTTAATAAGTTATTTCTCGAGGAAAAATCTGTTATGCGCCTACTACGATTCATGTATTTTAGCAATCAGCGATCGAATCGCGTTCAATTGCTATGTGTCAAAAACATATAACTACAGAATCGTATGCTTTTGCTTGAAATTTTTGGCTATTGAAAGTTACATAATCATCATAATTAAATAAGAGAATATACTTTATATATATATATTTATTATGATGAATGTCGCCCGTGTAATCTGAAACATGGGAACATAACATATGTTTTCTTCGTAAACGCCTTCAATTTATCATGTAATTGTTATATATACCTACTTTAATTGTATATAATGCTAATATACAAAACTAAAAAGACTTACGATTTTGTTTTTAACCCAACCTAAAAAAGGTGGAGGCTCTCAATTAGATTGTATGTTTCTTTGTTACGCGATTACTCAGACAATGGCCAACCATATTTGATGTTTCTTTCATAGAAAGATAGGTCATGACTCCGAGATGGTCCTATATGAGTTTTATCTGATTAGTGGTTTTTGAGTTATACTTCGTAGTGCATAAATTTAATGAGGTCGTCAAACTGAAAACTGGGAACATTTCGAAACCATTTGCTTTCTTTCAAAAAATAAATGTCAAATCGCGACCAATTTCGCTGATTATTTTTTGTCATGTTACTTATTGTCAGAAGATGGTTCTCATGAAAAAAACGACGTGTTGCACTCCCGGAGTGCCGGCAGAAATGAAAACTTAAATAGGGTAGGTTCGCCTGTTCGCGTCCAACCTCCAGTTTGCGCCCATTTCGCGGACACCGTTTAAAAATCCTTAAAAATAAGTGTAATAACCAACTAGGGCAATGAAAAGTTGTTTCTGCCTAGTATACAATATTTTAGAAACACACACAGACAAAAGAACCTTCCGCATAACTTTTCCTGTTTAAAAAAAAATAGTAATCTTAGTTATATAAAAAAGTTGTGTAAATATCTAAAATTTTAGTACAAAAATAGTGAACCAGCGCGCGATTCATACGTAATTTTTCAATGTTTTAAGTTTAATTAAAGATTGTATTAGTTCCTAGACCTTGAAAATGAATGAAAGAATAAAAGTAATGATAATATTGATTGATTATTGTATTTTTAAAAGTTAAAATGAAGTGGACGTGAACTGGTATACCAATTTATTGAATCAGCCAGTTTGCGTCCACGGTAGTCGCGAACTCATCTTACTGTGTGTAACTTGATCCTTTATTTTTATATAAAGAAATATGTGATAAGGATGGGGTTTTATTTTATTATTAACATTAATTTTACGATTATGAAAATTACCAATTTGTATCCTATGTGGATATGGAATAATAGCAATAGTAAAAGGTATAGATGTCGAAATTTACCTGGACGTAAACTGGATGGATTATACTATATACCAGTTTGCGTCCACTTCTTTATTTAAATACTGAATCTTAATTAACTGTTTTATAAAATTAAATCAGACAGTCATTGATAGGTGGTAGTCGGTAGAGTGCATTGTATCATCCCATCGGGACTAGTACCTACCACTGCTCTGGAAGGAAACAACTGTTCTTTCAATTATACACAAGCAGCTGTATAATAAATTTCAACTACATAAAGGCAAATATGTAAGTACATTCAGGCTCGTGTCCTCAAAGAAGTTGACAAAGATGCAACTAGGGCAAACACGATTAGCCTAAAATACTTAGTTCCACAAAGCGATAGATGGCAAACCTTTTGCCAACCGGGCACATGTTCTATCCCGAGTAACGATGTTTTCATTAGAAAATAGTAAAGATAAAGAGTAGATCAAGAAGGAAAGAGAGAACACGATAGGTAAAAAAAGTTAGAAAAAAAATTGAAGGAATCTAAAACTTTTCGTAAAATGAACGTGTTCGATGTGAAATCTTTAAAATAAAATTTACTTACTACCTACTAGAGATTTTAAAATGTATGTATTCTAAAATTAACATATTTTGAATAAAAACATAAAAATTATATAACCTAGTGGTGACCTGCCTGATATACACAATCGATGACTTAATTTTGGGATCCAAATCATCTGAGCTGCAAACACTAATGAACTATTAAATGACGATTGGAACGAAAAAGGCGCACCTACATTAGAATACGAAATGAAACCAAAATAGCATATGAAAGAGATGTATCCAGAACGTACTCAAGAGTTTTTGTAGACTTAGTAGTTCCGGAATAAACAAATGAGTTTGTTTATCCCGGTAGTACTTTAAGCAGTGATAGATAAAAGATGTAAAATAAGCCTTTATTTTGCTAATTCCGCGTAAGCAGTGTAACCGTTGTGGCAAATAATCCTCCAAACGACACAGAATGTGACAAGCCTAACTGACGTTCCCACCACCCACCTCCGCGACCAGCACACGACTATAGGAAGAGCTCGGGAAACAATATAAATTGTCACGTTCTTTACATGTGACAACCCTACCTAAAGTTCCCACCTCCCACCTCCGCGACCAGATCACAAATAGAGTCCGAACACGGGAAACAAAACCACTTGTCACGTCCTTCGCCAACTTTGTCGAAGCACTCACCACAGAGAACACCAAATCGCACTCGACGTACGTTTCGCTTCTACACCGAGGCATCCTCAGGAATTCGACCGTACCGTACAAACGACGACACACGAGACTCGTGTGACGACACACGAGACTCGTGCAGTGTAACCGTTGTGGCAAATAATCCTCCAAACGACACAGAATGTGACAAGCCTAACTGACGTTCCCACCACCCACCTCCGCGACCAGCACACGACTATAGGAAGAGCTCGGGAAACAATATAAATTGTCACGTTCTTTACATGTGACAACCCTAGCTAAAGTTCCCTCCTCCCACCTCCGCGACCAGATCACAAATAGAGTCCGAACACGGGAAACAAAACCACTTGTCACGTCCTTCGCCAACTTTGTCGAAGCACTCACCACAGAGAACACCAAATCGCACTCGACGTACGTTTCGCCTCTACACCGAGGCATCCTCAGGAATTCGACCGTACCGTACAAACGACGACACACGAGACTCGTGTGACGACACACGAGACTCGTGTGTCGTGTCGTGTGCTGGTCGCGGAGGTGGGTGGTGGGAACGTCAGTTAGGCTTGTCACATTCTGTGTCGTTTGGAGGATTATTTGCCACAACGGTTACACTGCTTACGCGGAATTAGCAAAATTATGGCTTATTTTACATCTTTTATAATGGATTTCCGCAAAGTAACGCCTGATTCAATAAAATATCTCAGTGATAGATAGTTTGATTGACATCATTCGTAGCAGTGAGATCAGATAAAGAGTGGGATTAAAAAAAGTGTTGGTACAATAATGAGTTAGGGCATGTTCCGTTGGTTCGTTCATGTTGTAAGAATGGCAGATTAAAGATTACCAGTTCAGACATACATTGCGAAGGTGAAACACGTACTTAGTTACCCAGGGGGGACTTAAGTTGACTTTCCATGGTCAATTTAAGCCAGGACCAACTCTTGTCACCACAGTCTCCACGACCAGCATTTTTGTATGAAAAAAGTAATTATTGTGAGGGAGCTAGTAACACTTGGTACTCGATATTCTCTGCCAACCCAGCAAGAGACTAGGCGTGAACATATGTATTTTATACAGAAATAGTTAAAACCCAACATTTATTTAAAATTTCTTAATAAAATCTCCCCCTTAACCCTTTATAAGTTTGTGGACGCAAACTGATCCATAGGTGAAAGCGATCTGGATTGTGTGGACGCGAACTGGTGAAATCGCCTTATTTAGGTTATTTTATTTGTTAAAAAATAATCACTAGACATTTTGGCTAAAACTACATTCCTACTAAAATAGATTATACTACGGATGGTTCACAATATTAGTTAATTCAGAACTAGATCAAGAACATTTTTATGTTTTACCTCAAACCTGCAAACTTCACTAAGCGGACGCGGTCTGGTGAAACGACCCTATTAACGTTGTGCATTTTTGATATTTTGGAATGGTTAGGGAATAATTTTGCATGAATTGCTTTAATGATCAGTATTAAAGTACTAGCATTTGTGTGGTAGAATACGATATTCATTTATTTATAACATTCGCCTACATTTTCGCCGCGCCGTAGTAATAGAGGGGGATATTCCTTAACTACGCTGTGCTGGCTGTTTACTCTCCATCCGTCTTACGAATTTCCGATCAGGTTGCAAGTCCTGACGCGAGCTTAGAAGTTTTTACCCATTCCAAAAAGTACGCAATGCCGCTAAAGAAGTTTTCACTTAAAAAACGGCATAATTGAAAGGGAAATTGGAACAACATTTTTTTTCTATATAGACTTTCAGTAGCTATCAAATGTCAAGCGATACGAAGTCTGCCGGGTTGGCTAGTTATTATACTAAACCGTCGACATGTAGCAACCCGGTTATTCTTAGGGTTAGCGTACAATCCAACGACGCAAATCGTTTACAAGACTTGGGTGAAACTTCTCGACATGGAACATGGAACATATTTTTGGGTTTGGGTTTCTTATGGCGAAATACAGCTAACAAACACGTGGCTCCCCCTAATGGCAAGAGATAACAGCAGTCTGTAGACACCATAGATGTTTATTAAATTGTGATTTGTGTATTTTGCGATTCGTGTACCTAATTCAGAGATATCAATTTACCTATTTAGAATTGTGGTTGGAAAACATACGCAGACAAATATTCCAAAAAAAAATTATAAATATTTATAGATCTATAGTTATTTAAATATTTTCAACGTGTAGAATCAATTTTTCCTAAGTTTAACGTAGTTATAAAAAGTAACAAAATGTTTTATTATTTTTTTAACTTTTTAACCAGGAAAAAAATCAACTAAGTATTTATATTTGTATCTTAAAAAGCTTTGAACTTTCATATGCTATTACAATGATTGAACTACTACACTACAAAAATAGCTTTCTATACAAAATCCTTTCATCTCAAATCTCAACGTCAGAAATTAAATTAAAGTACCTACTTATATGCTTAGGACCACCTTTGTGTACAAAAAGCATTGAGTGCCGTCAAATATTATGTTGTGCACAATAAATTGTAATATCTATATCTTTATATATACAATTCTTGTGTTCGTGTGTTTGTCACTGAACTCCTTCTAGACTACTAGACCGATGTTGATGAAACTTTTTGTGTGTATTCAAGGGAATTTGAGAATGATTTAGATTCACAATTTGGTCTCCTGAAAAATGTTTAATTATTTTTTTTTTAATAATAAGTAGTTATTGATTTTGGAATGTTTCATATTTAAATTGGCAGATACGAAGTTTTGCTGGATCACCTAGTATATATATAAAAATTGTAATTTTATAACTCAAGAACGGGCTCACCTATCCAAACCTAATGTTTAGGCTTTGTTCGGACTATTTAGTAGATGGTTTATGTGAAGTTTGCATAAAATCGGTCAAGCAGTTTTTCATTTATCACATTTTTTGTAACAAATAAATTCAATAAATGGTGTATCATTTGATAACATCTTCAATTGTTTTTAGTATTGTCTACGTTTTGTTTTTCTTATTCTTCTTTTATAAATATGGCTTTCAATCGTTTTTCACGGCTTATTAAGCCAATGTCAGGTAAGGGACCACAACAGAGACCTACGTTGTGTTAGAAAGTACTAAAAGTTATTGCTATTTGTTAACCTACTGCAAAAAAGGCGAATTCCTGAATACCAATGTATGTTCTTTTGTATGTATTTTACGCAATTACTCTGTTAATTAAGGAACGTTTTTTTAATACATGGTGGTCCCACGTACATTTTATGTATAGTATATCATTTTATGTCGAGATTAACTTTTATGTAAGGTCCGACAAGTAGTTTGCCTGTTATCTGTACATATAAAAATACAGTAATAATAAAAAAATATTAAAAAAAATATTTATATTTTTAATATTTTTATTTGTTAAATGTGTAAATGTAATAAATAAGAAATATTGTAAATATAAAAAATAATAATAATAGTAAAAATCCTGGTACAAGTTATACAAACTAAATCTAACCCCAAAGTAAGCAAATTATATGTTTGTGTTGTGGGTGATAGTCAACGATTCTAATACATAGAATTAAGAAACCTCCTCCTTTTTTCAAAGTCGATTAATAAATATATAAACTTAATAACCTCTATAGTATAGCGGTCCGACCCTGGTTGTGCCTCTGCCTACTACCCCCAAAGTTAGCTTATGTTATGAATATGCTTATGTTATGGGTGATAGTCAACGATTCCAATACATACAAATACTTAAATAGATACCAGAATAAATTTAATAAGCACTCAGACCCGGATATGCAGACATTTAAATTTTCATAACACAAATGCCTGTCCCCGTCGGGAATCGAAACAGAGCCTCGCTTTTGTCAGTAGAGTTAGGCGTGTACGCTAGCCACTCAATCAACGAGGCGGTCAAGCAATAAAACCCATGAGCAAAAGGACACAAAACCCAAAACGAGGGTTCTTAATTTGTTTTTCGGTTTGTATGTTCACTGTTCACTCAAAAACTGCTGAGTAAATTTTGAACAAATTTTGCGTTTAACAAACAAACTTATAGTGGTATTCTTAATATAAGAAGGGAAATAGTAATTGAGTAAAAATAACACAAGAAGCACAAGACGATCTCGATAAAACTTTAATAGAACCAGCTCGAAGTCATTAGCTACCGACCCCGAGGTGGTTCTTTAAAATTGGAAAATAGAAAAAAATCTCATCCTGATGGAGTATTTTATTTTTATGATATTGGAAGGTAAACAAGCAGACGGATTTCCTGAGAGAAATACACGGCACCTAGAGACACCAAAGGTGGTATTAGTGCGTTGTCAACTTAAGGCCTGGATGATAGATCTCCCACAAAAGTTAGTGTATCGGCTACGATATTCTTCAAAGTGGAACACGTCAACGGCAAGCACTGACGTTATGGCGACGGGAATATGTAAGGTACCAATCCGGACGAGTCATTGTGGAACTCTACCACCTAGTCAGACGTCACGGTGCTAGTGACGGTAAGCCTATGCTCGCGTTTTACGAGCTGCTTAGCAGGAAAGCAGATGGTCTATTCTCCAACACGGGCAAAACACACATAGGATTTTAGATGTAATCCAATATATGAAAGTAAGCTAAATGAGTTAGATACACGGATAAGATTACTTCTTCTGGATGAGGTACCGATGTACACTGAAAGTGAAGAAGTTCATTAAAACTTTCTGTGTAGTACTTTTAGTTTAGGGACTACCTATCTAAAGGCTTAGAAAATACGAAGCCTTTATGTAGAAGTTTTACCTGTTTATAACAGCTAAATCGTAAATCGTACTAAAAACCGTAGTAGTTCCGTTCAGACTTCTTAAGGTTTTTTTTCCGTGTTGATCCGGGCTCCTTTGCAGAATAGACGATCTTCTGCCTTCCAGGATATGCCAGGTAGCTCGTAAAAGGCGAGCATAGGCTTATCTAGTAACTCGCCGGGATTGTTACCACCGCCTTACCTATTCCTGCCGTCATAATGTCAGCACTTGCAGTTGATGTGTTCCGTTTCAGAAAATAAGTTAGCCGGTAAACTTACTTTTGCTTGAGGCCTAACATCCAAGCCTAAGGTTGGCAACGCACCATTACCACCTTTGGTGTCTCTAGGCGGCGTGAATTTCTTACCATCAGGAAATCCGTCTGCTTGTTTGCCTTCCAATATCATAAAAAAATATTAACATAAGTTCGGTTTAGACTTCTAAATGTTACTTAAGCGTAATTAAAAAAATAGGTCTAGTTATACGTTGGCTTAACACTCAAAGAGTTATACACAACAAAAATGATGTTTTTATGATATTGGAAGACTAACATGCCGACAGATTTCCTAATGATAAGAAACTCACGACGCCTAGAGACACCAAAGATGGTAATGATGCGTTGCCAACCTGAGACCGGGATGTTAGGCCTCGAGCAAAAGTAAGTTTACCGGTTACCTTATTAATCGAACCGGAACACATCAACGACATGTGCTGACATTATGGCGGCAGGAATAGATAAGGTAGTGGTACCAATCCGGGCGAGTCGCTGCGAAACTCGACCACCTAATGTATATCAATCGTAGTAAATCTCGCTGTAAATTCAAAAAGAAGTTATTCCTTAAGAAAAACAATAAGAAAACTGTCACTTGTCGGTGAATTGGTTATTCTGGGCCCTTACCAAGAGTTTACGGCTTGTCAAGTCTACTATACTCGCGACCGTCTCTGTAAATTATTTGTATAAGAACTTTGAACAGCGCCTCTATTGGTAACTAAGAGAAACACGTTTTTAGACCAAAAGTGTCATAGATTTTGACACGCAACTTACCGAACGTAATCTATACTAAGTCACGGTAAAGGCTCTGGGCCCTTTTCATGAGTTTACGACTTGTCAAGTCTACTATACTCGCGTCCATCTCTGTAAATTATTTGTATGAAAACTTTAAACAGCGCCTCTATTGGTAACTAAGAGAAACACGTTTTTAGATCAAAATTTTCAAAGATTTCGACACGAAACTTACCGAACGTAATCTATAACAACTCATGGTAAAGGCTCTGGGCCCTTTTCATGAGTTTACGACTTGTCAAGTCTACTATACTTGCGTCCGTCTTTGTAAATTATTTGTATAAAAACTTTGAACAGCGCCTCTATTGGTAACTAAGAGAAACACGTTTTTAGATCAAAAGTGTTATAGATTTCAACTTACCGAATGTAATCTATACCAACTCAAGCTAAGAGAAACACATTTTAAGACCAAAAGTGTCATATGTCACTTTTGCAGATACTAGTTACGTGTCAAAATCTATGACAATTTTGTTCTAAAAATGTGTTTCCCTTAGCTACCAATAGAGGCGCTGTTCAAAATTTACATACAAATAATTTACAGAGACGGTAGCGAGTATAGTAAACTTGACAAGCCGTAAAGTTATGGTAAAATTTTGGTCTAAAAATGTGTTTCTCTTAGCTACCAATAGAGGCGCTGTTCAAAATTTACATACAAGTAATTTACAGAGACGGTAGCGAGTATAGTAAACTTGACAAGCCATAAACTTATGGTAAAATTTTGGTCTAAAAATGTGTTTCTCTTAGCTACCAATAGAGGCGCTGTTCAAAATTTACATACACATAATTTACAGAGACGGTAGCGAGTATAGTAAACTTGACAAGCCGTAAACTTATGGTAAAATTTTGGTCTAAAAATGTGTTTCTCTTAGCTACCAATAGAGGCGCTGTTCAACATTTACATACAAATATTTGACAGAGACGGTAGCGAGTATAGTAAACTTGACAAGCTGTAAACTTATGGTAAAATTTTGGTCTAAAAATGTGTTTCTCTTAGCTACCAATAGAGGCGCTGTTCAACATTTACATACAAATATTTGACAGAGACGGTAGCAAGTAAAGTAAACTTGACAAGTAAGGGCTCTGTTTACTCACGTGACGGAGTTGAACAAGAAACGAACTATTTGAACATCATCATATATCTAGTTGAAGACGAATTTATGTCAAGCCACTCGTGTGCTCTAGGAATTTTTATTGCATTTTCCGCAGTTCGAGACGAAGTCACGTTTCTCATTCTATATTTTGATGAAATAATATTATGTTGAGATGTGATATTGTTATTGCTACGGTTGAGAGACGCTTTTCTAAACTCTTCATTCATGTTTTTAGTTTCTGACATTTTTTACATACTCTAATAGACTAGTAGCTAGTATGTTATAAAAAAAGGTGTATCTGCAATTCACACACGATAGAAGTGAAACTTCAGTAAATCAACAAAAGAATGAGATGAATATATATTTGTGTCTCTTACCTGCAAAATAATGAGATGAGTATGTATTTGTGTCTTTTATCTGTCGTTTTTCCGTTGCACCAGTTTTGAAATCACAACGATTCTAAAGAAGTTTCACTTCAATAAGTTTACTTTACCGGTCTTCTCCTTCCTTTTCATAGCTATTTTATTTAAAAAAAAAGTATCTTCACGCCCATATCCCCGAATAGGTAGGCAGAGGCACAACCAGGGCACCCACGACTTGCCGAAGACACTAAAGTCCCACAATGTGATAGGTGGCAAGCCTATCGCTAACCGGGCACAGATCCAATCCCGAGCAACGTTTTTTTTTACTAGAAATTTGGAAAAACCGAATTTACTTTTTGTTGCCCGACCTGGGGTTCGAACCCGGGACCTCAAGCAGTCAAGTCCAACACCTGGACCGCTAGACCACAGAGGCGATAAATTTTATTTTCTTTTTTATTTTGTTTTTTAATTCGTAACGCAAAAAGTTAAAGCTCGCCATTTGTACAAACTAATTTTGTTTGGTGTACATTAAAAGTAAAGAAATAAATAAATACTCTGTATTTGGTTTTTTTAAGATTCATCATAAATTCATCTTCACGCCCATATCCCCGAAGAGGTCGGCAGGGGCACAACTAGGGCACCCACGACTAGCAGAAGATACTAAGTTCCACAACGTGATAGGTGGCAAGCCTATCGCCAACCGGGCACATATCCAATCCCGAGCAACGTTTTCTTATAAGAAAATTAAAAAAAAAACAATTTTCTTTTAGTTGCCCGACCCGTGATTCGAACCTGGTACCTCTAGGAGTCAAGTCCTACAACTGAACCGCTAGACCACAGAGACGATTATGTGTGTATGATTATAGCGTCACAAATGCCTCTAATCGTGAAAATACGGATATGTTTTTTCCGTTTTGCAATATTGTATTATTTGGGGAAATTCTGTAAAATTGACAAGAATCTTTCGAGTTCAGAAGTGTATGCGAGCGATATGAAGTAGCATTCATTTACACCACTTTTAAGTCACTAACAATATTACATTTACCTTGCTTAGGTATATATCTTGGCATGTCTATCTTTAAACAAATCATGACTTTCTCAAACAAATGCTGAAGTGCTATGTTTTATTTTAAAAATAGTGAGAAACTTTATGAGCTTAACCAAAAACGCAACGTATACAAAAATAATGTGTTTCATGTCTATTCATATATACAACTAAATTTCTACATCTTAAATCATTTCTATTAAAAATATTTCGAAAGAAAACATTTCACTCACTGTTACAGAAAACAAATTTCTTGCGTCAATGATTTTCTTACAGACACAAATAGTAAAACATTTGCAACACTTAACTATTAAGAGGGCCCTTCCCGGCATCAACACGAGCGTGGTTGAAAAGCTTGTTGTTTCATCCAGCGCAATGTAAGAAAAAGAAGCACAACGAAAAAAGAGAGATAGCACCTGAGAGCTCGGTTTGCATTCGGTAACTTTAAAAAAGTGATAACATAACATTGAACGAAAAATAGTGTAAACAAATTTCATAAAATATGTTTCTAGGAAATCCAGGAAATACGTGTTTTTTAGAAATCCTTACAAGTTCGTGAAAAAAATTATTGTTATTTAGAATTTCTATTACATTTGCGAGGTTTCTATGAAAATATTTTCTTTAGTTTAACTATTTATGAGTTCATTATAAACGGCCAAAGTTCAGGCAAAAATTGTGAAAAAAGGCAGAGTTTCGGAGGCTGATAGTTAATTGGTTTCTCCAAATTCAGATTTTTTGTTACCATAGAAATATAGATGTAGTGCAAAAGATATCAGTTAGTTCAAAAATTTCAAAGTACGATCTGTTACAAAGCCATAATCATGTACGAGCGTTTGTATGAAAAAGAAGTCGGGTTGGCCGCTCTTAATTTAGTTGCAGAAATCTTGCTTGGCGAGGAGTTTGTTTCGCCGTTCCTTCTACTGCATGACTAGGTTTGGAAACGGTGGTAGGAGAAGGCAGATTGGTTATAGTCCTGGTTGCCGGGGAGTTAATTTTGATGTTTCTTCTCCTCTCCTGAAGGTTTAGAAACCGGTTAATTTACGGTAGATATGAATAAATTTGTTTACATTTTAAGATTATTTGTGTTTTAGACTGTTGTTGGTAGAATGTATTTCCAAAATTGTTTTGAAACATCTTTGTAACACACATGTCCGCAAATAAATATTTTTCATTCGCAATTCTTTTTCAAAACGGTCGCCACAGATGAAAAGATATCCGAATAGCAAAAAACCCAACCCTTACGTTGGAAACAAATTATTGGACGCAGCTTACAGCCGCGACTGATAAGAGTATACAGACATTTGGGACGTGGAGTGTCCGCGCATTTCAATGTCAATTTTACAAATAAATGTAGACGAAGAAACAAATCGAGCAGGACCGGTGACGACGATTTTATTAAAATATACCTAGGCCGCTGCATTATGTTTGAAGCATGATTATAATTATTTACATCTGTGTTAATAGAGTAATTCAATGTTACGGACACACTCAATAAGTCATTTGTCCGTTTTTACGTATGTCTACACACGTATAATCCACGTTTTGACGCAAAGATGCGTCCCGTATACCATGCTTTACGTCCTCGGACGTTTTCGGTTGACAAAAACATCCATCGGGTTGAATATCGGTCAGTAGTTTTCAAAGCTCACTGTCTTATCATTAGTCTGTTACTCTGTGGTCTAGCGGTCCGGCGTCAGACTTGACTTCTAAGGTCCTGGGTGTGATCCGGGGATCACAAAAAAAGGAAATTGTGTATTTTCAATTTTCTGATAAAGATAACGTTGCCCGAAATTGGATGTGTGCCTGTTTGGCGAAAAGCTTCCCACTTATCACTTTGAAGGACTAAGTGTCTTCGGCTAGTCGTGGGTTCCCTGGCTAAATACATTTAAGAGGCGGCCGACTACTCTAAAACTAGTAAGCGACATTTATATTTACATTTCAAAGTATAAAAGCTTTAAAACTGCTTTATTAGTAAAGTTTGGGAATAAAGCAACTGTGACAAACGACAAACAGACGCGACGAATCTATAAAACTGGAAACAAATTTTCGGCTATTTACGCGGCTTTCAGGTATCTAGTAGTATCTTCACGCCCATAGCCATGAAGAGGTTGGCAGAGGCACAACTAGGGCACCCACGACTGGCCGAAGACACTAAGTCCCACAATGTGATAGTTGGCAAACCTATCACCAACCGGGCACATATCCAATCCCAAGCAACATTTTTTTCATTAGAAAATTGGAAAAACCAAATTTTCATTTTGTTGCCCGACCCCGGATTCGTACCTGGGACCTCATGCAGTCAAGTCCTGTGGCGGAAAAAGGGATTATCTTCGTCATCACTGTTTGAACAAAACAACACTGATATATTTTGACAGTTCTTTAATGCACTATCACCAACTATCACTCTTGCAGAGTTCCGTTCCGAAACATTCGTACACCAAGACTGTTCAATCTCGACACGTTGACGTCGGTTTTATACATTTTTGAAAATATTCAAATCAGCAACTGTTACAATAAATTAATTATAGCGAACTATGTCCGCGTATGAGAATGAACAAATATTTTATTTACTGCTTTTACAAGTGTTTTATATTTTTGACATACTGTTTTATAATAACGAAATCATATGCCACAAAATAAATAAAATTATGATTGAATTATGATAAACTAACATTTAATTTGTGGTGAAATATTTCCGCTCACAGGAGCGGAAATATGTATTTTATTTATTACTTTTAAATATTACTTATATTTTTAACAAATGTTTGACTGTACTAAAATTATAGTTGATAAAATATTGTAGATGTTATTATTGCTAATATATGTAATTGCAACAGACTAATACCTAATCAGTAAGTTTATTTACACTATTGACCACATGCACTGTTGACAGCTAATCTTACATATTTGACAGATACGCTTACAATACTTAAACAAAATGTACTACTAAATACATTGAATAGAATTAATGTAGTGATCTAGAAATTATTTATGTATCCGCATTAAAAACAACTATTTAAAAAAAACAGATAAAATTTAAGAGATTATTACACTCGAACAGTAAGATATAACACTGGAAGTCGATAATAATTATAAAGGAGACTTTGTTGTACGAGAAAATAATAAACTTCTCGATTTTCCATGTCACCGGTTTTGTCAATAAAATTAGCGTCGCAGAAGGCCATACCAAGGTGATTTACTGTCTGCTGCTTGCCTTACAGATAATATTTTGAATTTAATATAATATTTTGAAGACATCAGCTGTCAGCTAAAACATAGAACCGGGGTATGGTTCTTCTTCTTCAAAAAAAATATCATTTTTTGTAAAATGTGATTTAATTGGCCATTCTGTTGCGATCTCCGGTTGTAACGGCGTGTTAATTACTATTTATTTATTTAAAACAGATTAAAATCTTTTTAATAACAAATAAGTAATAAGTTTCCCAGTTTTGTCCTAACAAACGGACAGATCAGTTAAATAAAAGTTTGTAAAATGAGCCCGTGACCAATAAAAAGGAAAAGTTAGTGGGAACAGCAAAATGACAATTAGTTCAATTTGTGACATTGAAAGTAAACCATAGAGAAAGCAAAGAAACGGTTAACGAATAAAGCCCCTTGCAATAGAGTTTTATTTCCACAATTATTATCCTTTCCCCAAAGTCAGCTCAAAAGCTTTTATGCACGGTCTGTTTATTTTATGGGAGGTTTTAGAGGGTGTTTGTGAAAAATAGTTTTATGGTGTTCTCAAAATTGTGATTTGCGGTTTAATTATGTGCAAATAGGTTAACGTAGATATTTAGAACAAAGATGAGATACCACTATTTGAAATCAACATTAACGTTTTTAAAAAACAATAATTCGAATTTTCATTCAATCTTTTGGAATGAGTTTTAAATCCTATTAATATTATAAATGAAAAATTTGTATGTTTGTTTGTTACCACTTCATGCAAAAACTGCTGAACCTATTTTTTTAAAATTTGGATTACACATAGGGTAACTTAAATTTACACATAGGATAGTTTTCATCCTTAAAAATGTTTCTTTGGGACCATTTACAACCTGGGCAGCGCCACGGGCAACTGCTACTATACTTAGGTAAAAAACTATATCAAAAATCTAATTTTTTTAATGAATGAAAAAATAATTTTAAATATTTAATTTAAAATTAATTAGAAAGAGTGAAAAAAGTGCAAGAGTTATAACGTCAGCTCATCTTAATTATCAAATACAAGATGAAATGACTCAAAATGCTTAAATATTTTTGAGATAGATTTTTGTAAAGTCCCTACATAAAAAAATCGTTTTTAGCTCGCCCGGAATGGTACCACTGCCTTATCTATTTCTGCCCATTGCTTCAATGCTGGACTATGTCATTATCCGTGCTGGCTTTGAGCGGGTTAAAGAGTTATTGACATCGGATATTGCATTTCAATTAGCTCTGTTATTCTACAGGGGTATTTTCCGCGGTTTAGGTATGTTTGATCGGATCTTTAAAATGTTTTATAATACGCAATTTCTCTGTTTGATTGTCTTTCAATACCATAAAATGATTGTTCAGAAACAACATAATAATTAACAATATTAGCCGGAGCCTGAACATAGGTGGACA
>NJDC01003036.1:24717-53175 GCA_002245475.1 Calephelis virginiensis
GTCAATAAAAAGCTTTCATAAAATAGTTGAGCTCTGCGGCTTAAGTAATTAAAAATTATAAAACTTTTAGTTCGACGTCTATGCGTGGGTGCTTCTCTGGTTTCGTAGAAGCCAAACTAATTATTAAACGATTCCATTTATAGCTTTTCTAACGTTTTGTTTTCCACCGTGAAAAAACAGCGGAGGTTTTCAATTCGCGGTGTATATTTCATTGTTAGACCGCAAATAACTCTTTATAAAATAGTCCAATTTTCATTTTTTTTAAACGGACAGGGTATAATTATTCCAAGGTAGCCTATATAAATTACAATCGAGTTGTTAATGATAGCCGCTGTGATCTAGCTGTTCGGCGTCGAACTTGACTTCTCGTGATCCTGGGTTCGATCTCCTGGTCGAACAACAAAAAAAAATTTATAATTTATATTTTCAATTTTCCCGTTGCCCGGGATTGAATATGTGTGCGGTTGGCAATAGGTTTGCTATCACATTTTGGAATTAGTATCTTCGGGTAGTCGTGGGTGTCCTGGTTGTGCACCTGCCCGTCCCCTTCCGGGATATGGGCGTAAAGATACTTTTTACTACTAACTAAATATTGTCAAAGTTATCATCCAATCAGTAACATGGAACACGAGAAAGGCGTGGCGGCATTTTATTGGTTAAAAAACCAATTTCCACAGTGTTTAGTAAAACTTTTATGTATATTACTAGCTGACACGGCAGACGTACAGCTGTTCTGCTATATTTTAAAAGTGATTTTAGTAAACATTTGTATGTTTACTAAAATCCTAACCAATTCTCAGACCTACGCAATATGCTCACAAAATTTCATGAGAATCGGTCAAGCCGTTTCGGAGGAGTACGGTAAATAACATTATCATACGAGAATTTAATATTATGTAAAATATATCTTATGGTCCAAATGATAGAGGCGCAACGTCCCTATTACTATTAAATAATCTATATTTATAAAAATCAATTGCTGTTCGTTAGTCTCACTAAAAATCGAAAACGGCTGTATGGATTTGGCTAATTTTGGTTTTTTATTATTTATTCAAGTCCAAGGAAGGTTTAAAATATAATAAAAAGGGAAACACTGCCAGAAAACTAGGAAAAACAAAATTTTTATTTTTCTCATACAAACTGAAGGGGTGGAACGAAGTTCGCCGGGACAGCTAGTCTAGTAATATATCTGGATTATCTTACTACTGTTGTTAGTCGAAATAAGAAGAGCCCCTCAAGATTTGCTTCAATTAGCAGACTCGCCCTGTTTCTCAAACTTTGGTAATGGTAGGCGCGACGCGAAAGGCGATATTTTTTGTATTTATATTAACTACTTGGAGCTTAATTTCTCGCTTTTCCCGAGATTCAAGATTTGACTTCACTAAACTTTAGAAGTGATATCGAATATCGATAAATGTTTGGGCTTGGTGCTTTTTGGTCAAAGTGAAAACTCTGCGAAAAATATTTTATTACTGCTTGGAAGGGTCACTTCCCTAGACAACACTTTACCCTTTTTCCAGATTACAATCTAATCTTCCTTAAGTTGGGATGAAGTACCCCTTTTCTATTATATCAACTGCAATTCACATCAATTAAATAAAACAATGTGCTTATTACTCTTTCAAAGTTCGGGAGTGCTAAAACATTTTTCCATTAAAAAAATCGGAATCCTATAGCCTATACGTTTTAACAGTTTGTCATTGAGTTTGAGGTGCCAGTAAATTTTGATATATGAGATACCAGTTGTTGCCCGCGGCGTTGCCCGCGTGATTATTGGTCCAACAGGTTTTTTTTTGCGGTAAAAACTATCCTATGTGTTAATCCAAGTTACCATCTACGTGTGCCAAATTTCTTGTAGATACCGTCACTACATCATCACGAACATCGTCTTCACCGTCACCGTCACGATAGTCGTTGCGACACAGCCACGACATTATCACCATACAGTTAAGATAATCATCAACGCCATCACCGTCAAGATATCATCACGGCGCGGTCGTGAGACAGTAACGAAAACTTTACGATATCGTCACGACACCGATACGACATTTTTAAAAACGAAGTCATTGTAGCCGTCACCATTATTTTTAATGTCATTAATTACCGTTGCCTTTACTAGTATGTTTTTAAGTAAATTTACTTTTTTAATTTGCAATTATTTTTACTGTTATTTAAAAACTATGTACAGAAAATTAGCAAAAACGGATTTAAAATGCTTGAATCAAGCCCTACAATTACACCAAACAAAATACTTGTCCAAAATTTACTTTTCGAACCCTACTTAGGTGCAGGCACTGTGACCTCTCCCGATTTCTCCCATGTTCGAACATAATGATTGTATTAGGAATATCTACACATCTTCCAAATTTTCTGATGATTTAATCAAAACTTCTCAAGTCATCGTCGAACAAACATACAAACGTAACTCCAACTCCAAGAATAGACACATTTACTCGCTTCGCTCGCTCGGTCAATAAAATGTATAAATATTTCTGCACTAATTACATAAACTAATCTAATCACTAAAGTAAATTATTTGTTTGTATCAATGATAATAATACATAGAACATACACAATAGGATACGGATATAAATAAACACCCAGATTGAGAAATATAAGGAATACTAGCTGTTGGTCCCTCCTCTATGTGTGTACAAAAGTTTCATAAAAATTGGTTAAGCAGATTTTGCGTGAAGGAGTAACAAACAAACAGACAAACTTTCGCATTTATAATATTAATAGGATTGTTTTTATTCTTTACATAAATGCCCGTGACTCGTTATTTTTTGCTAATTCAAGCTAACTTTGAAGTCAAAGTATAGTACATTTTTAACTTACAATGTCAAGCGCGGCTACAAACTGCAAGATCCTGTTAAAGATAACAGGATCTTTTCAGTTTGTGGCTGGGATTTCATTTCGGTAATTTAAAGACTTGTAAAATACCAAAAAAAGTCAATTAATGAATGAATGAACTTCAAACTTACAAAAAAATGTATACAAGTAACTATTATCAACACAATACATTTATAGTTTGTAGTACACAAAAGACAGTCTTATATGAATTAATAAGTGCCACAATAATTGTTACAACGTGCATTCATACTTAATAAAACATAAAATTTAACAATACACAAAGGCGGCCTCATCATGTCCGGAGCAATCTATCGCAATCTAAGAAAGTACACGATAACATCAAAATGAATACTATTTCATAGAATAGGAAACAAATGAGATAATCACCTGTTGATCACTGATTAAATCGAGAATATCCGAAACATTAGGAGTATCATAGATGCCTTGTCAATCTTTAAAGCATGAGAACTCTTATTTCTTCAAAGTCCCTAAATTGTACGTAAGCCACACTATAAGTTTAGCGTAACTTAAAAAAACAACATATTATGACCAATATGACCTATTATGTTTATTGCTTTTCAAAATAATCTCTTTTACATTTTAAACATTTTTTCACGCGATCGTACCATTTTTTAAAACAGGAGGACCACAGATCTGAAGACATGTTTTCAACGTGCTGATTGAACGCTATTACTGCCTCTTCGGAGTTGGTAAAAGTAAAAACTCTCATCAATCTTTGATTTTGGGGAAAATACAGAAATCGCAGGGTGCTAGATCGAGACTATGCACAGGATGAGTGACGAGATGTTCTCTTTCGGAAGCTAAAAATAACTTTGTTTTGTTGGCCGTGTGTGAAGAAGCGTAATCATGGTGTAGGAGAATCGTAGGAGAAGAGTGTCGTCTTTCGCGAGCTTTTTTTTACATATTACATTAACACTCTTTTGATCTTGAAGTGGAATTGTACAGATGAGACCCGTAGCTGAGAAAAAAACGCGATCATTTTTTTACCAACGTTTCTCGCCTGTCTCACTTTTGTTGGCCTGTTCTTATTTTCAAACACCCATTCGCAAGATTGCTGTTTTGGTCGGGTTCAAAACAATAATCCACATTTCGTCTCCTGTGACAATGGCATGAACAGCATTAGAATGACCGTGGTTCATTTACAATTCAATTACTTCATTAGCATCTGTGAGCACCATTCCATGCGAGCCCGCTTCTGCTCCGCTGTCACGAAAGCTTACAAACACCTGAATTTGGCTCATACCAATCCCCAATAGTCCTCGAATTGTCCCATAGGTAATCTGGGAGTTATCTTCAATTAACCGCTTAACAGTAGCCACAAAACGTAGTGACTATATTCTGTTTGACATTATTTTCGTAGACGGCAATTGAAGGCCGCCCTTTACGAAATTCGTCGTATAAAGACACTCGACTCGAAAGAAGACGAGCGGCACAGTCTAGCGGAGAAAGAGAACATTTAATCAGAGAAAATCATAAAAAATCATCGCTCTAAAATTTTTTCGACTTAATTCCATTTTTGTTGCGTACGTAGAACTTTGACGTGTGATACAAAAAACAATTGACAAATTATTTCAAGCTTATTATTTTTTTTTTTATTACTAAGAAGTTTGCAACGTTTTAAAAATATAACATTCGAAATTCAAATAGTTCCGGTTAGCTAGAAGTGCAAAACTTTTAGTGTACCCCATGTATCCATTTGGAGTTATTGCAGTTGATAATAGGACTATTGTTGTAAAAAAGTTTTTTTTAAATAAGATAAAATCACCACGCAGTTACTAATTAATTAAGAACAGTAAAACTGCAAAAACCGACTCCAGATATTTCATTGGATACCTTTGCGATTTGATAATTTTTTTTTTGAACGATAGCAAATGTTTCCGAAATGGTCCCACATAAACTTCATCAACGTCCTAATAATAGTTTTTGAGTTACATTTAATAATGCATACAACATTTTATGCGCTTTTAATAAATAAAAAATCACGGATCATAATAAAATCAATATAATCGCGTAAAAAAACATACATACATAATCGCCTCTGTGCTCTAGCAGCATAGATGTTGGACTTGGCGGCATGAGGTCAAGGGTTTGATTCGCGGGTTGGGCAACAAAAAGAAAATTCAAATTTTCTAATAAAAAAACCGTTGGTCGGGATTGGATACGTGCCCGGTTAGCGATAGGCTTGCCATCACATTGTGGGACTTTAGTGTCTTCGGCTAGTCGTGGGTTCCTTGGTTGTGCCCCTGCCTACCTGTTCGGAGATATGGGCGTGAAAATATATTTTTTTAAAAAAACGTACAAAGAGACATACAGTCGAATGAGAGCCTCCTCATTTTTTGAAATCGGTTAAAAAGAGTCGGAATTGATATGCCATAAAATTAGAGTTGAGTTAAAAAAATCACATCCAATAAAACCTAATCGGAAACAAAAATGAGATTGAATGAAATAATTGTGGATCTACGGTCTATCTTTAGTTACACTTTAATATTGAATTACATGTCTGAGAATTCAAGTATTATTCTAATGCCTTTCCTTCTACCATTTGCATTCAACCAATACTCGGAATATTCTGAAAACCGTGATGGAACTATTTGGAAGTGCCTACTATTTGCAACCGGATTATTTATCGCCTTGTTGAATTCCTCGTAGTGGGATCTGCAATTAATAATATTGGATGATGGAAATAAAGTTTTTTCCAAAGTTACTTATGTTTGCACTTTGTATTTCAAATACCTATAGTTTAAATAAATAATTATGCCTAGAGTAGTTACACAAATTGAATCTAACCCCAAAGTAAGCACTTTGTATGCCTGTGTTATAATGTTTGTTAGGTAACGATTATAACGCATAGAAATAATTAAAGAGATACCAGAATAAATTTAATAAACACCCAGACCCAGAAATGCAGATATCCTAATGTTTATCAAACAAATACTTACCATCTTCGGGAATCGATCCCGAGCCTCACGATTGGTTGGTGGATATAGGCGTGTACGCTAGCCCCTCGACCAAAGACAAGTTTGCAACCGTCGAGAACGTCTTTTACAACTACAACCGGTAGCCCCATAATGCAGTGCAATGCCTTCACAGAATCGTTTATTCTTTCATGAGCCAATGTATATTTTTCTGCAATAATCTTCCCCAGCTTATTAAAGACTTACAACTTAACAAATTAAAAAAAAATGTAAAAGTAATTTAATAAGTATATTCACGCCCATATCCCTGAAGATGAGGCAGAGACACAACCAGGGCAACCACGACTAGCCAAAGACACGTACCACAACGTGATACGTGGCAAGTCTATCACCAACCGGGCACATGTCCAATCCCGAGCAACGTTATTTATATTAGAAAACATTAAAAATATACATTTCCTAATTTTTTTGTTGCCCGACCCAGGGATCGAACCCAGGTTAATCAAGTAATCAAGTCCAACGGCGCACCGCTAGACCACAGAGGCGAGAGACAATGTATTAAATTTAACTTGTTTGGTTAGGGTTATTATAAGAGTTCACAATATTTAGGAGACAAAAATGCTTGGGACTAACTGCTCCTCATACCGAAATTTACAATTTATATATTTGTAAATTAGATTTGTAACAATAAAGACAAGCCCGTTGAGTATCTTCCGTCAGATCTTCTTAGTGAGTGGCCGCGTTCCGTTCCGATGGTAGTTTTTAGATTTATATAGACACGTCATAAGAATGTTTGAATAGGTCCACATTAAATATACGTTTGTGTTTTTGAATTTTGTGAGAGTCTCTCAAGGAGTTGGACTTGTCTTTGGCTAGTCGCGGGTGCTATGGTTGTGCCTCTGCCTCCCTCTTCGGGGATATGGGCGTGAATATGCTTCATGTGACCGAAGAGGAGCCTCACCCTGAACGTTTATAGCGTTATTGAAATAATATTGTTTTACAAACTTATGGTTACCCTCAGATCGTCTAACATGTATACATATATATCTTCACGGTCAGTGCCCATACAAGGGTTGTAGGGTATGGAGTGCTTAGTGTATGAAGTTCACCGGGTCGGTTAGCTATATGCTATAAAACAAATATTTTAGATTTGTCATTAAATTGTATTGTTGCAGGTTTGTACAATTGGTGTTCTGGCAAACGCGATGAATGTTGCGGTCCTGACTCGCCGGGATATGGCTGCAGCACCAATAAATCGTCTACTGAAGTGGCTTGCGGTTGCCGACGTCTTCGTCATGCTAGAATATGTACCGTTCTCTATATACAAATATCTGGTGAGTGTGTTCTGGGCTTTATTTTAGTCAAAATGATAAACTTCGTACCATCAAATATTTGCAGCTAATATAGTCTGTGTTGAATAAAATGTTTTATTTTTCTTTTTCCTTTACAATCTATTGTTTTTTCTTATTGTGCTTACAATTTTCTCTGTTCTTTAGCTTTGACAAAGTTCCTTGTGCATTAACGAAAATATAGATACTTAACTGTTTCCCTGCTATTTTGTCTACATAGAATCGTTTTTTATACAAACCTTCATCCCTACATCATGGTTTTTGGAGCTTGGATTTTAATAATAAAAAAGTAGCATCGGTTTGAACTCAGGTTTTTAGCTATATGTATACTAAATTTAATGAAAATCGGTGTTACAGTTAAGCCGTGAAAGCGTATCAGCCAGATAGACTTTCGTATGTACAATATAGTACGAAGTATGGAAGTATAAATAGTCAGATTGGTCAAATTATGAATAAAATTAATTAATTTAGGTGCAAATTCGTTTAATTTTGTTCAGTAAAAGTGCACAAATGAAATAATCATGAAGAAATTAGTGTATCGTGAATTTCCTCGCTGCCGCCAAATCTCCCAAAGTGAGCTCGTGTAAAGTGACCACCGCTTTACTCAAGACCCTACTAATGACTGTATAAGAATTAATTAATGCGGAAGACATGTGAGTAATGACTGTATAAGAATTAATTAATACGGAAGACGTGGCAGCATGGCCTAAAGGTCTTAGCCGGCCCCAAGTAGGGGCAAATAAAATTAACCTAAAAAAATCGTCCCCGACAGGATTTGCTTTTGAATTTTTCTTTCTTTAAAATATATAGAAATTTAACCCAAGCACAGGGCAAGCGCTGAAATAAAAATACCTTGAGAGAAACGAAATTTATGGCCATTAATAAAGAATTTCAACTGTAACGACTATAGGACATAACTATTCACGTTTACGGGTAAGAAATGAATTAAAATTTCGCCACGGGACTTGGATTCTCAGTAGCTCAAATGGTTAGAAATGCTCTAACCATTTGAGCTCGCTTGAGACGAAAGGTGAAATCTTATCTGGGGCGAATTTTTTTCTGTCTTTGAAATTTAAAGAGATTTATTTATATTTTGTAAATTGGTAAGCAAGAAACCCATTGACGTCAATCAGGGATAATTGGGAGCTGTTTAGATCTATTACAATCAATAGAATCAGTAAAAAAGACCATCTGCAGAGGCAAGTATAGGATAAATAGGTCATCAAGAACCAGACCACTGGTAAGAGCACCACGCGGCTTCTGTAACTTACCCGGGTAGGGATTCACCGCCTCACATATTCCTGCCGCTTTAATGACTGTGACATTTCGGTATGGAGGGCCGGGTAGACGGTATACTTGAACAATTGGCTTAAGACCCCAGTCATACCGATAACATCCTTGGTGTCTATAGACCACGGTTGTCTCTTACCATCAGGGTTATCTCTAACATAAAAAAGCCTAGCAGGAAGGATTCTGCAAGGTAGCCTGGACCAACACGGGAAAACAGGGTACAGGTGTGTTTGTATTATTTGTCCAGAGATGTTTATCAATATATATTTTTTACAGATACTACCAGAAAAACTAGAATTCCCCTACTCCTGGGCCATGTACTTGTTGTTCCACATGCATTTTGCTCAAATACTACACACGGCATCTATATGCCTGACACTGTCCTTGGCTATTTGGAGATACATCGCCATCAAGTAAGTATCACATTTCCTTATTCGAGAATTATTGTTTTTTCTTTTCGAAATTATTCCGAGCTGTTCACGTAAGTATCCCATTTCCTTATTCGAGAATTATTGTTTTTTTTCGAAATGATTCCGAGCTGTTTTTATGATATTAGAAGGCAAATGAGCAGACGGATTTCCTGATTGTAAGCAAAGCACACCAAAGATGGTAATGGCGCGTTGCCAACCTGAGGCTGAGCAAAAGTAAGTTTAACATTTTAAATTGTTTATACGGGATAATCAAGATGTATTTTTATGTTATTTATCAATATTTCGTCTAGTTGCATATGCCGTGGTTACGATGGGACTGTCCCGTATAAAAATATATCGTCTTTATCCCGTATAAATAATTGAAAATTGATTTAAGTTTAAAAAGTAAGTAACTTATTATCGTTCAATAAAAATATGAACATACCTACATATGATCACACCAAGTCTTTTCGGGGTCCTGTATCGAGTAGTTACAAAATACTAGCCGCCTCCGACGTACTCCGTTCTAGCTAAACAGTGGTAGTAACAGCTAGAAACAGTTTGTATGAAAAAAATAAAGTGCTGTTTGTCCAATTTTTCTAAATACTCTCTGCCTTTGTATTCTTGAAAGGACCGATCAAATCTTATTATAAGTATTTACTTTTATAAACATTCATTTAAAATAGTCCGCAAAAATGCTTTACTTGTCACGCTATGTCGTACCTAGTACGAGTCATGACGTCACCAGCCTGCTAATGCGACTGCGCTCGATAGGAACCAGTTTTATTATGCTTTGTTTACATTATAACCATGCATCTTGTATGTTGCGTCCGATAAAAAAAAAACATTTTTTAAAAATTTTTGGTTTTTTTATAGATCGCAAATGTTATCGATTCCGAACCGTTTTTCAAAATTTGGCTGGTGCTTTAGATGTAACCCTGTATATGTATCTAATATAATCTGTACGGATAAATATTACTATATATCCCAGATGCCAAGTTATGGTACCTAAGTGGACAATTTACATTGAGAGTTTTGTGTCTGTAATTTCTGAACTGCAAAACTTCATTTGGAGGCAAAATGTACCTACATCGTGTAAACAATGTCTAATTTGCGATGTGTTTAATGGAGAGCGTACTTTGTTGACGGAGTGGGGCGAGTCTTATCAGGGAGCACCAGAGTTATAGCAAAGAGTGAAAAAGGAGAGTGGCAACTCTACCTTAAGATCGTCAAGTACGGAAAGTGGCGCCTCTGATAGTTGTCGTATAAACCTTTAGCGTTAAAATATTACTAGCAACCTATTCACATTAATAATAACGTTTTATCTCCTCTCTTTAATGACTGTAGGACGTATTGGGAAAAGTCAAAATGGAAAAATCCGCAGCGATGTGGCCCACATAGTGTGTTATGCTTCATAAAAAATAAGTATGAAAGCGATCTAGGCAGATTACCACGCTACGATGTGCCCCGTCCCGGCGTTATTCGTTAAATTAGTCAATTTTGGTGGCCTTTTGTACAATTTTTTTCTGTTCCCTCCAAATGTCACAAGACGAGTTTGAGTAAGGAGGCAAGCGCTTTTTTCAAGATCCTGACTTGACTTTTTATGACGATTGGTGACTTTTGAATAATTTAAGCCCGATTTTAATAAATCAGGTAACTTGACACAAACTTAATTATTGGCAAAATTTGATTATTGGCAGATGCTAACGCCCATGCCGAAAAGTTAAAACACACTTCAAAAGAAAAATAAATTTTCGTCAGATTAATTGAGGGTCTAATGTCGACCGGAAGATAAGATAAAACGGGATAGGACAAAAGGTCAGGAAACTTCAGCTCAAATGACTCGTCAAGTATACTTTACATGGGGCTCTTGATTGAAACGGGTAATTATGTCTAAATTGCCTAAATCTAATACCACATAGTCGAGTAATAATACGCTTTCTTGTGTTATTGATTGTAAAAAAAGTATCCTCACGTCCACATCTCCGGAGAGGTAGGCAGAGGCACAACCAGAGCACCCACGACTAGCCGATGACACTAAGTCCTACAGTGTGATAGGTGGCAAGCCTATCGCCAACCGGGCACATATCCAATCCCGAGCAACATGTTTTTTATTAGAAAATTGGAAAGCCCAAATTTTCTTTTGTTGACCGACCCGGAATTCGAACCCGGGACCTCATGCAGTCAAGTCCAACACCTGAACCGCTAGACCACAGAGGTGACAATTTCTATCTATTTTAAAATAAATAGGTATCACTTATTATGTCACATGAGTTTCATAGAAGCGGGGTAATTTTAAAAATTATCATCGATTATTTTCACTTTTGAAAGTCACACACTTTTTAATTCACGGTTCCTATAATCAACGATCCGTAATCCCTTAGTATAACCATGTAACCAAAGTGACGAAGCGTTGCTCATAGACATACACAAATGTCTCGAGTTAACGGTCGATAACGAACGAGCGCAGTTAGATTTTTCACTATTCTATGATTTATACTAGACCTCACGCAGTCAAGTCCAACACCTGAACCGCTACACCACTAAATGACTGCAATCAACAACACAAGAGATTTCTTGTGCTGTTGATTGTAGTCTAGTAATTTTGGAGTTTCGGTGGCTACGTGAAACTTCTGCTTCGATTTCCAGTTTCAGCAACTCGATTTTTTTCAATCTTTTAATAAAAAAACAACGTTGTCCGGAACTGGATAAGTGCATCGTTGTCGCTAGGTTTGCTACACATAATGGTACTAAAATACGTTTGCCTAATCTCGGATACCCTGTCCTTTCCTCTGTATGCCTCTTCGGGTATGCAGACGTGAAGATACTTACAAACGCATTCAAATCCTAACTGCTCGGATTTATTGAGAGCCCACTAACTGAAGTTGACTGAAATTCCAAGACAGAGCAAGGGTCAGGAAATAATTGCACTAATAGCTCTTCAAGATTGTTTGTCGAATTCAGAGGCTCTTAACTGAAAGGGAGGTTAGTTCCAGCCCCTCTTGTATATCAAGTGTAAATATGTTATTTAGAAACAAGATGTTACCCGCGATTACACCACAGAAATAAATATATAGCTCTCCAGGAACTCGATTAGATACTGGAATCAAAGTTGTCTATGTCACTCCTTCTCCAATTAATCTCGAATCGAGATAACTATCACACCATAAAATCACTCCATCGGGATATGACAGAGGACAAACAAACATTTCCATTTATTTTATTACTCTGGGTAGGCGTGTATTTTAAAATTTGAATTCGAAATATATATTATTATTGTAAATATAAAAGTCTGTCTGTTACGCTTTCATTGCTAAATCGATTTCGAATTCAAACATAGGTTACTCAAAAACATACCCGCAACAGGCATAACTATGCTATGCTGACAAAGCGGCAAGTAATCGTTTAGTACAGTGGTCGGCAACCTTTTCGCCGGCAAGGGCCACAAGGCGTCAAAATAAACTAAAGGTAAACCACACTTGTGATGTTGACCCTAGAAGCCAAATATCCTACGTGTAATTGATCACATCCCATAGAAAAAATGAAAATGAGTGCAGAGAAGCGCGTTCTTAAGGCTGAATTCTCACTAACATGTTTTTTATCGCTATTTTGATCTATACAGCATTCATTTTAAAAGCAAAACATAAAAATATAAAATAAAATAGTATCTCTTACCATGGAGTTGTAGTACGCTGACCTCACACATAAGTAAATGAATGTTTTGTAACATCCATATTTTAAATTAAAAAACACTTGTACTGTTTTATAACTTATAATTTATTATTTTATAATTATAAATAGCCTACCGGTTTCGCTTATGACAGCATCATCAGGGCTAGAACTTAAACTACTCAGTTTACTACTAGTACTACTAGTTTAAATTCTAGCCCTGATGATATCATAAGCGAAACCGGTAGGCTATTTATAATTATAAAATAATAAATTATAAGTTATAAAACAGTACAAGTGTTTCTTCATTTATAAATATGAATATTTGGAAGTTTTACCAAGCGCTGATGATGGAAAGTATCAAATATATTTTGTAACAGACTAATGATGTTAAAAATCAGCTTCACGCACATGGTTGTTGAGTGCACGCCAGATAAGTTTCCAGGGGGACAAAATTGAAACTATTTTGTCAACCGCTCTGTGTTACCAAATACACGTCAATTTCCGCAGACACATGCAATTTTTAATTAACTCCAAAAAGGAGAAGGTTGTCAATATTAGAATCTACGTTTTTTGTGTGTTTGTTAAACTATTATTCGGTCAATAATCAACCGATTTTGACGGTTATTTTTAATAAGCTACCTTATTAAAAATAACCATCAAAACCGTAATTTCGTGTTTAGTCCAATATGCATTTTCATGATCTGACTACTAAAGTAGTTTTTAATAAGGTCAGTGTTTGTCCAGTTTAAGATGTAGTGCATAAGATTACAGATTAAAAAATAACATTATAAAGATAAAAAAAATTTCGATTAAGATGACGACCTTCGTCATCTTAATCGAAAATTTATACATGATTAAGTAACTCAAAAACTACTAGTAGGATGTTGGTAATTTTTTTATGAAACCGTTTCAGAAACATTTGTAATCTTTCGAAAAAGGTATTATTAAATTGCGACACAATATCGAATGAAATAGTAGGAGTCGGTATTGCAGGTTTACTGCGCTTAAAGTTGCTACTGCGATATTTTTAAAATATTTTGAAGTGTAATTTATGATATAGGTACATTTTGCAACTAATTATAAAACTCTGATTTATTACTAAAATATACGCAAAATATAACATAGTAAATACAGATTCCTTCAACATTAATATTTTTGTTATTGTGATTACTGAGAAAATCCCCAAATGTCTTACAAACATGTAATTAAAACATGTAATTAAAACAGGTTTTGCGGAAACCATTAAAACAACTTTATTTAAGGTTTAAAAGCATTTACAAAACCTTTTTAATTTTTTTGTAATATATACCAATTATTGGTAATGGAACTTTATAAATAGTAAGAGTAAATATTATATTTATATATGCTTAGCAACATTAGCAGCGCCCTCTTGCAAGCGCAGACTTACCTGGTGCGCACTATAGATAGCTTTTATTAAGCTTTTCTGTTATGCAATGTGCCATTTTCAACTTTTCTCTGACGTAAGACAACATTTTATATTTTTCAATGTCGCAGTCGTGAAGCTATATTACTTTTGGAGGTTGCAGTTCTAACAAAGAACAGGGGGGTGATTATGTATCTCAGTTGCCAACTCAAACTGCAAAAGTGTACATTAAATGACGTCGTTTGTGTTTGCTATCTGTATTGTATTTATGTTGGTCACTGGAGATAGCAAATATAAAACACGTCATTTGACAGCTATTTGATGTACACTCATCCACTTTGAGTTGGCAACTGAGATACATAATAAACACCCTGATGTAGTTTCCAAATACTTCTGACCCACTCTAATGTACTATCCTATCTTTTTCGTCTTGACATCCCAAGACTTTCAGAAAAAGAGTTCAGTAAAAACTGAGTCAGCAGTATTTGGAAATGATATCAAGTCATTGTTCTAATTTGGAAGTGTAACTTCCATTAGTATTTCAGCTTCACGTACACAAAACATTTAGTATCTTCACGCCCATATCCCCGAAGAAGTAGGCAGAGGTACAACCAGGGCACCCACGACTAGCCGAAGATACTAAGTCTCACAATGTGATAGGTGGCAAGCCTATCGCCAACCGGGCACATGTCCAATCCCGAGCAAAATTTTTTTTATTAGAAAATTGGAAAAACCCAATTTTCTTTTTGTTGCCCGACCCATGACCTCATGCAGTCAAGTTCAATAACTGAACCGCAAGACCATAGAGGCGAAAACATTTATTGTTGCTTTATTGATGGATAAAAACGATGTAGATGTTAAAAGTACGTTGACATCCTGAGGCGGAGATCCTTACATTCGCTAACAAAGAGTACATAAATACGTAATAAGAGGCGGGACTTCCATAGATACATAGCAAAACCGAATTTGTATAAAGTTTACTTGAAAAATTATAACCCGTATAATTTGAAAGTAAGTCTAAAGGCATTCAGATATAAGGCAACTAGTGTCATATGATTTGGTGGTCGAATAAAGAACATAGTAAACTTTTTTTTTATTTTTTTATATGAAAGTTGCGATAATTTTGTCATAAAGATGATAAAGACGATGTAGATGTTAAAAGAATAAATACATAGCAAACCCGAATTTGTATAAAGTTTACTTGAAAAATTATAACCCGTATAATTTGAAAGTAAGTCTAAAGGCATTCAAATATAAGGCAACTAGTGTCATATGATTTGGTCGAATAAAAAACATAGCAAACTTTTTTTTAATTTTTTATATGAAAGTTGCGCTAATTTTGTCAGTTACTTTCACATCGGTAGTCGAAAATGATCAAGGATGCCAAATCCAGAGAAAACGTTTAAGTAATTGTTCTATTTTTAAGTACAACAATGCGAACAGTTGGTTCTTTTAATGGTACTCGTACAACCGCCTCCTATGAATCCTATTAATATTATAAATGCGAAAGTTTGTAAGTATGGATGTATGGATGTTTGTTACTCTTTCACGCTCGAATGGCTGAACGGATTTGTCTGAAATTTGGAAGACAGATAGATTGTGACCTGGATTAACATAAAGGCTCTTTTTAATCCCGATCGCACACCGGGTTTCTGTGAAAACGCGGGCGAAGCCGCAGGTAGCAGCTAGTATTTTAATATTTTATTTAACATATTTTACCACATTGTGGTGTGTAAATATTGCAAAATTTGTACGAAACGAACCAACCCGGCGAACTTTGTTTTGCTTGACATTAACAGCTACGAACAGGTTTAGATTTAAGCACTTTTTCTTTTCATAAGAACCTTTTTTCTGACAAATAACACAATAAAAAAAATAGTGACATTGGTCCATTCTATTAGGCTTGACTATGCGAAATCGAAATCTGTGTGTGTAAAAAAAAAAGGTAGGCAGAGGCACAACCAAGGTACCCACGACTAGCCGAAAACACTAAGTCCCACAATGTGATAGGTGGCAAGCCTATCGCCAACCGGGCACATATCCAATCCCGAGCAACGTTTTTTTATTAGAAAATTGGAAAACCCCAATTTTCTTTTTGCTGCCCGACCCGGGATTTGAACCCGGGACCTCAGGCAGTCAAGTCCAACAACTGAACCGCTAGACCACAGAGACAACAATCGAGATCTGTGTGTGTGAGTGTAATTTGTAATAATATGATTTGGTTTAACCCTGACTAGCATAAACTACCATCGTTTGCAAACCTAGCCAGTCAGAAGAAAAGACGGCAAAACAAACTCTTCCACAACCAAGCTTTACTACGATATTTATATTAAGAAAAAATATGTCAATTGTACAATTCTGCGAAAAAGTCGTTTATACGAGTACTATTATAGTATATTATAGCCTCTTATGTTTAGTGGGCCGGTGTTAGACTTCACTTCTTGGTGTCTCGGGTTCGATTACCGGGTTGGTCTAAAAAAAGAAAATGTGGTTTTTCTAATTTTCAAATAAAAAAATTTGCATGAGATTTGATTTGTGCCAGATTGGCAATAGGCTTGCAGGTTCACATTGTTTGACTTAGTGTCTTCGGCTAGTAGTGGGTTCCTTGGTTGTGGGTCTGCCTACTTCTTTAGGGATGTGGGCGTGAAGATATTTTTTTATAGTATAGTAAGTTCTATAATAGCATTCTTTATCTAACAACAAGTGAAATAGCCTACTTCGAAACCTTTTTACAGGCAAGGATTTAAGACTGTCAGTAATTTTGTTATATACACGTATTATTATAAAATATACTCGTATATTATTTTTATAAATATTTTTTGGTTATGTACAGAAAACTCCTCTCAATTTCTAAAACATGAAATTCCTTAAATTTCAGTATTTGTGTAAAACAAATGAATACATATCTTCACGCCAAGTCCCTTACGGGGTAGGCAGAGAGTATCGAGTGCCAGATGTGTGAAGATATGTATGTATGTATGTACAAATGAATACAACCAAAATACATATATATGCAAGCATATGGTATTTCAACACGCTTTTATTAGCTTGGTAAGTATCTACGTAGCAGAATCTTAGTGTGCCTTTTTCACCCACTTTCCAATAGTCGGATTAACTTAAAACCTTACACACTTATCAAGGACCCATGGCAATGCAATAATTTTAATAACATTTTAAATTACCTTGATCAGATTACTCAGGTTCTGGCGTTCTTTAGAGCTTTTGTTGTTTGCGTTACGTACAGACATACATATCTTCACGCCAAGTCCTAGTGTTAAGACAATTCCCTTTATTCATCACAGAGTTGAACAAAATTACCCTTCACATCATTTCAATTCAATTAGTATAAAAGAGATATCATAGTAATAAAATAACTTAGCAATGAAATAATCTTAAAGAGTTATATGTACATGCACGTTAGTTATTTTTAAAATTACATGTTAGTACCTTTTTGCATCTCTACATACCTACCTAGTATAAAACAAAGTCGTTTTCCATTGTTGTAGGGATATGTATGCTTAGATCTTTAAATCTGAATGAAATTTGCCTATAGAAAACCGTTTTAATAGATAGAGTTATTGAAAAGGAAGGTTTATACATATAGTAAAATAACACAGAATTATATCCAACCGTGTATAGCTGTGACGAGGTGTTAAAATTAAAAAAAATTGCCTATTATTAACAAATGTAACAAAGCGAAATGTACCTATTTACGCGCCAAACAAAAATGGCCAAAGAGTATATAAATACTACGTAGGCGGGACTTCTATAGATACATAGCAAACCCGAATTTTGTATAAATTTACTTAAAGTGATTCATGAGACTTGACAAATAGGTATAACCCGTTTAATTTGAAAGTAATTCTAAAGGTATTCAGATTTAAGGCAACTAGTGTCATATGATTTAGGTGAATAAAAAACATAGCAAACTAAACTCTTTTATTTTTTTATATAAATGTTGCACCAAAATGAAAAATGACATTTCGCATTCGATGCAACGCGCTAGTGCGGAGAAATTGTTCTAGTGATGCACATTATTAACTTAAGCTCGGTGAAGTTGTAAGAATCGTGAGGTCAGCAACACATTAGTCATTCAAAAAAAAATTATAACAGTTAAATAAAAGAAATTGTCAAAACTCCGCTTAACAATGTGTAGGTGAAGAATAAATAAAAAAAACAAATAAAGTAAGTTTAATTACTAGCCTTTCTTTTATTTGTAGAAAGTAATTAATTTCGACAAACGAATTGAATCCCCCGGTTTAAGCCTTTAGCAATCTGTGGCTGATATCTGTTTTAATTAATAGCTTCGTGTTAAATGTACTCGGTAAGACGTTTGAGCTGTTGTTTGGTGACCCTTGTCGTCCACCTAATCCTCTCTACTAAACTCTCTGAAAACCCAGGCAAATTAATATCAAAATAGTATTTAAATTTCTTATTTATTTGTATCGCCTATACTAACTATAACATTGTGGGATTTAGTGTCTTTGGCTAGTCGTGGGTACCCTGGTTTTTTCTCTACCTACTTCTACGGGTATATGAGCGTAAAGATACTTTATTATTTATATTTAATTAAAGATACACATTAATATAGCTGTTACGTGCGTTACAAATTACAGTAGTTTTTACTGTGTATTTTATCTTGTTTTCATCATTAAACTAATTGAAGCTGAAGCTGATTAATAATATATGTTTAAGTAATTACCTCTGTAGTCCGGTAGATCCTGGGTTTAAAATCCAGGACTGGCAACTTGGTATTCTAATAACATCTTCTAAGAAAATCGGCTTTACTCGGGCTGCATTTGACCCGGTTGGCTATTGGTTTGCCATCTATCTATGCCCAGCTCTTCGGATTGTCGTGAAGATATTTACCTACTTTCTTACTTAAACAATTTGGAATGGATGGAAATAATAAGCGTTGCGAGGTAGGTAATTTACTATGCGGTTTGATGTAGAAATTAATCTTTCGCCATGTTTTAATTTTCTTGTGATTGTCCTGAAATATTGATATATCATTTAAATCCAAATTTTTAATTTTTAACACTGGTCAGTATATAACACAAATATAGTTTCTATACTTCGTATTGCCTGCGTCGGTGCTTGGTGGAATTCCATTATAGAAACAATTTATTAACTACAATTGCACTTCCCACAGTATATTTTTCATTATTATATTTTAGCCAACCGGTTTCACTATTATTATAGCCCTGATGATGCTTAAACTGTGAAACCGGTTGGCTAAGATATAATAATAATAATATATTGTGGAAAGTAAAAGTGTAGTTAATAAATTGTTTCTAACACAAAAATACTATAAATCGTACTTAGTTATTAGAATAAAAGAGGCTTACAAAAATATGTACATGTATAAGCTGAGACAATCTTTAAATGTAAGGTATTTGAAACTAAATGGAACCTAAACAGTTTTTTAATGGGATAAGGCAGCAATTGGGTATGCTATTTCAAAGCGAGGTTTTGAGTCAAAAAGCTAGACTCGCTTTGCATTATTCTGTGTCTATCCCAACGTTATTGTATGAAAGCCAGAGTTGGGTATGTCAGAAAAAGCATGAAAGTAAGATTAATGCAGTCGAAATGAGAGCGTTATGGAAAATCTGTGGCGTAACGCTCGCTGACCGCATTCGTGATAGTAAGATTCGAGAAAGAGTGGGATTGAAAGAAAGTGTTGGTGTTAAAATGCGGAAGGGCATGCTCCGCTGGTTCGGTCATGTGGAAAGAATGACAGATGAAAGGTTGACAAAGCAAATATACAATGCGAATGTGGTTGGATGTAGGTACCCGGGGAGACCAAGGTTGACATTGCACGATCACAACCCTCAGATATTATCCGAGGGTGGTTTGAAGAGTCTCCGAAACCGGCATGTTTGTATGAAAAAGGTAATGAATGTGAAGGAAGCCAGACAGGTTTGTCAGGATCGTAAGATCTGGCACTCGATACTCTATGTCTACCCCGTAAGGGACTTGACGTGAAGATATGTATGTATGTATCTATCTAAGACAGCAAACAAGAACAACTGCCCATCTCATGGTAAGAGAAAACCATCAGCTATAACCGGCTGTTCTGCCGAGGTGCTAGGCCGGCTAAGTTTACCGGCTACCCTACTCTCTAGGACGGAACACTAACAAACACAGTAATTATGGCGGTACGAGTTGGTAAGGCGGTAGATCCTAGCTTTAAGCAAATTGCTGCAATTAACCTATGAACGCTACTTACCAGTTGCGGGAAAGACATAGGGTTTGTTCAACATTATCGAAGAAATCATTAAGCGCAGTGAAACTGCAAAAACCGACTTCAATTATTTCGTTGGGTATCATGTCGCGATATAATAGTTATTTTTTCGAAAAATAGCAAATGTTGCCCCCCTGTTGGTCCGGGCTCCTTTGCAGAATAGGCCATCTGCTGTCCTGTGCCAGGCAGGTCGTAAAAGGCGAGTATAGGCTTACCGTCACTAACACCGTGACATCTGACTAGGTGGTAAAGTCTCGCAGAGACTCGCCCGGATTGGTATCACCGCTTTAACTTTTCCTGCCGCCATAATGTCAGCGCTTGCTGTTGACGTGTTCCGGTTTGGAGGATTAAAGGTAGCCGGTTAACTTACTTTTCTCAACTCCTAACATCCCGGCCCAAGGTTTGCAAAGCGCCATTTCCACCTTTGCTGTTTCTAGGCGGCGAGAATTTCTTACCATTAGGAAATCCGTCTGCCTGTTTACCCTCCAATATCATAAAAAAAAGTTTCCGAAATGGTTCTACAAAATTGTTATCAACATCCCACTATATTTTTTTTTGAGTTACACTTGATAATGCCTATATTTTTCACTAATCTTGACACCTCGGAATCATGGCCTATATTTCTAAAAAGGAACCATCAAAATCGAGCCGGCCGGGTAATCGCGTAACAATCATAAAAAAGACATACCGTCAAATTGAGAACCTCCTCCTTTTTTAAAGTCGGTTAAAAATAAGACAATTCTCAGTTATCTTAGGTGTCTATTCTTTAACCTATCCTTTACTGAACACTATTCTCTTTTACCAGAAAACGAAGAAAACCTCGTAATATGTGTCAACTTTTGACAACAGCTTTAGTCTCGTACTCGTAGCTGCTTTGTCACTGCATAGTATAAACCTAAGGTGCTTCATCTGTCCCTATGTCCCTCTGTATGCTAAAATCTTTAAAACTACCCAACGGATTTTGATGCGGTTTTTTTAATGGATAAAGTGCTTGAAGAGGAATGTTTATATGGATATTTCATAACCTTGCGAAGCCGGGGCGGGCCGCTAGTTAATAATCAGAATCAAGTTTACGAAATTCAAATTAACATTTCTTTCACATAGATCGAGTGTCAACCCTACGTAAGAGTCTCTTTCATCATAAAAAGAACGTTTCATTAATGTTTACAGACTTTAATAATCCACTAGAAACATTAAAACAGGCCGTAAAATAAATGTAAAGGAAAACGTAAATGAAACTCTTTTAGTCCATTCATTTCACTTAGCAAAGTTTGACAAATTAAGTTGAAACAATTTACGTGAAGCAGAAATTTGTTTTAAACACTGATTGTTTTTTCAGGTACTCAGATAGAAGCCATATTTTATGTACAGAGAGACGTTGTAGTATCGCCATTTTGACGAGTTTTCTTTTGCCGCCAATTTTATGTATTCCTACTTTTATGGTAAGTATACATTTTAATTTACTAATATTATAACAAGCCGTTGGAATGCAACAACCCTATTACCCGTTGTTGATGAATTCACTATTTTGCTGGAATATTTTTCTAGAGCAGTGTTTCCCAATCAGTGGTACACGTACCCCAGGGGTACTTATGATTACTTTAAAGCCCAAGGGGTATGCGCAGCAACCTTTTAACCAAAGTATGAAATAATAAACTTAAAAACTAGACATTGTCACTGACTTATACTAGAAAACTACTTGAGATTGAAGCTAACTAATGTGCAACCTGTGTTTGTGTGTTTTTTAGTGTTTTACAAAGTAAAATGTGCACGTTTTTCACATTAGCGCAACATGTGTTCTCTGTCATTAGATAGTCTGTTAGTGATAAAAAATGTAAAATACACTTTTTTAATTTTTTTATTTAACGTTACTGCTATAAGGAGTACGCATGATTGATTTATTTTTAAAGGGGTACCTCGATACTGTTAAAGTCTTGTTTATATTGATTTAGAGCCAGCAAAAGCAAATCGTTCGAGAGCAATCGATTTTTACTACATGGTAGAGTGCTTCGCTATAGCTCACCCAATTTAGTACCACCGCCTTACACATCCCTGCCGCCAAAGCGTCAGTGCTCACCATTGTTATATTCCGTGATGGAAAATAAAGTGACTAGTAGAAGTAGTAAATTCGTGTCCCCAAGATCACAGCCATAAGTTAAAAAAAGCACTAAAAACATATTTGATGTGTATCCGGGTCGGTCATCTTTTACCACCCAAAGAACAGCCTACTTGGTTGCTATCTATTTTTTTTAAAAAAAGTATCTTCACGCCCATATCTCCGAAGAGGCAGTCAGAGGTACAACCAGGGTACCCACGACTAGCTGAAGCTAAGTCCCACAATGTGATAGGTGGCAATTCTATCGCCAACCGGGCACATATGCAATCCCGAGCAACTTTTTTTTAATTAGAAAATTAATGAACCCAATTTTCTTTTTGTTGCCCGACCCGGGATTCGAACCCGGGACCTCTTGCAGTCAAGTCCAACAACTGAACCGCTAGACCACAGAGGCGACAATTTCTATCTATTTTTAAATAAATAAGTATCAGTTATGTCACATGAGTTTCATAGAAGCGGGGTGATGTTCAAAATTTATCATCGATTATTTTCACTTTTGAAAGTCACACACTTTTTAATTCACGGTTCCTATAATCAACGATCCGTAATCCCTTAGTATAACCATGTAACCAAAGCGACGAAGCGTTGCTCATAGACATACACAAATGTCTCGAGTTAACAGTCGATAACGAACGAGCGCAGTTAGATTTTTTACTATTCTTATAACCACCATTCGTAAGCAAAACAACTCATTTTTTGAGTTGAACCGGGCAAAAGACAAATCAGTATTGTAGTGTTAAATTCTTGGAGGCATAGGGAATTAATTTTATTTTAATGAGGAATGTTTATCACCAACAAGCGGACCTTAGTTTTACCTGACATTGACAGCTAAGAACATTATTTATTTACAAAAAAATAAATATTGTATTTCCTATTTTTTTGCATTGTTTCCAGTGTAAAAAATCGGCGAATTAGTGGAGCCGTTCGCGAGTTATGACTTGACACAGGGAAAAGGCACTCATTATTTTTGTTTTTAATAATTTGTCTGTCTGAGTCAGGCTAAGGCTATTAGGCCATACTGCCACATTTTCAGTATTTATAAATTATTTTTCTCGTTATCTATTTCCAATTCACTTCTTCAGTTTCATAGAATATTGTCATAAGGCGATATACAATGTTATGTCAGAGTCTTGAGTAAAGCGGTAGCCTCTTTACTCGAGATCATTTATTGAGATTTGGCGGTAACGAGGAAATATACGATACAATAATTTCTTCATAAATGCACTTTAATAGAAGAAAATTAAACTAAATGTTATCTAAAACTACATTACAATAAAACTGCTTCCATCCCGGCCTTCGGGCAGCGACGCACCTGTAACATCCAGGCCACTTTTTCTCTTCAGGAGAGCCGTGTGCATGTTAGCATAATTAAAAAGTTCGCGTAGTAAAAAAAGAGCAAAATAAAATTGATAGAAGAAGGCGTTTCTTTGCGGTAATCCATATTTAAATCGAAATAAATTTATTGAATTTTAAATTTTCCACCAAAAAAAAAATATGTTACTTATCACAATTGAGCGATGGATTTGTTACATCTTAAAATCTTGTTTGGCGTTAAGATTTATTATAATATGAATCAACACCATTTTATACAAATTGAGATTTTTCGTAAAAAGAATATGTGAATGAAAATGAATAAATAAATAAATATCTCTGGACAAGTTACACAAATTGAATCTAACCCCAAAGTAAGCAAATTATATGCTTGTGTTATGGGTGTTAGTCAACGATACTAATACATAGAAATACTTAAATAGATACCAGAATAAATTTAATAAACAACCAGACTCGGAAATGCAGACATATAAGTGTTCATCACACAAATGCCTGCCCCCGTCGGGAATCGAACCCGAGCCTCGCGGTTGGTGGGCGTAATTAGGCGTGTACGCTAGCCACTCGACCAACGAGGTGATCAAATAAACATTAAAATTAAAAATGTTCAATAGCCCCCGACGAGACCTACTAAGATGTAGTTATGTAGCTAAGAACTATTTCGATCACGCCAGCTTTCAAACAAAACAATCCGGAACGAAATCGGTCCTTCAGTTCAAAAGTTTTGATGCCACAGACAGACAGACACACACAAACTCACAGACTTGTCAAATTTTTAAAACCCCTCGATATCCGTCAGGGTTTAAAAATAATTCTCGGTTCCGTTGCCAATAATGATTTATTGCTTCGCAACCCGAAATGTGATATTTTTAATCTCTACATATAAAAGAAAATCGTGTTAGTTACAGTATTTATATCTCAAAAATAGCAAAACAGATTTGGCTGAAAATTTATGGTTAGGTAGCTTAGAACCAGAAGAAGATCATAGGGTATATTTATCTCGTTTAAGAGCAAGAAAACTAGACAAAACAACATTTGATTTTTTTCCATACAAAGTAAACTGGTGGAATGAAGTTCGCTGGAACAGCTAGTATCTGATAAATATGCGAATACGAATGTGGATGGTAGTAGGTGTATGGGGAGACCTATGTACTCCGACGACTAAATCACTCAGGTCGTCGAGGGTGGTGTCAAGATGGAGTGTTTGTGTGAAAAGAGTAATTAATGTGGAAGAAGCTAGGTGGATTCGTAGGATTCGTGATACTGGACAGTAGATACTATTTGCCTAACCTGCAAGGGACTTCGCGTGAAGTAATCTAAATTTCTTCATTTGTATGATATATCAAGGCAAACAAGCAGACGGGAAAAAACGGATAAGAAATTTATACCGCCTAGAGACACCAAAGGTGGTATTGGTGAATTGTCAACCTGAGGCTAGGATGTTAGGCTTCGAGCAAAAGTAAGTTTACCGGCTATCTTACCCTCCGAACTGGAACACGTCAACGGCAAGCACTGACATTATGGAGGCAGGAATATATAAAGCGGTGGTACCCATTCGGTCAGAAGACCTAGTCAGATGTCACGGTGTTAGTGACAGTAAGCCTATGATCGCTTTTTACGAGCTGCCTTGCAGGAAGGCAGATGGCCTATTTTGCACAGTAGGCCGGACCAAAACGGGGTAAAAGAATATATATAAATTACGTGTCACTTTGTTTGGCTACGATGATGTCCTAAACTACTGTACTAATTTTAATCAAATTTGCACACCGTTTGCAGTTTAGTCCAATGCGAGTAACGGCTAGTATTTATTCAATACCCGAAACGTTTGGTATTTTACAAACGATACCTTCAAATCAATCAACGATCTGAATCAGGGGGATAATTATGTATCTCAGTGGCCAACTTAAAACAGAAAAGTGTACATCAAATAGCTATCAAATGACGTCATTTGTGTTTGCTATCTCTGTATTTACGTTGGTCACTGGAGATAGCAAATATAATTGCCACCGAGATACATAATCAGCACCCAGGTCATGACATTAGCACCACTAAACACGTTGCATACAAATACAATAATACCCAATTGTTTAGCAAACAAATCATTCACTTTCCATACAATGCATATTGTCATCGAATGTACTGATTTATTTAATATTCACAGGTATTTGACATCCACACAAAGAACATCAGCGACGTGAATGGCAACCCCGATATAGCATATCACGTCGGTTCTGACAGCCAAGGACGTCTATATCAGGTCAATTTCTGGGTTCACGCTGTACTCATCAAACTGTTACCGTGCTCCATCCTCACAGTGATCATTTTATGGTTAATAAAAGCATTATACAGTGCCAACCAGCATCAAAGAAACCTAAGAAATTATAGCTCATGTCCCGCAGGCGAAAAAATGGTCAAACGCCAACACAAGGCAGATAAACGCACAGACAGAACAACAAAGATGTTATTGGCTGTCCTCCTTTTATTTTTAGTGACAGAATTGCCTCAGGGTATATTAGGATTGATGAGTGGACTTTTGGGTTGGTGCTTTTTTATGCGATGTTACGGTTTGTTTGGCGAGTTGATGGACTTTTTGGCATTATTGAATGGTGCCATAAATTTCGTGCTATACTGCTCCATGTCGCGCCAATTCCGACAAACATTCAGGCAATTGCTGCTGCAAAAACACCTCGCGAGGTTCCTGCCACCAGCCGCTTCTCATTCGGATTCACATATCCAAAACACGTAAGTACTTTTTTAATGAATGAATGACTTTATGGTGTACTAATTAATATAAATTAGAAAATTAATTAACTTTGTACATGCTTATTGATTGGTACGCAGAGGTTATATTGCGTTCGTGCAGTGACTAATATTTTCATAATTAATGAATGCTTTGTTGCGTACATGTGTGTATAAATTAGAAAATTAATATTTTACTTGATATTAACCTCAGCCGAATGAAATGTTTCATTAGTTTCATTATAGTGAATGAACGAATATTTAAATGCCTACCAGTGAATATTAGTATCATTTTTTTGGTACAAGATTGTAATAATTATTATTTAGGGGAGGGCAACCAGGGCATGAATCCAGGGTCTCCACAAATGAGGGGCCTCCGCAGTAGTACTTTGTAAAAAAATCTTTCGATTCCGTATAGTATACACTAGTTAACATGTTTTACTTTGATTTTTTTTACTGTTTTAACTTTATGTATAGTGTTTTAACAAACATTATTCTTAAATATTATTAAATATTATTCTTAAATATTAATATAAAGCTCGACTGAAAAAAATGTTCATGTTATTTTGAAAACAGTTTTTGACCAAGTGGTCTACACTACTTTGTTGCCTCGTGGCCTTAGACCTTTAAATCTGGCCCTGGGAACACAAAGTAATGTACTTACTATACATTTTGTGCAGTGACTAATATAATATAAAATAAATAACTAACATATTTTAAGAAGAAATAAAGGAATACTTTTTGGCGTACCAATGAAATAGACATTAAAATAATAATGACATTTTACTTAGTACACAATTATATTAATTGGTACGCAAAGATAATGTTTCATCATGTGCAGTGATTAATATTTAATAAATGAATGAATATTATATTGCTCACTAACGAATACTTATTAGAAATATTTTAGTCGTTACGTTATTACGCCAATTCCATCCACACCATTACCATTACATCAAATACCTGTTTCGGCGAACTTCGTTCCACCTATTCAGTTATTATGGGAAAAGTTAAAATGTTTTTCCTAGTTTCCTCACAGTCGAACGATAAAAATCATATGTCCGTGGCCCGGTTCTGAGCTAACTTCCTATCAATTTTCAGCCAAATCGGTTGAGCCGTTCTTGAATTGTAAACAGTGTAACTAACACTACTTTCTTTTACATACATACATATACATACATACATACATACCTACATACATACATACATACATACATACATACATACATACATACATACATACATACATACATACATACATACATACATACATACATACATATCTTAACGCCAAGTCCCTTACAGGGTAGGCAGAGAGTGCCACACCTCACGATCCTGACAAACCTGTCTAGCTTCCTTCACATTCATTACCCTTTTCATACAAACGCACCGGTTTCGGAGACTTTTAAAACCACCTTCGGACAATATCCGATTGATCTGATCGTGGAATGTCTGCCTTGGTCTCCCCAGGTACCTACATCCATCCACATTTGCTTTGTAAATCTTTAATCTGTTATTCTTTTCACATGACCGAACCAGCGGAGCATGCCCTTTCGCATTTTAACACCAACACTTTATTTCAATACCACTCTTTCTCGGATCACTGTTACTTTCTTTTATACTCATATATATATTCTATTTAAATAGTGTAATACAGTATGTAACTTTTTAATTTAAAACCGTGTATCTTGTTTATTTTAGTTTCAAATTTATACTATTTAATTTGTTTTCTTATTATTGTTTTTTTATTCGTACCTTTTTGGTTTTGGGATTTTTAATCTCTTTACCCTACTGAACCCATGTTTGTATAGTTTCCTTAGACGAAAAAATTGGCTAAAAATCGCTATGCTAACGATAAGACCGCCTTATTTCTACTGCAAATATAGACGTATGCTGTTATTTATACTTATTTGTATTTACTTTGTTGTAAGTTCGATTGTGCGCAATAAAGAGTTCATTCATTCATTCATTCATTCATTCAATTCTGTATAGTAACTAAAATTGTGATTTTGTCGCTTTTTGTAATTTAATGTCAGGTTTTTAAATGCTGATAAAATTGGTAGCCTATTTCTTTGTGTTCTGTCGCTATAAGATTTTTTAAATTTTCTTGTAACACATTTTCAATTAAATATTAAT